>CM021105.1:284578773-284700523 GCA_007115665.2 Sequoiadendron giganteum
TCTGAAAGAAATGCATGAAGGAGTCTGTGGAGGGCATTATTCAGCAAAGACAATTACACATAAAATCCTTAGGGCAGGTTATTACTGGCAAAAAAATTTCAATGATTCATTTTCATATGTAAGGAAGTGTGAAGCATGCCAAAAGTTCTCGAAGAAAATGAAGTATGAGGGAGCTCTACCACTCAGACCTATGCAGGTTGAAGCCCCTTTTCACTAGTGGGGGATTAATTTCATTGGGGAAATATAAGAGAAATCGAGTGGAGGACATAGGTGGATACTAGTGGCCACTGATTACTTCACCAAATGGGTGGAGGCAATCCCAACCAAGCAAGCAACAAGTAAAGTTGTAATCAACTTTTTAATTGATAACATTATTACTAGATTCGATACACCATTGAGAGTGATTATAGATAATGGCATGTGTTTCAGGTCTGATAAGTTTAAAGATTTTTGTAGGACATATGGCATCAATGTTTCTTATTCTTCTCCATATCATCCACAAGCCAATGGTCAAGCAGAATCTAGCAACAAGAGTCTTTTAAAAATCATAAAAAGGATGCTCGGTAAGAACAAAAAATCTTGGGATTCAAAGTTAAGATTGGCCGTATGGGCAGATAGAATTACTATCAAAAAGGCAATTGTAAAATCCCCATATGAATTGGTCTATGGAGCACAAGCTAGGATGCCTTTGCAAAATTTATTGCCAGTTTACAAATTTATCCTTCAAGAAGATATAGATGTTCCTGAACTGATGGAAGAGAGAATGGAGCAACTTGTAGAGCTTGATGAAATAAGAAGAATAGCTCAAAACGACAACATGAAATTGCAAGCACAGATGAAGTATTTGTTTGATAAAAAATAAAAGGATAGAAAATTTGAGAAAGATGATCTGGTATTGATGTGGAACATTAGATGCGAGGAGAAGGGAAAGTGTTGAAAATTAGAGGCCTTGTGGTTAGGACCTTTTGTTATTATTGGCAAGCAAGAAGAGGACTCATATTATTTGCAAAATATGAGTGGTGAAGAATAGGAGTTGCCTGTACATGGGAAATTTCTAAAAAACTTTTTCTCTTAAAAGTTACAAACGATCAAGGGTTGCCAGTGCATGGACAACTTTTGAAGAAAACTTCTCATAAACTTTCCATGCACAATAGTATAGGAAGTAAAGGATACAGGAAATTGCTAGTACATGGACAATCCTAGAAATCCTATTTTGATCTTTTATCCATGTACAGTAGTTTAGGATCATTTTTTCATCTCCACTTGTTTTCATCCATAATGTTTGGTCTACTCACCCAAAGATATGGATCCTTGCAATGATCTCATAATGATTCATCCCCAGAGGGAGCCACTGTTGGAACTATGAAATTTTGATAACTTCATTAACCCTTAATGATTATTAATCTCCCAAAAAAGGTTCATAATATAGACATAAAAACCCTCACATAGCATTTTTACCAAAATCCAGTTTAAATTTTTCCATAAAACCCCATAAATTCCATCTGGCATTAAATCTTTAACATATGAAAATATCGGCATAAGTTGATGCAGGTCTCATCGATGATAAAATGCATTTCTTCGGTATATCGGGAAGACATCAGGAGGGTCATACCGATAAATTCATACACCAAGAGAATACGGGTTTGTATTTCTTATCGGCAAGACAAGAGGTATCGGCATGACAGTATAAGTTCATATCGAGCCAAGTTACCTTTTACCGATTGGAATAAAGTAAAGTCTATCAGAGAGACTTTGGTCATCGGAGAGATTTCAAGACACTGCCTGAAGTGCTATTGGTCTTGCCAATAAAGCAAATGGACAACTCACTCGGTGAGACAAATGATGTCGGGGAGAGTTCGTAAAGTCTTACCGACCCCTCGGGTTACATCAACAGAACTAAGCATGCAGAGATAAAAGCTGTCGAGAAGACAATACACATGGTCTTTCCGAAGAAAAAGATTATCGGTGAGATATGTCTCAGTGGGGAGATCTAGGAGACATTACGGCGAGTATCATTTTGTTGGTAGGACAAATGATTGGTCTCGATGACATTAGTCTATAAAGTGAACAATCTCGGTGAAATGAAGAGCTTTCGGAGTAAGGTGAAGAATCGTTGGCTCGATTCAATAAGTCTAGGCGATAATTGCTTCAGTGAAGGTCATGGCGAGATAAAAAGCAAAAAAGAAAGAAACTATCAGGGAGACTTATGATGTCGGGGGAACTGTAGGACATCTTAGCGGATGGGTGAACGTTGAATAGGTGGATCAGCCAGAGATTTGAAATGTCTTACCGATATAATCCCTAATGTGACAATGAGAATTTCTAAACTCTTGCAACATTCATGTCTCAGTAAAGACATTAATGGCGCCATAAAGCATAAAATATTTTGCATATTAGGGTATGCTCAATTGAAATCATTGTCTCACGGAATTGGCAGCAAAGGAGATCAAGGGAATCAGCAGAGTAATTAAGGTATTCACCTGGCTTGGATTGGCAAGAAAGTTATAGTAAGTTTCTTATCCTCTCAGAATTTGTAAAATTTGAATATGGAAGGCACTAGTTTAGGAAAACTAAAGGGAAGAAAACCCAGGGAGGGTAGTCAATCAAAAGCAAAGAAGAAAAAGACTGAATTAACACCAGAGGGCACTGAAAGAAAGTTTAATCAGGACCTCATAGACCAGTTACCTAGTTTTGGGCCAAAAGCTAGGCGTTCTACGTAGCTCAAAGCAGAGATTGACAAATTAGATGACAAATGCAAATTCATAGAGGATGTTTGGACTCCAATTAGGGGGTATGAGTTATTCAATTTCCATTATCATAGGAGAAATTGTTTTGAGCCAGTATGTAATCCATGGAGGCTCAATTCGGGAAAATTAGTGTGCCCTAATATCTTTGTTGATGTTGAGCTGGTAAAATTACTGGTTGGACATTATAACCCAAAGAATAAAGCTACATGTGACTTGTCAAGGAATCCATTGATACATTTGTCCGAGAATGCAATAGCTGAGGTTTTCCGATTGCAAGGAATATGCAATGAGAAAATAATATGTGAAAAATTGGATAGTGAATTCAGAAGAATGGACACCATTTATAAAGGATGGAGATTACCCCTACACAGGATAAGGTGTCATGGAAAACCTACTAAGATGGATGATAGTGAGGGACCACCATTTCATGTGGATCTCTTTAAACCCTACCTGAAGTACACCTATTTTTCAATAGGACGGGTATTAGGGATGGAAGTCCCCGAGCATATGACGGTTGTGCCCATGGTGATTGTTGTAGATATTCACTATCACAATTCCAGATCATTTGATTATGTTGCACATCTTTTTAAGGAGTTGGATGCAGGTTTGATGGCGATAAAGAATGGGGCCTCTGTTCTCCATCTTAGGAATTATTCACTGCTGATGCACTTAGTGTTGTATTTTGGACAAGAGTTAGGTTTATGGCCCCAGGAGCTGAGGATTTCACAATCTGACAAGGAAGGTAGGCCATTGCCTGTTCAATTATGGATTGTTGTTTGTGATAATAGGTTTGCCAATTCAAATTTCTTGCATTTTGAAGAATTCTTTGTGAAACCTTTGTATAGATTTTTCAATCATCCTTGTGATTATTCCTTATTTGAAGAAGTAAAGAGGTTTCTTAGGCCTAGAGATTACAATGGACCAATCAACCATAACTGGGGGGATTGGTACTGCTTAGAAAATGCCACAATTATTATGGTTTGTGGCTTTGAGGATACACCATTCATTTTGCCTAGAACTATCCCAAATAGAATTGCAAATTTAGAAATTGTTAGGCAAATGAATTTCTCTAGTGTTATGAACTTAATTTCATATGAGAAACAGGCCTTTATGCCAAGTACATTATGTTTTGGTGATTTTATTGTATTAGCCAAGGAGGGTTACAATCTGATTCTGGATAAATTATTAAACTATAATATGAGAAGAGCACCAGCAAGAAAAAACTTTGATCCAGAGGGGTATATCCACTCTGTCAGACAAAAAATAAATTTTGGAGGGTACCAGCATGTACCCTATAAATCTGATGACATAATCAGAAACCTAGAGATAGAGGATAAAATGTTGGCCTTGTTACAACACCTACCAAAGACATTGTTAGTTGGCCATCAACATAGTGAGAGTGTGGCAACCTCTCGTGGTTTATTCAAACCAGCATTTTTGAGACCCAATAGGTAGTATGGAGTAGAAAAAAGATATTGGATGTTAAATTTCTAGCATAGGTCTTACACATCCTAGTTTTTAAAAGGTGTCCCATTATCTGAGATAATGGCTTGTGGAACATCGTAATGGAAAATGAGGTAATTCATGATGAACTTTACAATCTACTTTCCAGTGATATAGGTCATAAGAATGGCCTCTACCCACTTTCTGAAGTACTTCGTAGAAGTGATAATGAACTTGTGTCCATTAGATGAGGTGGGGGTGATTTTTCCAATGAGATCGATCCCCCACTGTGAGAAGGGCCCATTTGTTACAATCGAGTGGAGATTATGAGTTGGTGCATGGATGAGGTCCACATGTTGTTGATATTGCAAGCACTTCTTGACATATTCATGAGCTTCCCTTTCCATCGTTAGCCAATAGTACCCTATTCTCATAAACTTCTTGGCCAAGGTCATACCATTCGAATGTGAACCATAGATGCCATCATGTACCTTAGTTAAAGTAGTCAAAGCTTCCTCAATGTGTAAGCATCATAAAAGGGCTCCCTCAATACTCCTACGGAATAGGGTGTTGCCTAAGATAACAAAGCGGGACAACTTCTTGACAAAGGTTCTTTTAAGGTTCAGATTGATATCGATAGGGAGGACTCCTATTCTTAGGTAAGTGTATATGTCATGATACCACAGGATACTAGGACCAACAATTTCACACACAAATTCAAACTCTGGTACCTCAAAAGCTAGTATGAGAAGCTTCTCTACTAGTAATTCATGTTTAAGGACATTGTGTGGGATATCTAGAAGTGATCCAATCATTGAAATGGCTTTCGTCGCTCAGTTGTTTGCCCTTGGTATTTTCTCAAACATGATGTCAATGAAGAATTCCTTGAGGCCTTCCACCAGTTTCTTGTATGGATTCATCTTGTTGTCCTTTGTTTGGTACTATTTTTTGACTTGGTTGATGATTAGATGAGAGTCTCCATAAAATTTAAGTGCCATGATCTGCCACTATACCACTATTCTGAGTCCAATCACAAGGGCTTCATATTGGATGATGTTGTTAGTGCAAGGAAAAGATAACCTATAGGATTTAGGAATGCAATCCCCTTGGGGTATGATGAAGAAAACACCCACTCTAGATCCATGTTAGATATACGGCCCATCAAAATAAACCTTCCAAGGATCTATGGCACTAAGGTTGAACACAAAATCATCTGAGAATTCTGATATAAGTGGGTTCTTTGAACAGATGGGTGCTTCTACTAGTTGATTTGCAATCACTTGTCCCTTGATATCCTTTCTTTCCACATATTGAATGTCATATTTTGAGAGGATCATGACCCACTTAGCCATCCACCCTATAAGTGTTTCTTTAGAAAGTAAATATTTGAGGGGGTATATTTTGGCAATGAGTTTGATTTCATGGGCTAACATGTAGTGCCTGAGTTTTTGTGGGAAAACACTAATGCTAGGAAAGCCTTTTCCATGAATGTATAATTTAACTCATGCCCTACCATGGTTCAGCTAATATAGCATATGGCTCTTTCCTTCCCCATCTCATCATGTTGTGCTAATAGAGCCCCAAGTGCTACTAATGTGGCCAATATGTACAAGATCAGTGGCTTATTCTGGATCGGTGACATAAGTACTAGTGGTGTCAATAGGTATAATTTGATTTTTTTGAAAGCTTTATCGTACTTCTCACCCCATTTGTATGCTACCCCCTTGTGGAGTAGATGAGAGTATGGGATAGCCTTGTCTGCTAACTGCGTGATGAACCTATGAATGGATTGGAGTCTTCCTTGTAAACCCCTCAACTGTTTCAATGTTCTTGGTACCTCCATTTTGAGAATTGCTTTGACTTTGGCAGGGTATATCTCAATCCCCCTCATTGATACTACACCGAAGACACATTTCTTAGGGTTAAGTCTTATCTTATATTCCTCTAATCTGTCAAAGATGGAGTTTAGTGCCACTATGTGATCTTGGTGCTTCCTTGATTTGGCCAATATGTCATCCACATAATCCTCTACAGATTTCTGAATCATGTAATGAAAAATAAGCGTCATGGCTCTTTAATAGGTGGCTCTAGCATTATTCAGCCCAAATGGCATCATGTTCCAACAGTATGTACCCCATGGATAGGTAAAGGTTGTCTTATGTTGATCCTATTTCGCTATCATTATTTGATTGCACCCTAAGAACCCATCCATTAGTGATGAAATTTCATGCCCTTCTATTTGATCCACAATCATGTCAATGTTCGGAAGGGGAAAATCATCCTTAGGGCACACTTTGTTCAAGTCCCTAAAATCAATGCAGATTCAGATGCCCCCAATGGGCTTAGTGACTGGTACTAAGTTTGAAACCCATTTAGGATAATCAATGGGTCTTATGAAGCCAACATCTAGGACTTTTTGTAACTCCAATTTGACCAATAGTGCGATCTATGGATGCATCTTCCTTAGTTTCTGCTTTATTGGCCCTCTTGGTATACTGCTAGATGATGAACCATGACCTTTGGATCAAGTTCTAGCATGTTAGCATAGGTCTATGCAAATTTTACCTTTCTTTCTCTCAGAAATGCAGCTAAAAGTTTTTGTTCTTTAGTCAAAATTGATTCTGCATAGAAGGTTATGTGTGGTGTTTCTTCAGTCCCTAAGTTGAAAGGGTTACACTTCTCTACCAACACTACTGAATTATCTTGATGAATATCACTAAGGGGAAGATTGAATCCCTCATCCTTGGGTGCCTTAGAGAGGTTTTCACCCTTGAATGCATCCTTTGTTTTTACTATTTTTAGGTTAGAAAGGGCCATAGCATTGTTTTCACTTAAATACCTAGAGATTACTCTTAGATTTTCACTTTTGCGACTGAGGGATTCAATCATTCCCCCAGTATGTGTGTGTGTCCAACTCAATGCCAAATCCCACTTTATGGTCTTTGCATGGTATGGTATCCCATCGTCCCATGAATTCTGAGAGAGCCTCATCATTTTTGAATGTGTCTAAAATCGGTGGTCCTTATTGGTCATAGTCTATTATCTAGGGATAAACTAGCTTTAATGAATGGGTTTGGTTGTTGGACTCAAAAGACATAGTGGAAATCATCAACAGGGAAGAGTCCTCAAATAACATGGGTAGGTCAGTGAGGTGATCCTTGTCACTCTTACATACATCAATTAAATCAAATGTATAGTTGTCTAAAGGTAGACCTGTGGATATTGGTAATCGAGGCGGAGCTTTGACTATCTTAATAGGTGTACCTCTACCACATATAGTTATCTTTGTAGGGGTACCTCCAAGGCCAAGACTCTTTATGTGCTTCTCAGCAATAATGGGTTCTAAGAGGCCACTGTCATTTTTCTTGAGTTTCTTGTTCTTGTTGTAGCCCATGCCAAGCATTAATTGTAGCCCTTTGTCATCATCATCCATTAGAAGAGTCAATACAGGTCTTTCATCTTGATATAGCAAGCTTAATATGTCTTTTTCATCTACCACTTCTCAACTTAGGTCTCCCCAACTTTTGAATCTGGAGGGGTCTGCTCTAAATGTTTGAGATGGTGTGTTACTTGGTTGTGGTTGTCCATGGGACCTAGGAGATTAAGGTAATTCTCCTATTAAAAAGGCACTTTTCTTCATCTTGTAGTCTCCACATTTGTTATCTTGGATAATGACTTTGATATCAGAAACGTCAGGAATGGAGGGTGTCTTTGTCCCAGAAGTGGAGGCTATGGTGGATGGATCTATATATGGATTTGTAGGGCCTTGACCATTCTTGGGAATTTGTGGGATTTTGTAATATTTGGCTTCCAGGTTCCTCCAATAAGAAAAGGGCTCCGAGTCACCATGAATTGTGACCTCTTGGTTTTCATAGGGGAATTTAACACATTGGTGAAATTTGGATGCAACAACTTTCATCCCATGGATCCATGGGTGCCCTAAAAGAATGTTATAAGGGAGGTCAAGAGAAAGGATCTAGCAAGTAGTCTCCATGATGGCCAGTCCTACTTGGATAGGAAGTTGAATGGTGCCTTGAGACATTCTTTCTTGATCATCATAAGCCCAGATTGTGATGCCTTTTCCCTTTTCGATCATATCTTCGGATAATCCCATATTTTTTATTAGCTTGAGAGAATAAATGTTTAAACCTTCACCTCCATCCACCAAGACTCTTTTGACTTTATTTTTATGGACAAATACTTTGAGATTAAGTGCATGGTTATGAGATTGATGGGCTAGGAGATCCTATTCAGAGAACGTAAGGAGATATTGTGTGGTGATGTGTTTGACCATAGATTGGAACTAGTCTGCATCAAGATTTTTTGGCATGGAAGATGCAACTAGTGCCTTTTCTAGAATTTTCCTATGGGCATACGAGATTTTTAGCAACTCCATGATGGAGATCTAGGTAGGGGTCTTCTTCAGCTGCTCTAAGACATTGTAACCATTGGTAACTGACTTTGATTTTGCAAGGGGTGCTTTAGCTTGCATGGATGGTCTGGGATAGTGATTTTTCCACCTCGTGTGGTAACTCCACACTCAGATTTAGACCCTGTGATATGGATAACACCTACCCACTCATCTAAAGATGTGATAACATGGTCATAAACATGGTTGACGTTGTTGTAATTTTTTCCTTTGCCATCGTTGTTTTCTTTATTGTTATCTGACATCAAATTCGTGTATATTTTGAGGTCCTAATTTCTAGATGGTTTCTCAATGGTGATAGTCTTGTCATCAATAAGATCTTGGATCAAGTTCTTGAGCCTCATGCAACCGGTTGTCGTGTGCCCCTTTATCTTATGAAAATTGCAAAGGTGCTTCTCGTTATACCATGGTGGATTAACTTCAGGATCCTAGTAATTTTCAATGACTAGGAGCGTGAATATATTGGCTTCAATGAGTTGTTGCATGATAGATTCAATCGATTCCCCAACTGGTGTGTACTTTTTCTTTAAGGGATATCTGTTTCTTGTGGATGGTCCACCTCAATTATTGACATTGTTGGCTATTTGTGTGTTATTTTTTTGTTGAGATGTGTTGATTCATGGGGTATTTTGGGTGTCGTTTTGAGGTTGTTGGTATGTTTGTTGTTGTATTTTTAGCCTTGGAGCACTGATTACAACCTTGGCATCAACAACACCATTGTTGGTAACATTTTTTTTTCACCCATGTTTAAGGTTTGTTGTTGTAGAGCTTTTTGATGGACGATTGTCTTGATAAGTGGGTGTGCCCCCTTGTGAAATGGGGGCTCTTTCGATGTTAAGAGCTTTGGGAATGAGCTGGTCGTAGCTGGTGATGCACTGCATTTTGAGATGGAAAGCTAAGATCCCTTCAAGATTTGAGATGATGGTTCTAGCTTGTTGTTCTTCTAGCATAGCCCACTTTCTCTTATTGGCCTTGGATCGCCATTATTGCAGGAAGGATGTGAATGAATCTCTCTTTTTTTTCTTTAGGTGGACAACTCTTCCAAGCTTACATCCATGCCCATGTTAAATGAATAATTTTGCATGAATGCATCCATAATTTCTTGGAATTTTTTGATTTTGGGAGGAAGACAAGAGAACCATTCTATGGTTGGGTCAGCTAAACTTCTAGGGAAGAGCCTCATTAGATAAGATTCATCGTAGGCAACTTCCATGCAGTGTACATGGAATTCTTTGATATGATCTTTAGGATTTTTTATTCCACGATACTTATCGAATTTTGGTATCTCAAAGCCTGGTGGGAATGAATTCATCACAATGCTTCTATCAAATTGATAAGGGCATAATTTCCCTTGTGGTTTCATGGTTTTTCTAGATTGGATGTCCAACACTTGTTGTGAGAGATTTTTTATTTGAGCAAAAAAGTCATTTTGTGGATTAGGTGGTGGAATGAATGTGTTTTGAGTGGATGTTGTGGCTTGAATGATGGGTGGGGTGAATTTCATATTTGGTGGTGCATTTGTGGGAGTTTGTTGTAATATTTTTTGTGCAAGTAATGCTTGTTGATATGCTTGTAGTTGTTGTGCCAACAATGCTTGTTGTTGGTCTTGTTGTTGTTGTTGTGCCAATAATGCTTGATGTTGGGCTTGTTGTTGGGCTTGGTATTGCTGCAAAACTAGTGTGTAAGCTTGTTGTTGTAACAGGTCTTGTGCTTGAGCTTGGGCCTGTGCTTGGGCTTGTACTTGTGCTTGTGCAACTTGAGAAACTTGTCTGTCCTATGTAGCTTGTGCAAAGTGTTGAGCTTGTTGTTGTTGTAATAGTGTTTGTGCTTGTGCTTGGGCAGCTTGTGCTGCTTGAGTAGCCTCGGAAACTTGTGCAGCTTGTGCGACTTGTTTGGCTTGTTGGGTTCAGAACTGCTGAAATTCCTTTTGGTATGCTTGTTGAGCTACATGTAAGGCAATGCGGTATTGATTGGCCATGTTTGGATTTGGTGGTGGAGGTGGAGGATTCATAATGGTGTGAGATGGTGTGATGGGATTTTTTTGAGGTGTTTGTTGAGGTGTTTGAGTGATGACCATGGGTTGTGTGGTGGAGGGTATGGTTGATGAGCTTAGTCCTTGGGAGACCACATTTTGAAGAATTTGAGGTGTTGTAGATGGTGTAATGGTTGATTGGGATGTCTAAATTGGTGACACCTGGTGTTGTGATATTGGTGGCATGCTTGGAGGATTTGGTATGTTGATTTGATTCACGATTGGAGGATTGTTTTGATTTGACTGATTTTGGATTGGTATGTTGGGTAAAGGGGGTTTCCCTAAACCTTGGATTGATGTGGATGATGATGTTAGCGAGGGAAGTGGTGGGTGGATAAACAATATGTTTCCTTGAGAAATTGATGATGAAGCATCTAATATTCCCCCTTATCCTTGTGATACCATAGGGAGAGAGACTTGTGTCCCAAGAGGGTATGTCGATGTTGCAGAGAAGGTAGATGTATTGTTGGTGTCATGGAAAATGAGTGAGATGTATGGATTCTTTGGGTCTTGATGGATGGTATTTGTGTCCAAGTTTGGATATTTACAAGGGGATGTGTTTGAAGAGCATGAAGCAATGAACTCCCCTTGGTATTTATGGGTTGACTTGGAGCATGAGATGATATTAGTTGTGGGATGGTTGAATGATATTTTGGAATGATGATGTGAATGATATCAGTGCCATAGTCCCAAGAGGTTGTTCCACAATAGTTCTTATATCATAATCAAAAGGGAGTTTAGCCCCTTCCTTTGCTAATGCTAGCATGTATTGTGAACGATTGATTCTCATCATTGTATTGACAATCTTGTGGGTTTCAAGATTTTGGACCATCTCCATGATTTTAGCTTGAGTCATTCCTAGGGGGTTGTTGGTGATGTCCTCCACTTGGCAAACTCCCTCTTGAGGATCTTGTGGTTGTTGAGGAAGATTGAGTGGGGGATTACTAGATCCGATGGGGTTGAATTCAAGTGTGGTTTGACTCAAGCCACTTGAAGTGGATGTCTCTTTATTTTGCTCCATGTTTCTCTTGTGTTGGGATCTAATTAGGACCATAAAATAAGGATCAACTTTCAGGAATATGAGGTGAACCTCTAATTCCTTAGGTTGGTCTAAACTTTAGGTACAAAGAAGAAAATATAAGTTTGTTTAAGGATCAAATGATGATGATGGGATAAATGAAAGATGGATGATATGAAGGATTGAACTCTTAAGAACCTTGGAGGGATACTAGACTTTAGGATTTTTGGATTTTGGATTTTGGATTTGATTTGATTTGGATTTTGGATAATTAACTCATAAAACCCAAGATTTTGGATTTTATCTTGGAATATAATTTTTCCACAAGGTGATAATTTAACTAAGTGTATGATGAAGGATTCATACACACACACTTAGTCAAACAAGATTTTTTATTTTGATTTGAAGGATTACCAAGAGTCTAGCATGAACGATTTTTCCCAAGATTCTAAGAGTTGTTTGTGAGATGGGATTTTGATTTTTTTTTGGGGGGGATGAGAATGTTGGTTTTTTATCCTAGATTTAACCTAGAGAGACATATTTTTACAAGACCATGGTATCAAAGAACATGCTATACTTCAAAAGTGCTCAAATTCAAAAGACCAAACTTTGACTTAGATGAGTGGTTCAAATTGAGCATACATATCCAGATTGTTCAAAGGGACATGAGTATATAAAACCTTGTGAACTTCTTTCTTATCTTGGTGTATTGCTTGAGGTTGCACTTCTTAATATATTTCTTGAAAATTATTTTGAGTGTGACACCTAAAATTGAAGCTTTTGCACAAATATTTTTGTTTTGGCATCTTGACCTTTTTGGAAATCATGAGAAAAAACACATATGTTGTTCAATTGTCTTTTATCTTGCTTAGATTCGATTCTTTTTACCACATCCACACTTTCTTGCTTAGATTTTCAAACTGAATGTCTATGTCTAAATTTCTTTTCATCCCACAAGGTCCATTATGTGGAAATCAAGAGAATCAAGGCAATAGTTCCCTAATGTTAACTTTAGAGAGAGAGAATTGAGATATAGACCCAAATACTTAGAAACCTCTAAGGATTGAATCCCTAGGGACAAGCAATAATATATGGGTTTTTTTCAAAGGTATTTTCTCCTTCTAAAGGTTTTGAAATTTTGATGACCTTATTCAATGTTTGTTTCCACATTTTTGAGATCTCAAGAAAAGTGTTTGATTTTGAAACAATGCACAACCCTAGGATAGAAAAGGAAATATTTGTCAGATTCCTACTTGGATTTCTCCAGTTGTGCTTATTCAAAGTGGATGATTAGAAGATTGACCACACTGGCTCCCCCTTTCTCAGCACACACTTCTCGGGTCAGCCAAGCTTTGAGTTCTCATGAATATCCCATGACAAACTCTTCATCTCTACTTAGAACCTCAAGTACGTGGGGCAGCTTTGGAGGTCCGACCTCTTGACACCAACAAATAGATAGGGATTTTGGATTCTAGAAAAATTGGTTCATAATCAAGGCACTTGTTCAAAAGGCCACACAAGAGGCAAGATCAACTCATATAAAGAGTATCAAAGGCTTGTTTGTAGGAGCTCCTATAATGATGAGATTTCCTCAACATTCGAATTTGTATACTGGTTGGGAGTAGCTTGGCATTTAGCTCGTTATCAGTTTGAGTCGTTCCCTTGGGGTGAGTACTTTTTCCCACCAAGGTAGGCTCTCTAAAGGTAAACAACAGTAAAGAAGTGCATTTGTAGTTCGAACACCTAACGCATTTAGGAGGGAGCACACAATTCCTTTTCTTCACACTCATAAGATTTGTTTAATTTTAGAACCCAAATTCAAAATATGAAGGCAATCTTTTAAACAACCTAATGTCACTAAAATGCTTTTGATTCTCAAGATCTTTGTGAAGCACAAGAGAAATGCATATGCATTCGAATGACATGAGTTTTTAGAAAATATTACAAAACAAAGCAGACATGAATTCTTTTTAGTCCTCAAAAGAAATAAATGAGTTCTTTTTATAGCACCAAATTCAAGTGTGAAAGTTGATTGTTCAATTTTAGACCAAATCAAAAATTTATTATCTAAGGTTCAATTTTAACCAACTTCGCAAAGCTTGAGTTGTGGGTTAATTTTAAGTCAAAATTGAATCTAGTTGGTCCTAGAAATTGAAATGCATAAATTAAAGCCCAAATCGTCACAAAGAGCATTAAAAAAATGCTTTTAGAACTTCAAACTCTGCCCCTCCCCTACTTCCTACAAATGTGGCATTGAAAGGAAAATGTCGCACTCTATCAATAACATATGCAACATTGAAATATAGATGCGACATTCTGGTGAAGTCAAAAGTGTCCCTTTGTAGAAACAAAGAGCATGAATGTCGTGTTATAATGAAAGTGGCACTCTATGGTGAGAAAGTTTCGTAGAAAGCAAAGAAATAAAATGTGACGGTGTGCCAAAAGCGGCACGGAAAAGGTGTGTGAAGGTGGTGTCATGTGAAGAATGCGGAATTGTATGTCAAAAGCAGCACTCTGCAACATCGCATTTGTAGAAAGGTGGCATTGCTCCCCTGTAGCTGCAAAAAATGGAAACGTTATGCAAAATTGAACATGTTAAGTCAATCAGCCCTCCTTCTAGCACCAAAATGTGGGCACAAAACTTGCACAAGCTAACAATTGATCAACAAAACAATGTCAAACATGTTAGAAAAGAAAATCTAATGCTCCCTATGAAATTCTTGGAGAAACAAAGTTGAAAATATGAAAATAAAGCAAGAACACAACATGAAACCAACTAAGCTAACCAAACCTCAATCCCATAGGGGGATTGGTGCCTCTATAATGTGGAAAGAAGACCTTTCCCAATCCCTTGATAAGCTTTGATGTTGAATGTGGTTCCAAATATGAAAAATGACTATAATCTAGCTAAAATGGATGAAAAGGATGAAATGCTATGAACTCAAATGGCTATAGTGATAATGCATAAAGTTGTGGACCCATATTATGAAAAGGATGCCTCTATTTATAGAGTTCAAGGGTTGAGGAATGAGAGGATTTGATGAATGTGGGATAAATTGAGAGTCAATGAGATTGTGACATTTGTCAACATTCTATTGGATGAGGGTGGAGCACATTTTGGGAAATGTGTGAGGGGAGGAGGATGGAAGGGAAGTAAATGTTGTTGGTTGAGAATTTGAAATTGTTGTAAGAGGAATTGAATGAGATTTGAGAGGATGTAAGAATATTTAAAAGGTTGTAAGAGGATTTATTGCATTAAATGTAAAAGGATGTGATGGATTTTTTAAATCCTTTGGAGGTAAATTGAATGAGAGGTTGTTGAGAGAAATATTCCTTGGAATATGCCTTGCTGAGGGAAAATAGATGAATTAAATAATTAATTGAAATTATTTCCATGTGCAACCTGGTTAGTTGACCATGGTTGATTTAACTCTTGAGGAGTTAAAAGCTGGAGGATTTGATTGATGATGATTAGAAGGCTGATTTAGAATTAATTAACTGGAAGAGGTTAGGGGATTTGTGATATTTGATTCAATTGATTTTAATCAAATAGGAAGACTTTAAGATAATTTAATTAAATGATTTGATCTAATTAAATATTATGAAAATTAGAAAGGTGAATTAATCAATAAATTTAATTATTTGATTAATAGTTAAATTTGTTGATTTTAATTAAATAATGTTCATTATTCAATTAATTGATCAATTTGAGATGATTCAAAAGAAATGATGTTAGTTGGTCAAAATCAGATATCCAATATCAATCAGGACATTTTCGGTGTCTACACTATGTATAGGTATGTTTGACATGTGAATTGAGTGTGCAAGTAAAAATTTATTCCTCCACCTGAGTATGTAGGTTTTGGTTATTTCCCCAATGATGATTATTTTAGATTTTTTATTGGGAGTAATATGTTTGCTAACCTCTATTATACTCAAATTGAGTGTGAGATGTGTCTTTTGAGACCCCAAGTTGATTTGGATCCGAATTGGTAGCTATTGTAGTTAAACCATGATTGTGTGATTGTATTGTGATTTCTCATTTTCTTGTTAAATACAATAAAAAAATTATGAATGAATCTTTGCATGATAATATTGTATGAAATATTTTGGGAATCAATAAATCAAAAAGGAAAAATTGGAATTTCTAGTTAATTACATCCAAAAAAATATGTGAGTGTTGTTTGGTTATGCTTGAATATATATGTGATGATAAGAAGAAAATGTAGGGGATTAATTGTGAATTTTTATTTTAACATAGTGTAAGACAAAGCTTATGAACATGTAAAAATAAACCAAAGTAATTAGGATTGGTTAAAAATATGGATGGTAGAACTAGGTTTTATTTGTGGCCTACATATCATATTTGATGATAGCTCTAAATTATTGTTTTTTCTCCTCAAAAATGAAAAATGGTTGTATTTAGGTTTGTAAAAATAGAAGAATTTCATCAATAGGTAGCAATAATATTTTCTCATCCACCTAATCCGATTCCCAAAATATTGATTCTATCTCAAAGCCTTAGTATTTGTAATTTTGGGTGTGATTCATCCAACAATTAGGTGCAATCTCAATTCATTATTATTGATGGTGGTATTATCATAACTAAAATTAAGTAGAACAACAAATGTGATTAATTCTCTTAAAAATTTGAAGGTTTGGCTTCAAGGTTCCTTTTCAGTAAGGTCTTGACCATGTTCGAACAACTAGGTGGCCTATATTATTTGTTACTAGGTACCTTTGTTATGATAAAAGAAATTGGATGGGGTAGACAATTAGATTATCATATCTACTAGAAAATAAGGTTAAATATTTTAAATCTTGATTGCTAAATTATTTTCCTATCTTACCTTGAGTAAAATGGATTATTTTTAAGATTCCTTAGCACCTAAGCTAGATATAAACCTATTCTAGACTATCCTACAACTAAAAAAAGGGATCAAAAGTGATTATTGTTAGAGGAAAAGAAACTAAAATAAATGATCATACAATAATAAGTTACACTTTATCTCCTAGATCTAGAAAGTCAAATGAAGTCCATAGAAACCAATACTATAATGGTTAGTATTCACACAACCATCCATAATAGTGTAGTGGAAATAATTTTCTACCCTCAAGATGACGGGATGCCAAGGAGAAAATGCATTTCTCAACTACTTTAGTTGACACGGCTCAAGTGAACTAGAAATAGAAATGCTTTAAAACTAAAATCTAAGCTAAGTTTCACAATGAATGTAACATAAAATCTTAAATAAATTATATATAAAAAATGATAAAAATATTTAAATTGTGAGAAATATATAGTGTTATACTAGATGGATGAAGCCTTGGCCTTGGATGCCACCATGTCACAAAGATGTATTTTTGCTCACACTATTGTATATATGGATAAATCCTAAAGTAGCTAGAATGAGGTCTTTTATGAGCTTAACTTATCCAACAACTACACATGTGGATCTACAAGGAAATTTTTTGGGGTTGCATAGAGGTTTACCTCAATCAAATCCACACTTTGATGTTTCCACCTCCATGGATAGCCAACCAAGATTGGAATGCATAAAAATAAATAAGTGTGTGATAGAGACAAACCTTAATGTGGAGGAGCACCCATATCATGATATAAAAGACATTAGACGAGATCAATTAAGTACGCTATGAGACAAGATCAATAAGAGACAAGAAAGAGAGAATTGCCAATAGTTGTGGCCCCTCTCTTGAGATGATAAATGAGACGAGATCATGTCCAAGAGGATTCCTTTGCTGCTATGAGATGATTTCGATAGAGTTTTAGTAAGAATGAGATGTAGAGAGCTCCAATTCCAATAAATTGCAAGAAATTTTGAAAAATGAGAGAGAAGAAAGAGTTGTGTTCATAGAGTAGGTGGGAATAGTCCACTAGTACATAAATAGCAATAAACTACTAAAAAAACTACTAAAAACTACTTATAAATGACTAAACTTGGTCGCATGACCATTAGTAGTTTATTGCCAATCATATATAACACGACCAAATTGATGACTAAATCATTTTTAGTCATTTATTGGTTGTTTTTATTGATTGATTTAGTCATTCATTGATGTAATCTGATCACTTATTTAGTCATTTTTTTTCCACTGATATATTTAGTCCTTAATTTAGTCATTGATTGTTGTAATCTGGTCACTTATTTAGTCATTTTTTATTCATTGATATATTCAACTAGTCACTTATTTAGTCGTTGATTTAGTCATTTTTTTATTCACTGATATATTTAGTCATTAATTGTTGTTAACTGGTCACTTATTTAGTCATTTTTATTCACTGATTTCTATGCATTGGTAGCGTATTTATTCATTAATTTTAGTCATCATTTTGATCAATTTGGTAGTATATTTAGTCATTTTTATTCATTGATTTCACTGGTCATATATCTAGTCATATTAATTCATTGTTCACTGATTTCTATCAATTGGTAGTATATTTAGTCAATTTAATTATTAATTGATGTCAATTAGTAGTATATTTAGTCATTTTAATTGACTAATATTTGAGGATTTAAGCATAAAATATAAAAATAAACATCAATCATCAATTGCACACAATCAAACAACCATAATTGAGAAGGAAAAATCGATGAACTTTATTAATAAAAGAAAGGTGTTCTAGTTACAGCTTAGAAATTGAGTATTATAATTACTATTTTCAGTCACAAGATTAAAAATATGAGTTACAATATTGTAGAGAAATGACTGCAACAAATAAACTTCTCCAAAAAACTTTTGTAATGATGGAAACACATGCTTGAAGCCCTTCAATGCGAGCTCATGCCCCTTTCATCTCTTAAAACTTCTACAACATGGGCAATCTTCCTGGAGCAAGTTGTAACATGAAGAATCCAAGGAGAGTGTTGATCGTGTCCCATATATGAAGCTCTCTCCTTCAATGCAGTCAACAATAAACCAACTAGAATATTTCCTCCTTTATATGCAACGTGCCATCTGATATGAGAAGCAAGGTGTTTCCTTTTCTGCCATGAATGAAGTTGTGCCTCAATACAACCAACAAAATTAATATTAGTCTGAATTCAAAAAGAATAAAATTGCATTGTATATTGCAACTTTACAAAATAAATTTCAAACACAGTAGAAAGATAAATCAATTAAAAAGTTGTAGCCTTGTCAAAAAATGCCTTAAATAGAGTGTTCAACATAGGCCTGAAATATGCATATTGAACCCTTGATTTCATAACCTTGTTCAAAATTTAAGAAAGGTGATACACTCAAATTATAGAATGAAGTTGGCATATTATAGAATGAAAGCTATCAACACTAACCAAACTAGAACAACATTATCAACAAAAATTTCTTGGAAACCAAGTCCAAGAATGCCATCAAACTTGGACAACAAAAATGTCAACCCTAGTTCAAGTGTTGTCTCAATAAAAACATACACCATGAAAGAATCCATTTATACATAAATTCCAAATTAAGTTGATGAGAAAAGATCTTTGATATCCAACTAGGAAGCCTTAGCATCCAAAAATTACTAACCTGGTGTTTCACAACAAGTTTCCCAATTGTGACATCATCTTCCACATTCACTTTACAAGCACTGCCCAATTCAACTTTTGAAGGCACAAACACATAAGGTACTTTCTACAACAGTAATTTTCACTAAATCATATATAACGCGACCACATTTAGTTGAGGCATTTTTCCAACCAGTTCACTGCTTTTTCTATGCTATTGCTTACTATTATGATTTGGTAGATTTTTTCCAAACATCCTTATCTTGTTCAAAAGAACTTGTTTTAGGATTTTAGCCATAGCAACAGGGCAATGAACTATTTGATAAAATTCTTTGGTAGACATGTATGAAAAATGTGGTAGCATAGACAAGGTAGTGAAATTTTTGAAAAAATGCCTCAAAGAAATGTGGTCTCATGGAATGCCATGACAAGAAAATGCAATTGGAAGCTACTCCTAGTTATTAGTTATGCAATGTGAAGTAATCGCATAACTGCTTAGGTTGACTTTGTAAAAACTATATTGTAATTAAAATTTTGTCATCTATCAACATCTAGTTATTAGTTATGCAATGTGAAGTAATTCTTTGAGTTTGAAAGATGTGCAATGAAATGTAATAAAAAATTTGAATATGAACTATGCAAATCTATCTTTTACAATTCATTAGTTAAACTCTCTATTTTATTTTCTCTTTATAACTCTATTGCTATGGAAATTCATTTCAATTAAAAAAAATAGTTTTTGTCTCTTATTCAACAATTTTTTACATTTTGTCATGTATTAGCATCTAGTTATTAGTTATGCAATGTGTAGTAATGATTTGAGTTTAAAAGATGTGCAATGCAATGTAATCATCAATTTGAATATAAAATACAAAAATCTATTTTTTACAATTCATTAGTTAAACTCTATTTTATTTTATCTCTATAACTCTATTGCTATGGAAATAACTTTCAATAAAAAAATAGCTTTTGTCTCTTAGTCAATGTAGAAAGGAAATCACTAAGCTAGGCTTAGGGTGTGAATGGTTGTGTATTATTTTGCAAGAATCTTGCAAGTGAGGATGAATGTTTGAAATTTCATGAAGCGAGGTATAGAGAAGGGTTGAAATCAGTTGTGGTTCCTAGAAAGGTTCTTCATCACTTTCTGGTAATCCCATGATTACTTTGAATGTATAGGTGCAGAGAATTTTTTGAACTTATGCAATGGCATGCCAAAAATAAGAGCACCAATGGAAAATAAAGACATGTTCTTGATTATAAGATGTGGATGGAATTTGATAATAGATGGCCTAATTTTTCTCAAGATCCTCATAATATAAGGTTGGGTTTGTGTCTAGATGGGGTAAACCCATTCTTAGATCAAAGTACTAAATGGTCAACTTGTCCAATATTTTTAATAAATAATAACTTTCCTCCATGGTTAGCAACTAAACCATTTTTCTTAATGCTATCATTTATTATACCAAAAAAGAAAAGTGTGACTTCAAGTATAACTGATGCTTATGTAGAGCCAATATATGATGAGATAATGGAATTTTGGAAAGGAATTGAATAAATTCAATCTTTAAGGGATGGTCATTCAATAAAATTCACTTTACGAGCTTCCTCATTGTTTACGATTCATGATCTTCTTGCATATGACACATTGTCTGGTCTCAATGTTCGTGGATACCATGGATGTCTTGCTTGCAACTTTAAGGATTTTGTGAGGCACTCAAGAAGTTTGCATAAGTGTATTTATTGTGGACATCGTGCTTACCTTAAAATGGATCATCCATATCATTAACAAAAAACATGGTTCAATGGTCAAGAAGAGAATCGTGAAGCACCATTGTTAATAACAGGCGATTACATTGTTGAGAATGGACAAAAAGAACGTCATTTATTGAAAATGATGGGATTTCTGGTAGTAGATATGATCCATGTAGTCAAAGAGATGTAAAAAGGTTGTGCATATTTTATAAGTTACCATACTTTAAGGATATAGCCATTAGGCATACTGTTGACTTTATGCATATTGAGAAAAATATAGCCTATGCTATTATAGAAACTCTTTTTGGTTTTGATATTATTTCATCACGTGAAGACTTTTGACAACTAAAGATTCATCAAATATTTGGGTTGAAAAATATATAAAACCTAGTGCTTCTTATGTTTGGACAAAGGAACAATGTGCACAATTCTTATAGTTGATGTCTCAGATTCGCTTTCCCATTGGATATGTAAGTAGTAGTATTAGAAGCCAAACTAACATTAATGTCTTAAGAGGACTCAAGACCCATGACTATCATGTCATAATGGAGAATATTTAACCTATTGTGGTAAATATATTAAGTTTGGCAAAGGGGCCAAGATTGGCAATTATAAGGTTGGGCCTAATATTAAAGAGAATGAGTTTAAATGTATTAGATCCTTTGAACTTTGATAGGTTGAGGGAGGAGGTTGTTGAAGTCCTTTGTCTATTGGAACGAGAATTTCCACCAATAATCTTTAACATTTCTATGCATATTTTGATACATCTACAATATGAACTAAAGCATTGTGGCCCAATAATATCAAGATGGATGTATCCTATAGAATGATATATGAAGGTTTTGAAAAAAATTGTTCATACTAGGGAAAAACTGGAAAGCAACATGTTTGAGGGATATTCAATGCAAGAGGCCATGGGATTTTACATAGAATATATGAAGGATTTTAAAAATGTCACTTAGTGTGTATGGGATGATGACGAAGAAGAAATAGTTGCAAGTGAACTATTAGAAGGTAATGCATGTCGCTTCAAGCTATCACATCAAGAAAGAAGTGTGATACATGCCTATATTCTTCAAAAAAAATCTTCGTTCGATAAGTGGTGCAGGTAAAAAAATTACACAATAATTTATTTACTCAATTACATTTACACATTTATATTATCAATCTTACTATTTGTACGTTAATATTCTATGTAGAAAATATGAAGAAGATAATCAAGCTTGGATGCAACATCGACCTCAAAGGCACAAACATCATGTTGATTTGATTGGAGGTTATTCTTTTCCAAATTTGGAAGAATGGATTGGTAATGCAGTCAATGATGAAAAAGAAGTTTAAAATATAAGAACAGAGGAAAGTGAGCTTTCATAATCTCCACATTTATGGGCTACGCGTTTTAGTGGAATGTGGGCCTATGGTAGTCATTTAAGAGTGGAAGAAAAATACAAAGGAAAGGTAAATTGTGATTGTGTTGATATGTAAAGAGCAGAACTCTTTAAATCAAACATCAACAAAACTTTAAATAATTTCATTTATATTCAAAATAAAGTTGACAATTCATTCATTTAGACATCATAAAAACAAGTCAATTCCAAAAACAATGACTTAAAGTCGATAAGATATATTCAATATACAATTCCAGTTTAAATACATAAACGTGTCATAATACACGACATTGATAATAATACAAAGAAGTTTTAATATAAGTTACAATTCAAGACTTAGGCATTCAGTTGCCTTAAGCTCTTCAATACATATTCAAGAATACATAAAACATAAATGAAGATGGCATCCTTTGATCTTCAATCCAATAGCATATCTTCAATAATGAAGACAAGAACAAGGATCAGGCACTTTTTTCGCCCATTCTCGAAGCTTACGCTTCCCTAGAATTCCTTAGTCATTCAAGAAATACCCGACCCTACATGAATCACTTAGCAAAAAGTAGTCGACAAGCAAGATGGAATCTAGTGCGTGCCTAGTATAACTAGTAAAACCACAAGCATTTTCATTTTTCTAATTCATTTAAGAAACAAGCAAGTTTGATACTAGGATATGGTAGAGAGTTCAATAATTCCATCTATTTCAATGGTCCTTAAGTTACTTGGCCAAGTAAAATGTCATGCACGACAAATAAAGCAGTTTTGGAAAAACAAAACTACACTCTCTAATAACCCATATTCGACACCCGTCCCAGAAGGTAACTTTCCCAAAAACATGACATGCACTTTCATTTATCAAGCATGCATGGTTCCAATCAATTAATTACAGCCTTTCAAAAACAATCAAACGAAAATCTTGTTTCAAGCCAAAACAGTTCATATGTTGTTCTTTTCATCGTTTTAATCCATAAATGACATTAAATTAATATTTAAATCGAGTAAATTAAATAACCAAAGATAAATAAAAAATAAAGAAGGTGTATCTCAAGTATGTAAATTAAATACATATAAAAACAAGCATAAATGAGCACACGTTCGTTTGTTCAATTTACTCATTTAATTTGTTTTCTCTGTGAAATAATCCTAATTCCTTTAGTTCTCAAGTAAATTGTATCTTTAATTTTGATTGATTTATTTTCTGTTTTCCATACGTGCAGAAAATAAATAAATAAATACTTTTCCATGAACATAATTTAAATAAATTGTTTCAGTTTCAGTTTTGAATGTTTCGAGTTTTATTTGCTAAATTCACTTATTTTAACTTCTATTTCAAAATTACGTTAAAAATTTAAAAGGCATTTAATAAAAATCTTTTCTATTTTGAATTCTTTCAAATCAAATTTAAATAACGTTTTCTGTTTTAAATAAAAATCCTTTCAAATCTAAATCTGAGTTTCTCCTAAAGTATAAATCAGTTATTTCTCATTGTTTTCTAATCCAATTTTTCCTACAATTTTCTGTTGTTAATTTCAATGGTTTTTGGAAAAATCATAGTTTGAATGTTGAAAATTTCTATAGGATTTGAAGTAAACAGCAATACTTTTTAATAGTTTTTAAAAATAAAAAAAAGAAACTAACTATTTCATTGAATTCACTATGTTCATGTTTTTGTTTAATAATTTCTAAATAAAATCCTACCTGGTAATTCTGGAAATGATGAATGTGTGCTACCTCTATCAATTTCTTGTAGTTCTCAATCTATTCTCTGGCTGCATCTATCCTCTATTTTTCTATATCTTTTTCTTTCTCCTGTTGTTCCACTTCCTTATCTTTTCTTTGCTGCTCCCTAAGACTTCTCTCCCATACTGTTGTTCCCTCTTCCTTTCTCCCTGACACCTGTTCCTTATCTCCTATCTTCCTACTGTGTTGGGTGCACCTTCACCAGTCCTCCTTTTGTTATGTGCGTGGGAAATGGGGACTTCCCTATGGATGCGTGGGAAATGGGAGACTTGGTGGCTGCGTAGGAAATGAGTTTGTCCTCCCTACCCACGCCTCTTCTTCCCCGTCTCTCCCTACGGTCTCTCTATGTCTTCTTTTCCTCACACAAGTCGCCCCTCTACTCGTCTTTGTTGGTTGCGTAGGGAGTGGAGAGATGGTAGATGTTTTCTAGGCCTATGTGGAGGATGAGAAGACTGTCTTCTTGGCCGCATGTGGAGGTTGAGAAGGCTGATTAGATAGCAATCTTAGCAACAACAAAAAAAAACATTCGCAACCTCCTCTGTCTCCAATGAATTTCAAATTAATTCCCTCTCCCCTGCATCATGCTAAGTCTCCTTTTTCTGTTAAATCTCAAAACGGATTTTTACACCTAAAAGCAATTTCGAAATTCTTCACCCACTAATCTTTCTTTCTCATGAATTGA
This sequence comes from Sequoiadendron giganteum, assembly GCA_007115665.2. Taxonomy (NCBI): domain Eukaryota; kingdom Viridiplantae; phylum Streptophyta; class Pinopsida; order Cupressales; family Cupressaceae; genus Sequoiadendron; species Sequoiadendron giganteum. Next base: position 284,603,510 of record CM021105.1, read on the forward strand.
TGGATGTTAACAAGAATTCAGATCCACCATTTTAGTGTGATCTCCAGTTCAATTTAAAACTCCAAGTTTTCAAAATTTGATTGCCTCTAATTGATTGAAGATATTTTCTTCAATCTGTTCAACTCTTTGTTTGAAATCAATTTCAATTTGCACGTACGTTTGTTTTTCAATTTCTTTTCAATAAATCAACTTTAGATATTTGTTTAATTCCCTCATTAAATATTTTCTCTTTCATATTTTTAAATATGAAATAAATAAAAACAATTAAATTTACAACACAATATTTATTTATTTTAATAAATTCCGCAATAAAAAGTCTATTTCATTAAATTTCAAAATACAAGCATCATTATTTTTAAACAATGATAAAATATTGACTTAAATAATTTGGTTATTTAAATAAGATCTATTTTCTCACAAATTAATAAAATCATCATTTAAAGCAACATATATTTTTCCACATTTTGGAGAAATCAATAAAACTTAATTTAAAATTTGCAAGCACAATAATCACAAAAATACTTTAAAATATTAACTAAGTGAGTGTGTGTGATTCCATCATCCTCATAAACGTGTAATGGCTAAAACGACTCTACCTAATCGATGTTCTCGCCTTCAATCGCGTTCACCTGTTCCTGCGTTCACTTGCACTGAAGTTTTCATTAGCAATGACAAACCCCAAATTTAAATATATATGCATTTCAAATCATTGCAATTGCATTTTAATTTCAATTCCACCTCAATTTAAATAATCATTTAACTTCAATTTAAATAATCTTTTAACATAATATAATTAATAATTATCATCATTAATAATTTGCATTTAAAATAATCAATAAAATCTATACGTGACATGATAGTGTTGAATTTCTTCACGAAAAATGAGAAGAAATTTTATGTTGGATTCATCCAAAATATTATTCTAGTAGACTATGATCAAAATAGTCCTATATTATTAAAATGTAAGTGGACTCGACCATCTGCAGTACAATTTGATGAGTATGGATTTGTATGCGCAAATACAAGACAATGTTTATCAGAGACGGATGAGCCATATGTTTCCCCTCTTCAAATTAACCAATCATTTATAATTGATGATTTAAGAAGCCCAGGATGGTCGTATGTCATTCAAACAGAGTCTCATTCAAAATGAAAATTCATGGAAGTTGTTGACATAATGCTTGATGGGCAATATGTTAATTTACAAGAAACATTTGAAGAAGTAGATGAAGATGATGATGGAGTGTTTGAAGAATACATTTTGATTATCAATGAAGAGATTAGGAGAGAGAATGCATTACATGTCACAAATGAGGATGAGGAAGAAAATCAAGCAAATGTAGAAATGAATGATCAGGATTTTGATCTTGTTGGAAATGTAGATGATTATGATGATGTTTTGTCACCTTAGGAGGTTAGCTTGTCACCTAAACTTTGGTTATATTTATGGTGTAATTTATTATTTAATGTAACAAAGATTTGAGTATAGGTGTTCTTATTCACTATTGTTTTACTGATACATTTCTGAATGTAATCATCATTATTCTACTGGTACATTGTATATAGAACTTGATATATTCACTACTGATTTGAAGTGCATCTAAAGTTAGGTTCAATCATTCTTCTTAGTTTTCTTACTTTGGTTGAAAATTTGAAATTAATTTTGTTTAGTTAGAATATAATTTCTTGTATGTCCTATATGTTTTCTAGATGCAAACATATAATGAAATCTGTGATTTAATAATACATATATATATCTTAACATTAGGTGAACTAAGCCTCCCCATTACAAAAAAAATGATCTCTTAGTTCTGACTGACACTGAAAACTAAAATTGAGAGACTGCAAAATTAGAAAATTGTTCAATCTTTTCAATAAAATGATATCTAAAATAGTGCATTCATAATAAAATCCAATACCACTCTACCGTAGTAGTCAATAGAGGTATGCATAGGATGGCGAGACATATAGGTTAATGTACAAATTCTTATTGCAATACCGTGACAACCAAATATGAATACCATGGGGTGGCGGTGAGAACATGTTAACAACTAAAGTAAACTGTAGTCTCGCAAGGGGTAAAAAAAGACACTACGGTATGGCGATGAACAATCACTAAATCGCTAGAATTAACCCGCTATCCCACAAGAGTCCAAAGGGGTGTGTGTAGGGTGGCAGTACTACTACCGCTACCCCACATCGGTCTTGATATGATAGAGCGGTATGACGGTGAACAATCACTCAACCACTAGAATTAATCCACCATCCCACAAGATTCCAAAGGGGTGTATGTGGGGTGGTGGTACTGCTAACGCTACCCCACAACAGTCTTGAAATGATAGAGTAGTACTATGGTACAAGCTATCAAAAAAATAAATGATTACATCGATTGATTTACCAGGATCAAGGACATGTATTCAAACTCGAAATATGGGTAGATTCCAAAATATTTTGTACTAATTGACATTAATAGTGAGGTGACCGAGCTCAAAAAAAAAAAATTAATTGGAACTTGATGACATTTTGGAAATCATTCACAAAGCTCAGTGTACCAGAGGCAAGGTAGTTCAAGCGAGAAAACTCTATAGCTATTATTTCACTAGGTAAGTTCACATAAACCCTCTATAGAAAGTGTATAAGAATTGAATTTTCTTCTACAAGTAGACACTTAAATAAATCAAGTAGGAGTAAATTCTTCATCATGCCACCCAAAATAAGTCAACTTGTGAGTAAAAAGGAAGATTCCATAGTTTCTAAATCAAAGAAGAGGTCCCTACAACAATCCATTTTAGATGTGTTAACTAATTTTATAGACAAAGGATTCAAAAAGGTGTTTAAAATTAAAGCCCATGGATGTAGAGACCCAAATATCCCTATCTCAAGGTGGGACCTATTTTGATACTTCTATGAAAAAAGGGATGAGAATATTCTAGTTTCAAATCCTTGGACCTTAGATTTGAAGGGAAAAGAATGCGGAATGCATTCCCTTAACACCTTTACTACAGGGGAGAGAAGCAAAAACGAAAAACTAACAGTTTCTAAAACTTATAGAGATGCATACAACCATGGAAATGAGAAACCAGAAAGATAAGCAAACAAAGATGACACAATATTTACATGGGAAAACCCTTTCAAGCAAAAAACCCACCACACAAAGTCAAATCAATTGTATTACAGTAATGAATTGATTACATACAATATCCAGACTTCTTTGCTCAGCTCACAATCACCGAGAGAGTTTTAGATCCACTGTTACAATGTTTTCACAACATACAACTCAAAACCCTCTTCAAGAACTCACGTCCTCATTCTTCAGCATGCGACTTCAACTTGCTCTACAACTTCATGACTCAACTCAACTTGTCTAACTTATGAGAAATAACACACCTCTCATCCAAATGTAACTGACTCAGAAGAGCAATGAAGTCCATCCTCAAATCACGCATCTGGTCAGATCTGACAGATCTCCTGTAACAAACCATCATTGCATTCAAAGCCATTACTCAGAACTGTTGAGCTCGCCACCCTTTTTTGACAAATGCAACTGCCACAATATCTATCTTGGTATCCGTCCAATCACTATTCAACCAGGTGCCACGTGTCCAAGACCCATCAGCAATCGCAACTGACAGAGCAACCAAAATGGTCAAATAGACATCGGGCGCGACCAAGACTTCAAGTCATAAATAGCACTACCAGAGTCGGAGTCGGAATAGGAGTCGAAACATGACTCCACCGAAAATACACACTACCGGAGTTGGAGTCGGAGTCGGAACTGGAGTCAAAACATGACTCCATCGAAATTACAGGTTCAGGAACCAATTCGGTTCCGCGTCTGCCCACGGCAAAGGGTAACTCATCAGAAATAGTTTTGACCGAGTAAAGTCAACCCGGGGTCAAACCAAGATGAGAACACAAAAGACCGGAGTCAGAGTCGGGGATGGAACAGGAATAGGAACAGAAACAGGACTTTACCAAAAGTCCAAGATCAGGAACCAATCCGGTTCCGGTTCTGCCTCCGCCAATTGCAAGAAACAACAATCCAGAACCAGGACAAGGCAAAGGAAAACACCCCGAGTAGAATCCAAACATCCAGAAGAACTAGATCACAAAAGAAGGAGTCAGACCCGAAGTCGGAACAAAAACTAAAACACCAATCCAGAACCAGGACAAGGCGAAGGAAAACACCCCGAGTAGAATCCAAACATCCAGAAGAACCAGATCACAAAAGCAAGAGTTGGAACCGGAGTCAGGAACCTAGCAAATGAACATTGCCAACTTCCAAAACTGGTTCCACCTCCACCAGAACCTGCAAAGCGAAGCGAGAAGAAATAGACGGTAGGAAGTGGAGTCGTAGCAGGAATGAGAACCAAAACCTAAAACTTAGGCAAACAGAACAATGCCAAGTTCCATCCCGGTTCCACCTCCGCCAGAGACTCAGAACTTAGGCAAATAGAACAATGCCAAGTTCCATCCTAGCTCTGCCTTTGCCAGAACTTTGTAAACAACACAAAATCACCAAGGCATGAAAACGAGAACTTCAAGCTAGAAGTTGAGACATAATTTCTCAACAAGATTTAGCCAAATTGATAGTCCCAAATGTCTTTATAGATGTTGAGTTTATTAAAGTATTATCATAATATTATCACCTAACTGCCAAGACTATAAGAATGTCGGATGGTTCACCATTAGTGGTTCTGACTAAAGAGGCAATTATAGAGTGTTTTATGTTAAACAAGAAATCTATCACTAAGATTGACTTGGAAAAAAGTGAGGAGGATTAAATAGGAGATTGAGAAAAACCTATAGGAGTGATGAACTTCCTTTACACATGAAAAATGTTGTAAACAATAGGAGGATACCTATCTCCCCCTCCCAAAATGAACCATTTTCCATAGAAGACTTCCAAGTATATTTCCAAAGAACTTATTTTTCTTTGTGTGAAGTGCTTGAAATAGATGTTGAAGAGAAGATGCCAACCTATCTCATGTTGATGACAATTAAGATACAAAATCTTGAAGTCAACATCGAGTATGAATTTGTTGCTGAAATTGAGAAACGGCTACATGAGGGATTTGTGCAAGGAAGAGAGAACTTATCTCCCATCACTTTCAAGAAATACTCTCTCTTGTGTCATTTAATATTGTACCAAAATAAAAATAGATGGACTAAAAGAATGTGTTTGGGAATGAATGATGATGAAGGGAATAGGTTGCATGTACAAAACTGGTATTACATCTAGGATAGTAGATGTACAAATAGTGTATGTAATACTTCATGATCATTTTGTAGTAAAGGTCATGGCCACTCTTGGTCACATTTCACAAAGATTGCCTAATAAAATAATGCAAGTATTAAGACCTTCAGCATTGAAGCCAGAGCAGGCACACTCACAATTTTAGTGACTGGTTCTTCTTAGCAGACCAAATAGCAATAAGGTTCTATGGGTGTCTTCAAGCCCCACATATTTTACCTAAATTTGTTTCTATTCGGATTGCATTTTTAGAATTTATGTGGAAAATGTTATGGATAGAGCAAGTTGTTATGAAAATACAGAAAAAGGGGATATTCCTCCTTGACCTAACTAAATGTGAGAAGCTATCCATAGGCCCTGACACTCTTGAAGAACTACATAACTATTTGAAGATGTGGTATTCATTGAAGTCACTAGGATAAAGGGTCTTTGATCTTGAATGACATTAATTTTATAAATTAGACACTTCTCACTAAAGTTGGGATTACCCATGTAATCAATTATAAAGAAGATGTAATAAGAAATTGATTTACACCTGATGAAGTTTTTATGAGGAAGAGGAAGTGGGAAATCATAAAGAGGATTGAGGAGGAGAAGAAGAAAAGGGACATTGGATTCCAAGGATTCTATGTTGAAGAAAAGGATCCTATCAAAAGGATGAACATAATAATTGACAACTTTGAAAGATTGTATGTTGAACCAGAAAAGAAACCTAAGGGTCAGTCTTCAAAACTCTCCAATTTTCCCATCAAACCAAGTGGTATTGTAATCACAAAGCCCCTACTAGACACTACCACAATACAATCAAAATCATCACCTAAGCAACCAAGTCCTAAAAGGTAGAAGAAACATGGAGTGGCCCTATTAGTGGCATATGAAATAAGTGAAGGAGTAGGGAATATTGAAGAGGTAGCCGATGCACTTTTGAATTTTAAAGATGATGAAGTTTATTAGCCACCACCTAAGCTTGCAACTGATGTTTGTAAACCAAAATAAAGTGTGGATGTACATGGGCATAATGATCAAGAAGTGCATGATGATGAAAGGGTGATTTCTACCCTTAGATTTATTGAAGATGATGAATTTATTCAAACTCCCAAGTTTAGGGATTTTTAGTTTAAGATGAAAATGAAAGAATTTGAGGAGAGAATCCAAATTAATAAGATAGGAACCGGGGAGTCACAACATGACCAAATTTTTAAGCAGAATCTTGAAGAATTTAGGATTAATGAAATTACTGTTAGCCCCCAAGAAGCAAGAAAATTGGTCTTAGAAAGCAATATACTAGTTATTCTTGGGATGGAGTTAAAAAAGATATTCATACTGGATCAAGTAAGAATCCAAGAAGATCCCATGTTGGTTTCTAAATTCAATTCAGATGAGAGAATGAGTGGCATAGGTTACAATCAAAGACTTGAAACCCTAGCCTTTTGGACAAAGCAAAAAAGAACAAAAAAACCTAGATTGATTGATGTTGTAAAAGAAATGAGAGGGACTACCATGGTAAAGACACTTCAAGACAATGCACTCAACAATGTTTACTAGGTATGCGATTAAATCTATGGTGCTTAGATTGGCAGAATATGAGAAAGCACAGACTGATCTAAATGATGAAGTGAATAGGTCATTCATAGAAAATGTGAAATTGAAAGAACACTTGAAGGGAGAAGGTCCTTCCCAAATCACATAATTAATAGTATACCAGCCCCCTGCCATCTAGACTGATATAGGTGCAATCATTGTTGAACAAGTTAATGTGCTAAAACAAGAAATTGAGAAGTTGAAAAAGACTAATGAAGAAACAAAGGAAAGAGCAAAGAGAGAAACCCTCAAGGTATTGGAACAGATCTTGGAGCATAGGGTTAAACTAATTATGGACAAATTGGAAAATGTGTATGAATGTTATGGCTCCTTGTCACAAGCAGTTGATCAGATAAAGGCCCATGTACCTATATTAGACCCCTTATTCAAGAAATGGCAACCTGTGCATCACACCTTAACAACTTTGTGTAGAATTTTACAAAGGAGTATTAAGGCCCCTACAACTTTAAAGCCTACTAAGAAAATGGTCTAAACGGTCACAAATGAATTTCAATACATGTCTAGAGAAGACCAAAAGATCAAGGAAAGAATGGATTAATTTCACACACTAAAGCAGTGGTTCATGCCTACTATACTAAGGGATGATGATCAACTGAAAGGCTCCAAGGATTGGATAGATGAGTTTAGCAAAATTGTGTTGCAAATATGGATGTGTTTGGTGGTGTTGTCATTAATGTTGTCATTGATGTCAACACAGTTTAGGTTGATTGCAGATGGTACTTGTATAGTTGAGATACTGTAGAAGTGCTTAGAGTACATGGAGCTATATTTATGAAGTTGTAGTTGTGTTTTTGCCAAGTCCTTTTGAGAAAATTTAAGAAAAATTGAAGGAAGTGTTGAAGTTTGTGTTATGAGTGTGCTCTAGTATTGTGCTCTAAATTTCTTTTGTGTTGATCCTATTCTTGTACAAATATGTAGTTGTGTTCATGAGCTTCAATGGATAATATAGCCCGATTTTTAGCTTCTGGATCAATGGAGAATGAAAGATGTGTTCACTAATGTCTAGTTTGACAAAACTATTTGTTTGTGGACTGGGAGAAATGTTTTGGCTCTGCAGTCTTCTAGCATTTGGTTTCAAATTTTTATGATCTGGGAGATGATTCATATTGATTTGTTTTGTGTTTTGACAAATGTGCTTGTTATTTAGCACTTTGAAAGACTTGCTCCAGATCTCCTGTGTGTTGCTGGTTGGTCTAGTTGGACTATTGAAGAATATTATGTGAATGAATATTGTTGCAGTTGTTGCAGACATACCTAAAGGTTTCTTAGAGATGGTAAAATGTCTGGTGAAGTGTGTCGAGTGATCCACATGTGATCATCTTGCTGGAGATGCATGTACTTCAAATATCATTGGTGTTTTCATTAGGTTTGGCTGACCTAGTGTCTACACGTTACATAAAGTTTTTTGCATCAAACTAAGGAGGGATGTGATTGATCCAAAATCTTGTTTGGTTCCTAATTAAATGTGTAATTGGTTCTCTCTCATTCTTATCCACCACGGTAATGTGGAGTAGCTGACCTAATTTGAATTTTAAAATGAAGTGTTGGAAAAACAAGGATAGACAACTGAGAGGGGTGAATCAATTGTTGCATAAATTAAGCTTATTCAACCTTAAACAACTTCTAATCTCAAATCTGATAATTAACAGTACAAGCATAAAACAACATCACATCAGAGACACATGAACACCAAGATTTTTATATGTGGAAACCCTGTTAGGGGAAAAACCATGGTGGATGTTAGTCCACAAGATTATACCCTGTTATAAGTATAATGAAAGAAATGAATAGGGAATGCACATACATTCAGGAACACTATCTAGAGCTCGCTGCTCAAAGGGAAGGCTCACTACCTTACATAAGACAATCAAATTCAATCCATTTGAGGAGGTTGAACTGAGAAATTAGCTTCTACAAAAGCTTGATTACAGTTCTAGTTAGGCACATAAACACTTCTTCACACTTCTCTCAATCTTCTTCACACTCTGCTCTGTACTCAAATGATCTAATCTTTATTCGCACATACCTTGTATATACTTCACACACATTCACTAAGCATACTTTAAAATGAGTAAACAATCGCTCTTATATATCCGCTACACGGATTTACATCAACAACTTTGTCGGCCACAAATAAAGAATAAATTACAACTGTCAGCCTTAATACATGAAAAAATATTAATGCGCACCAACCTAAGTCAGTCACAACATAGTGAGGACCTAAATCAACATCCTTGAACACACCACACAATACAAGATTAATCCATAAGGATCCACAACATGCTACCACCATCATGTCGGCCAAGAACATGAAAAGCCTTAAGCACACAAGGAAAATTATTCAATCACGAACACACCGATCAATGCGGATGTACCACACTGATAGAGAACAATCTAGAAACATCAATGAACACCTTAGGAACATATGCAACAACTCACTTCACCAGAATTGCAATCTCATCTTCCAGAAACACCTGCTATAGTAACTGAATAACTGTAAGAACACAAAACTTTATAACTTCCTCAATTCTTAATGCGCACCTCTAAAATTTTTGGAAAACATACTAGATAGGCTCAGAAACAAACCCTTTAATGCATGCCTTCTGACCATCAATGCACATAAATTTTCATCACTCTGACCTTCTTAGCTTCACTGGTTGCCTGCAATATATTTATTACAATTTTCTCAATATCCTCGACATATACAACCTTTAGAATCATTAATGCCAATAGTGTTGACATAAATGACAACCACATATCAACAACACAACCACAACATCCAACAATCTCCCCCTTTGGAATTGATGGAAACACATGATGTGAAAAATAATACCATCAACACAACTAGTTTTTCACATAGTACACTTCTCCTCCTTTGTTCATTCTTCTCCCCCTTTCTTCAAGAGTTTTCACATTGTTCTTCTCCCCCTTTGACATCAGTGGAAAAGGTACACATGGTTTGATCCACATATCTGAATCATCCGACTACTCCCCCTGAGTAGCAGCCACCACAACGTCAATCTAAAACAAGATATGACTGTAGGTCCATAGATTGATGCAAAGACTTGCATCTTAGTTCAGATTAGGAGGGGAAATTACCCCTAACTTGCCTCTGAGATACTCAAAAGTATCCTTAGGTAACGGTTTGGTAAAGATATATGCAATTTGTTCCTTTGTAGGCACATATTCCAATCTGACCTCTTTATCACTCACCTTGTCTCTCAAAAAGTGATATTTGATAGATATAATTTCTTTCTTTGAGTGTAGCACCGAATTATTAGAAATGTTTATGGCACTTGAATTGTCACAAAATATAGCAATTGGCTCATCATACTCAATTTTGATGTCTCTCAACACCTGCTTCATCCACAATACTTGAGTACAATTATTTGTAGCAGCAATATATTCTGCCTCAATAGTAGATAGAGATATGGAATTTTTCTTTTTACTTAGCCAAGACACCAGCTTCTTTCCCAAGAAGAACACACCACCACTTATACTTTTCCTATCATTTACATCTCCTGCCCAATCTGCATCTGTAAAGGCATTCAGAGTAAGATCATCATCATTTGGATACCATAACCCAAAATCAACTGTTCCTTTTAAGCATCTAAAAATTCTCTTTATTGCAGTTACATGTGATTCCTTTGGATCAGCTTGATATCTAGCAACCCTGCACACAACATTCATAATGTTTGGTCTTGTTTGAGTCAAATATAGAAATCCACCAATCATTGACCTATATCTTGTTTGATTAGCCTTAGGAGAATCATCATTCTGAGATCATTTGCATCTGGTTACTATGGGTGTACCAATTAGCTTTGAATCTACCATGCCAAAAAATTTCAGTAACTCTCTCACATACTTGGACTGAGAAATAAATATTTCTTCATTCAACTAAGTAATTTGTAATCCTAAAAAGAATTTCAGTTCTCCTATCATTGAAATTTCAAATTCACTTTCATTTCATCAGCAAATTTCATGCATAAGTCATTATCTCCTTCAAATATAATTTCATCAACAAAGACTTCAATAATCAATTCTATATCCTTATCCACCTTGAAATACAGATTGTTGTCAACAGTACCTTTGTTGAATCCAAGCTTCAACAAGTATTTATCTAGTCTTGCATACCAAGGTCTAGGGGCTTGTTTAAGTCCATATAGTGCTTTCTTCAATTGACACACCATGTCCTTTTCATCAGTCAATTGAAATCCATCTGGTTGCTCAACATAAACTTCTTCTTCTAACTCACCATTCATAAATGTTGACTTCACATCCAGTTGATATACTTTGTAGTTCTTGAAAGTAGCATAAGCAAGAAATAACCTTATAGCTTCAATTCTAGCAATAGGGGCAAATGTTTCTTCAAATTCAATACCTTCCATCTATGAATATCCTTTACATACTAGCCTTGCTTTATTCCTGATCACTTCACCTTGTTCATTCAACTTATTCCAAAAGACCCATTTGGTTCCAATCACAATTTTATCTTGAGGTATAGGAACAAGAATCCATGTATCATTTTTCTCTATCTGCATCAGTTCATCCTTCATTTCTTCCATCCAATATTCATCTTTACATGCTTCATTGACATTGCTAGGCCCAGTCTTGGATATTAGACAATATTCTTCTACAATTATTCTTCTAGTATGTACACCTTTATTCTTGTCTCTTATGACTTCGCTTTACATACCTTAGAGTTTTGGGTTATGTTCTTTCTTCTACATTTCCACTGTCTTCTTCTTCATGATTTTCTTGATTTACCGAAACACTTTGAGTTTGATTCTATGTTTGCACATTCTTTCCATTATTAGTACTATCTTTTTGGTCATCTGAATCATATCTGCAATACCTAGATGATCTTTCAATATCCTCATCAACTATGACATTTGTGCTCTCAACCATTTTCTTCAATCTTTTATTGTAACATCGGTAGGCTTTGCTCTTAGTAGAGTAACCCATAAAGCTTCCTTCATTACTTCTAGCTTCAAAATTTCCTATATCTTCATCTCTTTTAATATAACATCTGCTTCCAAAGATTTTGAAATACTTAACAGTAGGTTTATGATCAAACCATAACTCAAAAGGAGTCTTACTAGAATTACTATTGACATTCACCCAATTGATAGTATACACAATAGTGCTTATAGCTTCTCTCTAGTAGAAATGACGAACATTACCTTCCAACATCATAGTTCTGGTAGGATCTAAAATTATTTTGTTCTTTCTCTCAACCACTTTGTTCTGTTGTGAGGTTTGGGGAGTAGATAGTTGTCTTTTTATTCCATGCTCTTCACATAATGAATTGAACTCCTAAGAAGTGAATTCACCACCTCTATTTGATCTTAAACATTTGATCTTCAAACCTTTCTCAGTTTCTGCCAAAGCTTTGAAGCTTTTGATTTTCTCAAATGCCTCATGTTTTTTTCTTAAGAAAGCAACCCAAACCATTCTAGAATAATCATCAATAAGCAACATAAAGTACCTTTCTCCTTGTAGACTTCTGATTCTAGATGGACCACATAGATCATTATGTACCAAATCCAGTACTCCATTGGAATGATGTTGTTTGCTCTGAAATGAAATTGTTGTCTGCTTTCCCATCTAACATTCCTTGCATATAGTGTTAGTAGGCTTCACTAACTTAGGTAGATCTTTGACTGCTTGTGTGGAGCTTATTTTGACAGTGTTATCAAAGTTTACATGACACAACCTTCTATTCCATAACCAACTTACATCAAATTGAGCAATCAAACAACTTTCACTAGCAACATTCAAGTGAAAAATATTACCTCTTGTCTTTGTACCTAAAGCAAGCACATTTCTTGAGCTTCCCAATATCTACTACCAGAAATCCCATCATTTTCAATAAATGACGTTCTTTTTGTCCATTCTCAACAATGTAATCACCTGTTATTAACAATGGTGCTTCACGATTCTCTTCTTGACCATTGAACCATGTTTTTTGTTAATGATATGGATGATCCATTTTAAGGTAAGCACGATGTCCACAATAAATACACTTATGCAAACTTCTTGAGTGCCTCACAAAATCCTTAAAGTTGCAAGCAAGACATCCATGGTATCCACGAACATTGAGACCAGACAATGTGTCATATGCAAGAAGATCATGAATTGTAAACAATGAGGAAGCTCGTAAAGTGAATTTTATTGAATGACCATCCCTTAAAGATTGAATTTATTCAATTCCTTTCCACAATTCCATTATCTCATCATATATTGGCTCTACATAAGCATCAGTTATACTTGAAGTCACACTTTTCTTTTCTGGTATAATAAATGATAGCATTAAGAAAAATGGTTTAGTTGCTAACCATGGAGGCAAGTTATTATTTATTAAAAATATTGGACAAGTTGACCATTTAGTACTTTGATCTGAGAATGGGTTCACCCCATCTAGACACAAACCCAACCTTATATTATGAGGATCTTGAGAAAAATTAGGCCATCTATTATCAAATTCCATCCACATCTTATAATCAAGAACATGTCTTTATTTTCCATTGGTGCTCTTATTTTTGGCATGCCATTGCATAAGTTCAACAAATTATCTGCACCTATACATTCAAAGTAATCATGGGATTACCAGAAAGTGATGAAGAACCTTTCTAGGAACCACAACTGATTTCAACCCTTCTCTATACCTCGCTTCATGAAATTTCAAACATTCATCCTCACTTGCAAGATTCTTGCAAAATAATACACAACCATTCACACCCTAAGCCTAGCTTAGTGATTTCCTTTCTACATTGACTTCATTTTTTTGGCAATGGGGAGTTAGGTGGTAACAACGAACTTAATAATGTCAATAACTGATCTACACTCTCATTTGTCCAACCAAACACCACTTGCTTGAGTTAAGAATTTGAATGATTTTTGTCAAATGACTTAACCTACAATTAGCATACATAGGCTTTGAACCATCCTCCATCAACTTGGCCCAATCATCATTTAGACCCTCATTCAACATTTTATCAACTTCAAACCCTTCATATAACATTCTTGCCTCTTTATCTATGTGTGTTGCCTCTTCATCTCTCACACTTTGTCATTCTATCATATCTTCATAATAATTTACATTCCAAGGGATTATACCACTATGCCCATATCTTATCATATGTCGATAAATATGACTTCTTTTTTTCTCCTTTCCACCAAGATAGTCTTTACATGGACATGGATATTTTTCCATGTCACTCTCATCAGCTATTCTCTCATCAAATGCATGGTATTGATCCCCAGTCAACCTTCGACGTTGATCCATCTATAATGTTCTACACATAGCAACAAAAAATTGTAGACTAAGAGACAAAAGCTATTTTTTTATTGAAAGTTATTTCCATAGCAATAGAGTTATAGAGATAAAATAAAATAGAGTTTAACTAATGAATTGTAAAAAATAGATTTTTGTATTTTATATTCAAATTGATGATTACATTGCATTGTACATCTTTTAAACTCAAATCATTACTACACATTGCATAACTAATAACTAGATGCTAATACATGACAAAATGTAAAAAATTGTTGAATAAGAGACAAAAACTATTTTTTTTAATTGAAAGGAATTTCCATAGCAATAGAGTTATAAAGAGAAAATAAAATAGAGAGTTTAACTAATGAATTGTAAAAGATAGATTTTCATAGTTCATATTCAAATTTTTTATTACATTTCATTGCACATCTTTTAAACTCAAAGAATTACTTCACATTGCATAACTAATAACTAGATGTTGATAGATGACAAAATTTTAATTACAATATAGTTTTTACAAAGTCAACCTAAGCAGTTATGCAATTACTTCACATTGCATAACTAATAACTAGGAGTAGCTTCCAATTGCATTTTCTTGTCATGGCATTCCATGAGACCACATTTCTTTGAGGCATTTTTTCAAAAATTTCACTACCTTGTCTATGCTACCACATTTTTCATACATGTCTACCAAAGAATTTTATCAAATAGTTCATTGCCCTGTTTCTATGGCTAAAATCCTAAAACAAGTTCTTTTGAACAAGATAAGGATGTTTGGAAAAAATCTACCAAAGCATAATAGTAAGCAATAGCATAGAAAAAGCAGTGAACTAGTTGGAAAAATGCCTCAAATAAATGTGGTCTCATGGTGATGGAATGGCATGAAAATCCATAACAATTCACTTGTCATGGAATTCTACATGGAATTCCATCACCATGAGACCACATTTCTTTGAGGCATTTTTTCCAAAGTTCATTGCCTTTTCTATGCTACCAAATTTTTCATACGTGTCTACCAAAGCATTTTATCAAATAGTTCACTGCCTTGCTGCTATGGCTAAAAGCCTAAAATAGGTGATTTCAAAAAAGATATGGAAGCTTGGAAAATTTTTATCAAAGGATAATAGTAAGAAACAAGCTATGGCCTCATGGTTTTTTTTTGGCACAAAAATCAATGTGATTTTATTTACAGTTTTTTGCAGGTTTTAAATGCATTTTTTGGCAATTTTGTTGTTTGAAATGGGGAGAATATTTGTGGTTAGTTTTGTGCACTTTTTAATTGTAGGATTCTCATAGTTAGTGAAAAAGGTGGTGTTCATGAAGGAATGGAAAATATGCGTAGAGCCTTTGAATTATACCTGTACTGTGCAATGGCATCGAGTCATTTAGAAAACCATTTTTTCTTCACTATAGGGCAATCTTTTCTTGTGGAACTGTTGACTGAGACAACTCTTTTTCAATTGACCACCCTCTCATGAAATATAATTCATATTATAAGCTTGCACAATCTTATCATAGTAAAGATGATTATGACACCATTGGCTGCTACTACATGACATCAGTCAAGGAAATTCAGAGGCCGCATGATTTTTTGGATAGGCTCAATTGAAGCTGGGAGATCTTAAGAGTTCTCTCTAAAATTTTGAAAAGGTTTTGGAGGCCCACCCTAAGAACTATGAGAGCTTAAAAGTTGTAGGCCATATATATGCTTAGCAATGGTTGGTAGAGAAGGCTTTGGAAATTTTAAGAAAGAAAACTTGCATAGACCCACTTGATGACCATGCATTTATCGAGATGGGTGAGTTATTAATATCGTCAAACCCTAGTGAAAACTTAGATTCTCTTAAGATGCCAAAGTCTCTTCTGAAGAAGAGCAGAGAAGAAGTGCCCATTCAATTGTTAAACATTTGGGTTCTTCATTTTGAGCATGATGAACTAGAGTTGGCTCAACAAACTTTTATGGAGGCATTAGGAAATGATGTTTTGCCTCTACATAAATCATATTGGTCAGTTTTGTGCATTTTTTACTTGTAGGATTCTCACAATTAGTGAAAAGGGTAGTGTTCATGAAGGAATGGAAAAGATGTGTAGATCCTTTGAATTATACTCGTACTGTGCAATGGCATTGAATCATTTAGCAAACCATTTTTTCTTCATAGGGCAACATTTTCTTGTGGAATAGTTAACTGAGATATCTCTTGGTTCAACTAATCACCCTCTCATGAAATCTCATTCATATTATAATATTGCATGATTTTATCATAGTAAAGGTGATTATGACACAACTGGCCACTACTACATGGCATCCGTCAAGGAAAGTTATAGGCCACAAGATTTTGTGGACAAGTTCAATTGAAGTTGGGAGATCTTAAGAGTTCTCTCTCAAATTTTGAAAAGGTTTTGGAGGTCCACCCTGAGAACTATGAGAGGCTAAAAGTTGTAGGCCATATATATGCTCAGCAAGGGCTGGAAGAGAAGGCTTTAGAAATTTTAAGAAAGGAAACTCACATAGATCCACCTGATGCCCATGCATTTATCAAGATGGGTGAGTTATTAATATCATTAGACCCCATTGAAACCTTAGATTCTCTTAAGAATCCAAAGTCTCTTCTAAAGAAGAGAAGAGAAGAAGTACCCATTCAATTGTTAAACAACATTGGGGTTCTTCATTTTGAGCGTGGTGAACTAGAGTTGGCTCAACAAAAATTTAAGGAGGTATTAGGAAATGATGTTCTACCTCTACATAAATCTTTGTGGTCAGTTTTGTGCATTTTTTAATTGTAGGATTCTCACAGTTAATGAAAAAGGTCATGTTCATGAAGGAATGGAAAATATGCATAGAGCCTTTGAATTATACCTGTGTGCAGTGTAAATCCCCTAGCCTAAAATGCAAAATGAAAGGAGATGCAAACACGAAAAAACATAAACAACACCCCAATGATTAGCATAGTTGAACTTGAACAAAACAAAGATAAAAAGAGTGGTATATCTTACCCAAGTTGATGAGTTGGTTGGGAATGTTGATCGTTTGATTTGTGTGCTCCTTTTGATGAAAAATAGCATAAAGCCTAGTTCTAAATGATCATGGGATGGTGAGGAATGCAATGGTGCAAGTGGGTATTACAATGGATGTTGGATATGGATGCAAAGAGTGTTGCAACAATGGAAGCCTTGGATGCTTGGATGCTTAAGTGTGGGTATGCTTGAGTGATTGAATGTTGTGTTGTTGAATGAGGGAAAATTCCTCTAATTTTAGGGGAAAGACCACTAAACAATGGAGGGTCAAGATGAATCCACCATGGACAAGATCAAGGGCCAGGGTGAGTTGAGAACTCACAAGCCTTCACATCTTGACATGTGGTGGGTGAGGTGTTCAAAAGGGACATGAGGTAGAGGTACTTTATTGTGCCTTGGGAATAGACAAGATCTCCTCATAAAGGAGGTCATTGTCCCCATGTGGGTGATGAGACATTCAAGGAATTAAAAATTCCTTAAAAGGCCTAGGGAGAATAAATGTGAATTAAAAATTCACATTAGGAAAGGGTTGCCTTCTCCAAAAGGAGAAAGCATTTAATAAAAGGTTGACTTGGGGGTATGCCATAAATGGCATAAGGATTAGGTTGACCTAATCAAGTAATTAGGTTGTGGAAGCACGAGATTAGGAAAATTAATGACAGATTAACGCAAGTGGGGGATTATGGAGGATGTGACACTAATACTGATTAGGGGTATGCACATCCTAATCATAGGTTAATTAAATTAATCTGGATTAGAGAAGAATTATGGAGGATGGGACAAGGAGAGAGAAATAATGAATTTAAAAATTGATTTAAATTCGTAAAGGCAAATGACTAAATTAAACAAATTGGAATATTTATTTAATTTAGAGAGGGAAGGGGATAAAGGTAAAGTATTTAATTATTTAAACTAAATACCTTAGAAACATTAGGGAAAGGGGTAAATATTAATTAAATAAATCATTTAATTAACGGTGATGGGAAATACGAGATAAATGCATAAAGGGGATGAATTTGACCTTATGGGAGAGGTCAAATTCAGATGTCTACAATACCTGTACTATGCAATGACACTGAATCATTTAGCAAACCATGTTTTCTTCATTGCAAGGCAGCATTTTCTTGTCGAACAGTTGAGTGAGATAACTCTTGTTTCAACTGACCACCCTCTCATGAAATCTCATTCATATTATAATCTTGCATGATCTTATCATAGTAAAGGTGATTATGACACCACTTTCCACTACTACATAATATTAGTGAAGGAAAGCCAGAGGCCACAAGATTTTTTGGATAGGTTCAATTGAAGCTGGGAGATCTTAAGACTTCTCTCTTAAATTTTGAAAAGGTTTTGTAGGTCTACCTTGAGAATTGTGAGAGCTTAAAAGTTGTAAGCCATATATATGCTCAGCAAGGGCTGGAAGAGAAGGCTTTAGAAATTTTAAGAAATGAAACTCACATAGATCCACCTGATGCCCATGCATTTATCAAGATGGATGAGTTATTAATATTGTCAGACCCTGGTGTAGCCTTAGATTATCTTAAGACACCAAAGTCTCTTCTGAAAAAGAGCATAGAAGAAGTACCCATTCAATTGTTAAACAACATTGGAGTTCTTCATTTTGAGTGTGATGAACTAGAGTTGGTTCAAAAAACTTTTATGGAGGCATTAGGAAATGGCATTTGGGTTGAATTCATAAATAAAAGCCCTAGTGCTAATTCTGTAGTTTTTCCTGTGCTCTTTAAGGATATGAAATTCTTCCATTGACTAGAAGAAGGTGGTATTTCACTTGATTTACCATGGGATAAATTCACATCACTATTTAATCTTGGTAGGTTATTTGATCAACTACATGACACTGAAAAAGAAAATCTTTTATATAGGCTAATATTGTTCAAGTTTCCTGATTATGTGGATGCATATCTACGTCTTGCAGTCATGGATCGGGCTCAGAAATCCAACTAAGCCTAGAATTGATTGGGTATGCACATGAGGTGGATAAAAAGTCATCAAATGATTTCTATATGCTTGGAAAAATGGAACTAAAAATAGATGACTGGCTTAAAGTAAAGAAATAATTAAAGCTGCACAAAGTGAATCAGATGCAAAGAATTCTTATGTTGACATTTCACTTGGAAATTGGAATTATTTTGTAGCTTTTTGTAATGAAAGGAGGGATCCAAAGGTGGAGGCACAAAATCTTGAGAAGGCTAGAGAACTGTATTGTAAAGTGTTGGCACAAAGACTAGGAAATGTTTATGCTATAAATGGTGCAAACATTGCACAAGCTAAAAGGCATCAATTTAATATTGCAAAGGAAATTTTTACATAGATACAAGAAGTTGTAGCAGGAAACATATTTGTTCAGATGCCGGATGTGTGGATAAATCTAGCACATGTTTACTTTGCACAAGGATAGTTTGCACTTGCAGTGAAAATGTATCAAAATTGTTTGAGGAAATTTTATTTTGGCACAGCTACCAAATTTTATTATATTTAGCTTGAGCACATTGTGAAGCAGAACAGTGGAAATATTGTAAAAGAACATTATTAAGAGAAGTATATTGTAACTAATCTAAGTTGCCAATCATAAATCTATAGATTTTTTTTTTAATGTAGTGAGTGTTTCAAATTACCTCTGAATTCATTCTAGAGAGCATCACCGAATCCGACTTCATTGCAAACTTCAAATACTTTGCAAAAAACATCAAAGTCCTTGCTTGAATTTTCAGAATTCTTCAAGTCCTCTCCAAACAATCTTTATCGCCCATGCAAGTGTTGTAACTCAAAATGCCTCAGTGTAGTTTGCATACCTAGCTAATGTAGGCGTCTAATTTGTCTAAACACCAAGTTCTAAATGAAATAATGCAAAATCACATGGGTGTCTAATTTGTCTAAACACCAAATTTTAAACAAAATAATGCAGAATCATGTGCATGAATACATGACTCCCACCAATCATTTCCCAAAATTTTTTTTTAAATTATGTCTAATTTGTACTAGCGTGACTAACTGTTTAGTCATTTTTATTTGTGTGACTAAATATTTTTTTACCCGATGACCAAATTAGCCATTTATTTACTCATTTATAGTTGTATTGTAAAATATTAGTAGAATTTAGTCATTATAGTTGTTGTGACTAAAATTTTTAGTCACCTAGTCATTTATTTTCCAAATTCTACTAGTTGTCGTTGCAATCGCATTTGGGCATTAGGACATGCTTCACAAACGATCTGCATGAAATATTCCCATTTGAATTTGTAGATAAGGGGGATTCGCTACTCATGAGTTCTCTTCACTCAAAGAGCCTCACGAGGAAAACTGCCCTAAACTACCTCAAGGAAGAACAACGAGAGTTTTAGAATTTGAAAGAGCAGGTCACGAAGATTCTCTGGACAAACTGGCAAGCTCTCGACCAAAGGACAGAAGCACGGAATAGAGATGACAACACAACACACTAGCATCCTAGAGGCATGTTGGCGTCTCGTATGGACCAAAAAGTGAGAATGTCACAAAAAATAGTTGAATGACTACTTCTACTCTAATTGCTAAGAATGTACAAAATGCAAGAAAGTAACATAATACGATAAAGCTGGACTAAAGTGAAATAGAAATGATAAAGAGAGTAAGAGATAGGAAGAAAATTCTCACAACCACGCAAGTGATGAATCCTCCAACATGTGTGATAACTGGAGAAAGTGTTGGGGTTGTATAGGGGTTTGCCTCAGTCAAACCCTTATTTTGGTGTTCCCACCTCCACGGACAACCAGATAGAAAGAGAGAGATGAGCCAAAATGGATAAAGCGTGTGGTTAAAGAAAAACCTACTTCAAGAGTAGAACCTACATCACCAAGTAGGAGTGATAAAATAAATCCCCACTCAAGGAGGAGAACCTGTATCACAAAAGAGGTTATAAAAGAAATCCCCCCTCGAGGAGGAGAACCCGTATCATGAAGAGATGATAAAAGCAATCCCTGCTCAAGGAGGAGAACTCGTATCACAATATGTAGAGGCAAAACATAGAGGATGTGGAATCCCAAGATTCTCACAAGCATAAGGCAAGGGATATAGATGCGAGAGCCAAGAAGGCTACAAAGAGTATTGCTAAGAGAGCTTGAAAGAGCTTGAAGCTATTGTAACAAGCTATATGGAGTTGTGTAAGCAAGTGTTGGAGTGAAGCTAGAAGCTGGAATGAAGCTAGAGAAGTGCTAGCAAGACTTGGAAGAAGCACTAGAATGGAAAAGATAACATTTAAGGAAGGAGAAGAAGCTTCCCAGATAGTTACAAGGCATCCCAGACTATTACCACTAACAAAATGAGGTGACAAGTGGAAAACATACACGGAAACGGTTGTTTGAATGTTGATACATCGCAGGACGCTAGCACGGTGCATAAGTGTCTGGAACGTCACACTACAAAATGATATGAACAAGAAAAGCATAAGGTTCGATGCAAAGCGAATGCACAAGGATAGTTATTGAAAAGGGGTGTTCGAGCATCCTAAAAAGGGAAAAAGGTCGATTAAGGGGCTAAAATGAACCTATACAAATGTTAAGGGAGTGGACACTAAAGCAGATACGAGAATGTATGTGAAATTGCAAGGGGTACAATTTTACGCCATTACAGAACCTTAGTTTTTTGTGACATGTTTGCATACCATGTAGAATTCTATGTGTCACATTGTAGTCTGACCAATTTCCTCTAAAATTCAAACCACAAGCTATGAATGCTTCAACCTTGCCATCCATGAAGTCAAAATCATGAAATATCGATTATGTATTTTGTCATAAATGCACCAGGAATCGTGTGTAAGTGTGAAATTGACCTAGGGTGTAATTTTTGATACTACAAATAGCAATGCCAACATCTAAGGAAAGTATAACACAATAAATTTAAATTTTAATGTAATTTACCCACCATATTCCATGTGCAAATTTAATATATAACTCTATGAGAGCACAAATAAATTAGATCTCACAAAATTATTCTATTTAGAGAAAAAAATTAGAGCATATCATCACCAAGATTGGGCCATCAAGAAAACAAGTATGATCATTCATTGATTTTAAATATTGTATATTACAATATTTTGTAGGGTTTCCCTAATGAAATTGCATAAGTTTGTTTTTTATTAGCAAGAAAAATAGGCTTTGAAGGGACCCGATACCCTTTACATCAAAACACTACAAAAATAAAAAGGCACAGACATCCAGTAGCCAAACAACAGTTAACAAAAAGAAAAATAACCAAAAATGACTACTTCATATTTTTTAGGGCATCAACTACCTCTAACTCTTGGTTATAAAAAGTATTATGCAAATTGACCAAGTCTAGTAGCTTGCTATTCTCCTCCTCAAAGGACTTCTTTCTAATTCCATGAGTTCTAGAATAGACGCCTTCGTATCATCCAGAGCTTGTTTCTTCCCTTTTTATTTTATACCCTATTTTTTTCCTTCTACTATCCTCAAGGTTTGTTCTAGTAATGTATTCCTCCCTTAGCTCCTTGAGACTCTCTGTAAGGATCCTCAATTCTTTAGCACTATTCTTGATCAAATAGTGACTTATCTTAAGGATATTATCGGGATTAGAATTAATCTCCTGGAATTTTTTTCCATATCAAGCATATGACTCTCATAATCCTTATTTAAAACATTGAAGGTTTCTTCAACATCATTCAAACTATTTTGTAGCTCCCTATTTGAAGTCCCAGATTAGACATGCTCCTCATTAGATATTTTTTCTTGCAACCCTCAAACTTTGGCATTGGTTTTATTAATCTCTAAGAAGAATTATTTGGCAAATTTTAAAATGATTCACCACTCCCTCCCTAACCAACCAGAGTCCAAATTGTATATTTCTTCCCTATTAGCATGTAGGTAAGAAAAATATTCAAACAAAGGATTGGCAACATCAATTTTCTCCTTAGTAGAGCCTTTCTTCAAGGTTTGGACCATAGCCATCCTATCTTCCAATTTCTCCTTTCCTTTTCTAGTCACTTCCCCACAAGGCTTGGATATTTTTTACCCTTCCTTTTTACTTTGGATCCTTCCTCTTCCTCCCTTGTTTCTGACCCTTTCAACCATAAATAACCTTCTTTTCTTTCTTCTTCAGGGAGATCTTCTTCCCAATTGCCTTTATTTCTTATATTTCTCCCCATTAGAGGGAATGGTAGAGAGAAATTTAACTAATTCATCCCCTTCCTCCTTCCATTCCTCCTCATCATCACCATCCATGGATTTTGAACTCATGTTAGAATATTGCACAACCATTGGCTTTTGGTTTTTCTTGAAAATACCCTTCCCCTTCAGATACAACATGGGGTTTGGGTCTTTACATACTCCATGATTAAGAGAATTAGATCCTCATGCAGAGTTGACAACTTTGGGTTTTCCATATGCTCTTTTGCAAAATAATACAATGATGTTAAGAGAAAATAAGGAAAAGACACCAACAATTTATGCTTAAAATGGTTCAATAAATAAAATAGACACCCGACATATTTGTGTACCTACCATCCATATTTGTAATGCATCATAACTTCTACAACATTTACCCGGTGTTGGCATTTTTTACTGCAACCCAAACATATTTCCCCAAAGCTTCTATGAACTTGCCATGTTCAATAATAAAAGTATAGGAAACGTATGGCCAACTTGATGAGAACAACGATAAGGCTAATTCTCCTACACTTCGGACTCTGTAAGATCCAGGAGTGTATTCCCTAAAATTTGCTCTTAATCATACAACATTAAACAATTCATTTGCACATGGATAAACAACAAATAGATTCCCCATTTTATGCTAAAAGGATGAAATCCTTCAAGAAATTGGCTATTCCTTGAAAAGGCTCGGGTCCAGTTAACAGAGAATTGCAAACACGGCTAAATTAGATTGATAAGAAATGTTTGAATAAAAATATCCTGAAGCCATAACACAAAACATGAGAGAATAAAAACATGATCAGAATTCCAGTGCCATATCCCAAAGTGCGGAGTCAAAAGAGAAAACTGAACTATAGGGAAAATTTCATCTTAAGCATCTATGATCTATATGAATCGCATTACAATCCACATATCTATACCTAAGTCTATTACTTCTTTATGAATCCTATTGTTAGCTTGCATGAACTTACTAATTAACTAAAGCATTTAACCGATCCTTTGAACCAAAGCTATCGTTAAATGTAATTCACAATAAAGAACAAATGAATATCAATGAAAATCATCTTGGATCAATATTTCATTAATAATCCATGCAAAGTATCACAACAGGAGAGAAAAAAAACTCAAAACGTTCACATGTTTAACACAAACATTCTTAAGAACCCCATGATTGACCAAGTTCTCTTATCTGACTCAAAACCTTCTAAAACCTGGACTTACATTCATACTCTTTGTATCACTAGACTCCTATTTCTCATATCTCGGATGTTTCAACAAACCTTTCTCACAGCCCAGAATTCCCTTTTATAAAACAAGGGAGCCAACAAGCCTCAGGCCAGAGAGTACACATGTCCATTTATAATTGGACCGCTAATTCCTAATTCGGTTACAATTTCATCATGTGATTGAAAAGCATAAGACAAGAATAATCATTAGTTGTTTTGGAAGAAAAGAAGCCACCCTCCAAAGGGCCACTTGTTCACATCGAAAAAGGCATCTTTAACCGTTGCAACACTTTATTCCACCTCGGCACCTTGTACTTGAATTTGAAAGGAGAATGCATATTTTCAAATATAACCTCTGAGGCCAGACCTGTATTATACATGACCAAGTTGCATTTCCCACACATAGTATTCATATTTCAAATTCATCTGTAAACACCTTTTTCCATAATTCAAAATCATCCTCAGATGGCCAATTAAAAGCCATAACCTGATCAATCTTATCTCGATAGGGCGTATATTTCACCATTACTGACATGGCCTTCTTATCAAAGTTCTCTAAGAAACTGATGACAAATGACAGTTTCTCTAATGTATATTCCAGCATACCAATGTCAACATTTCTGCATATCTCATGGGTATGAGAAATCGTGATATTAGTCATCTGATCCTTCTAGATTTGCAAAGGTTTGATCTTGTCTTAACTATGTAGAATATGTGGCAAAGGAGTTAAGTCCTTTCCATCATATATAGCCTTTAACCCTTTGATCTTTAACTCCATAGGGGCAACATACCCCTGAAACATTTTCTCCACAACTCCCTTGACAAATTGGTAAGTTGAAATAACCATAGGATACTTATCCCCATGTTGTTTTGCTCCCACTTCCATGAATTTCAATTTCTCAATTCTGGGGCTCCATCTGTCCAGCAATGGGGTGGCCACCTCTCTATCTCTTGGGAACATCCTAAGTGCTTGCAACATAAGAGCATAATTTGTATGAACACTATTCAGTTTTCCTTGGACCTTCCTGCTTAAATGTTCCAGCACAATGTCCACAATCACCAAATTTCTCCTTCCTGGAATTTCTCGGATTTGTTGCACCATCTCCCTATATTCCTCAACTTGCTGAATTAATTTCTCCCTAGAGAGTCCTCCTCCTGGGCTATTAGCCCTTTCAACTGCAATAGGCACTTGTCCCATGTTATATGGAACAATAGCTAAGGACTGCCCTTGTGAAGAGGGTTGAGATTGCTCCAGAGGTGGGTCAGAGATAGTGGGGCTAGAGCTAGCCTACCCTTGAGACCTCAATGTTTCCATTTGTTGTTTTAATAAGGCCAACTCAGTTTCTAGCTCTGCCACTTTTTGTTGGCTCTTATTCTATTCAATAATAATGTCATTGTATTGGCCTCTAAGAGTATCCCAATCCTTGGTCAGATCCTCAACAATTGCTCTGCTGAATTTGGCAACATTTACTACCATATCAACAGCCTCCAATGCTGGGGTATCAGCAACTCTTCTTATAACTATGTGACCACTGAAACCAGATGGTTCTACAACAATTGGTTTCTTGGATCCAATGGACAGAGACCAGATTGCAAAAGCATCCCACTCTTCACTAAAAGCTAACCCTTTGAGCGCTAGCATAGCTTCTTCATTAGTTGCAAGAAGTGGCCTATTGGCCCTTCTTATTGTATCGAACACCAAAGCATCGACAATATCCCATTCAAGAAGTAACAATACTCCACTCTTCTGTACTAATGCTCGGCCCTACTCTGGTGTTATTTCTTTGAATTTTTCCTTCATATGTTCTCTGACCTTAGATTGAATTACGTTTTCTAGAAGCTCAGGGTGCAAACTTCTTTCTTGTGCCACTTTCTCAGCATATAATGAGACATGTGCTCTCCACACAAAATCTTTAAAAGCACTGGTTTGGATAAAAGAGTCGTCCATCATGAACTCTCTGTAGGCCTCCATTCTTAGATCATCATTATTTGTTATTCCCCTTATTTCATCTTTTCCCAATCTTAGAGCAACTACCCCAGAACTTGATGGAGTGTCTAGTGGGAAATATGGCGTTCCTTGATGCATTTCGTCAGGAGTAACAATGATCTCTTCATCCTCATCACCATCACAATCAACCAACTTTGTTCTTTCAATTTTTTGTCTCTTTGGTGATGAGGGACATGTCTAGTCAACAATTCTCAAAGGGGAATCCAGATCAACAATATTTGGCAATGACTGCCCCGAAGAAGATGGTGCAACACTTTTAGCAACTTCACCAGCCCTGCTTCCCCTTTTCGTAGAGAAAACCTTTATCTTCTTTGGAGGTTGATAAGTAGGCCTCTCCTCCAACCTTACTTTAGGGTACTCCTTGATATTTTGTGACTTTCCCCTCTCTTCCAAAACCCGTTCATCCTTCAAAATTCCCACCAAACTCTCAAAATTGTCAATGGCATACATAGCCCTATTGAATTCACCATTAATACTGGGTATAGGATTGAAAGTAGGTATCTTTTCTTGCTTGCTTTTCACCATATTGGTAAAGGCGAGGTATTTTTCCTTTTTCTCATCTTGTATATCTAAATAAAAAATGTTCCTGATAATATCTTCAAGAAAGTAGAAATTATGGACAAAAGTTCTAGTCTGATGCTTAGCCTTCATCTGAGAGATAAAACCATCAAGATCATGATTCTTAGGGCATACAATCTTTAATCCATAAGGTCTAAGCAGTGTGTACAAATCCTTCCATCCTCCCTTTGCCATAACAAAATCAACAAACGTTGTATACTCGGTGAAGAAAGACCCTTTCTTCTGTTCTGTTGGCAGATGTACTTCTTGAGCACACCCCAACTGTCTCATGATTTCCAGAAATCCAATTCTCAGAGGCACATCCCTCGGCAAAACATAAGGGTTGACATTTGTGCCATATACTCTAAAAATTGTTGTATTATGGTAAGGGATAATATCTCCCCAATTATGTGTCAATTTCAATTCAGGCCTTCTCTCTATTGGCCTCAAGAAATCATGAATCTCTTTAGGAATCCTGGGAGGATCAAGAACTAGAGCCTTCTTCAATTTGGATCCAAAGACATTTTGGAACGTTACATAATCAAACTTGTGATCATGCATATCAAGGATCCTAGTCCAATATTGGACAAGCATTTCAATACTACCCTCTTTTTTCTTCAATTCCATATCCTTTTCAAACACTACTTGGCCCCTATATAGAAACATGTGAATCAACAGGGAATACTATCTGAAACCAACCCACTTCTTTCCTTCCTTTAGATCCACTAGACACCCATCCATCTTCTCTACCAAATAAGTGGAAAAATCATATACCACGTTAAAACCTAGATGTTGAATGTTCACAACCATGTACATGACATTGGTAGGCAGAGTATTCTTCAAACTAATTCCCAGAACTTGGCACAAGGAACAAACTATCTTCTTGAAATAGTTAGAGAAATAGTTTACAAGAAAAAGCTCTTGCTCATTCTTGCCAATTACCACCTGCTTCTTATTCTTTCCTTTTCCCGAGGTTGCCAAATGAGGTACCAAAAGAGATGTTCTGAACAAACCCTTGGTATTTCTGTATTCTTCTTTGAAGGCCTCAAGATTTATGGCAACCATATCTTGACTCCATTCATGTAGACCAAATATTTTTGTAATTTCCTCTCTAGTTATCTTTACCATTTCTATGCTAGATTGTGTTCTAACAACTCTGGTTATAGGGTCATACCTCGTAGCAACATCTTTTAATAAATCTACATCCAAGTAGACATTAAGAACCACCAGCTTGCCCAAATCCAACCTCCACAGGTTACACAAAGGAACACATTGATTTCTATTCCCAAACCAATTTGAGAACAATTGACATCCAGTATATGGTAATTCAGCGTCCTGAGCCACACATTGCTTATCAGTTAATCCTTCCAAGAGCAATGACCCATAGAACAAAGCCTTTCCCTCAGGCCTTTTGCTAGTAGAGGGCTTTAATAAATCTATAATATCCTGGGAAAAGGGTCTAGTAGTGGCCTCAAAGCCAGAGCTTCGGGCCTTGGGTGCCATTTATACAAGACAGAGAATAACTCGAGCTAGGGTTTTTATATGTCTAACAATTATAACTCGCACCTTATAGCTTTAAACAGAAAATGCTTCACAATTCTAGAAGCCTCAACAATTATCAAGACAAGCTTTAAGATACTTTAAAGAAAAATCTACTTGAACAATCCTTCAGGAACGAAACAAGAAGCAATCAATAATGGTTCTTCAAGCAACCATAAAACCTTCTGAAAACACAAGAAATGGTATATGTGTTACTTACGGTTTCACTTGCAGGAACATTAATGACAATGAGGCTGGAAAATCACAAAGATGACTTGCTTCACTCGACACCAGGTAATTCTTCTTCAGCGAGGAGATACACACGAAAATAGCAATTCGTTGATCTTTTAGCATTTAATTATGAGAGCAGAGTCAAAATCGACCATTACTATTCACTCACACAAGATAAAATGGCTATAGTACAACACCAGCCTATTTCAAATGTGAGTCGTTGATCAAAAACAATGTAGTCCAGGAGAACGACTCAGATTGAGTCAAAACAGTTTGCAAATTTTATGTTCGTTCACCAGTCTTCAGGCGAATAGGAAATCACCTACCGGGCACCACATCAGCACGAAACGGGCCCCACCTTGGTCGTCCTTCGTACAACATCGGCATCCACACGTCAACAATTCACACACCTCGCAGTATTATTAAAACTAAAGTTTTATTTGCTCGAGGTCAACGAGGAACATCCAAGATGCGTCAGTAAAGAAATAGTTGCCAGCACCAGCATCCATCAACGGTCAACAAACAAAAATTGGTCCCCACAATCATATGCGACAGGTGGCAGGATCTCGTATGCCTCGCACCACTTTTATAATGTTAGCAGGAAACCTTGCAAGGTCTGCGAGGAACAGTCTAGATGAGGATCACTCCATCCGACGGCTATGCAATCTACACATGTGAAAAAGTTATTTATAAAAGGGGGACTGACTAGGTGGATGGGGAAACGACCCTCGAGGTCGAAAATATTTTTTTAGAGGTTAATCTAAATTTTTTTACCAACCTGACACTATGGAAAAATACAATATAGTCAGGACACAAAAGACCAAGAGGACAGGTAAAGAGGGGTCGGTAAAGTCACGACCAAAACAGGTTAAGACCACACTTAAACGATTGACCACCATTAATAATAATTCAACGTTCGAAAAGAACACCTATGACCCAGACTCGTTTGTACAACCCAAAAGCCAACCAATTAGAGCCAAGGATAAAATAAAATAAACTCACAAGGGGAAGAATTTAAAAGCTCCACCACCTAGATAGGTTTTATAGAGAGATGGTCATAGCCCTAAGAAGATAATTTCACAAGATTCTCCCATTCATCACCCTTGAAAAATTGATTAAGAACTTCATCATTAGCTTTCCTTGATTTGAGAACTTAGATTGATGATGATTGGTTTGATTGATACTTGAGATAGTCTATGTTCTCAAGCATAATAGATGGGGATGATATGATTGTACTTGAGATGGGAAATATTATCAAGAATAGTTGATTTTGACACAAACCATGCCTCTTGCTTGAGGCAAGTTGATTCGGCCAATAAGGATTACTAACTTAGGATAGGCGATGTTCCTAAGAAAGTGTGATGATTATGACTTGATTAGGATTTCAATGTTCTCAAATGAGCGCTAGGTGTCTATATGCTTACGTAAGATGATAAGGATGCTAACGATATATGTTTAGAGATTTCCTTGTGTTGATAGAGTGATGATTCACTGGATTTTGAAAAGGATGGTATGAAAAAACTGATAGATATGTGTTATGTATAGGTGTGAAAAATATTTCAATCATAGATTTGGCTTTGGAACAGTACATGCTACCTTTGGCTAGAAGGATTCACTCTCCAAACTTTCTATGGAGAAAGAATTCACCCAAGAATAGTGTATATCCACCTATTTATAAACGTATTCACCCAAGGATGAAATCTCCTATCAATAGAGAAAATCCACCCAACAATGAATCGCCTAATAATAAGACCACCTAAGAAAAAGACATATCCACCCAAAAGCATATTTTCCCAAAAGAAGAATCGTATATGTATAGGATGAATCCACCTAAGTGCACTAGTTTTGAATCAATGGTTTAGTTAAATAGTGGAACCACTCATGGACAAAGTGGGATTGTCTAATAAAGACAAGATCACCTATTAGTGTAATCACCTGTTAACAAAGCTAATCTAGCTAAATATGATAGGATCACCCAAGTGTGAAATGTATTTTCTTGACAAGGATTAGATAGGGGACTTGAATAGATCCACCTAAGTAAAACAAACCCACCTATGAACATGGAAGAATCAACCAAGGATGATGGAATAATATTGAGAGAGGAATCACTCGTGAATAGAGTGGATTCACCTGAGTAGAGACAAAATCACCCATGAACAAGGAAAAATCACCTAAGGATGATGACCAGATGACAAAGGACAAAGATAAAATAAATACCAACATGAACAAGATGGATTGATAGATATGCACTAGTAATCACAAGAATACACACTAGATTGCACAGACCTAGATTAGTCAAGTGGATGTGTTAACCTAACATAGGCCCAACAACTTGAAGGCTATTATCTCAAGATTGATATGAATCACCTCTCTTTAAAGAATCGATAGATAGGGATCAGGTGGCACAAGGGCTCACCTTTTCCATTTCTTTGGAGATCTAGAGACCTTTCCCAAATATCTCCTATTTCTACTTAGGGAGATACATGGTGATTAACTTCGGGCATGATATTGTATCTTACACTACATTAGGAAATGATAAAAGGTCTTAAGCTAGGATAAAACATGCAACCTAATGCATCCTCTAAATACTACGAGTGTACGTGAGGCACATCCATGAATACTAGCATGTCACAAGCGTGGGTCAAAAACATCAGTCAAATTGTTCGAACCAACTCTGCACTCCTAGCTTGATATCACCCCAATATTAGAGCTTCACTAAACATGACACAACTAGATTGGGGTATAAATTGTGTTCTCTCCCATTTATATATCTTGTCGATTTATGCAGTTAAGTTCACCCCTTAGGGGGATGAAATCCCCAAGAAGGCCTCCTAAAGGGAAGGATATGCTAGGAATTTGTAATCTTCAAGCTTGCATGAAGTGCAAGGAGAGAGAATATGCACAAGATAGCACTCCTAGGATAACACAACAAGACTTGGATCATCTTTGTCACAACAACTACTACTACCTTTTTAGGGTAGTGACACACTCCTTAATGGATCAAAATAGTGCCTTAGAGTGCTATTGACCTCATCTTCAAATTAGACAAGATTTTCCCTAATTATTTATGTCTCAATCCTCATACAATTTTTATCATCACATGAATCCTAACACTTTGTATAGATTCATATTTAAGCCAATTTACCCTCCATTATATCATAAAACATCATTGATAAAACTTAGGGCACACTCCACTCCACCAACACATAGGTAATTTACATGGATCCACTATATTATAAGGTCAACAAGCTACAATTTAAAGGTTAAAAATATTATGAAGCCTCCCTATACCACTAAATCATGAAATCACTATAGTCTCTTCTCCCCTTTCCATTCTTTATACTCGTTTCCCTTGTTTCCCTAATTTGTGAAGTCATTTAAAATTTGTTTCCCTCACCATATCCATCCTTAGTGTACATAAACCATTAATTTTCATAAACTTTAGATATGAATCCTAATTTTATCCCCTTACGTATCATTTGTAATCCTTTCCATCACCCTCTTGAATCCATCACAAGCACACACCACTTTCCATAGAATTCAACCTAGGTTTTTTGTTGTATTGCTATCACTATTGTTCACAAACCACTTGCACAAAGCTACCTAAGCCTACACACACCACTTTCCTATACAAGTGCTATTCTTGAACTTAAATTTTAAATAAAGGATTAACCAAGGTAATATCCAAAATAAATTACCAATTTTCTTGTCTCCATGCTTCGACTTAAATTTCTAAATATCTTGGAGCTATGTGAAGATTTTACAAGTGAAAACAAGACCTACATGATAATAGAATAACCCTAAAGTTACAAATTTGTAGCTATAAAAATTAAGATCACCTTACTTAGATTGTAGCATCCCACTAGACTACAACAATTCCATGGTTAGTAAAAAATCCTTTGATAACTCCCAGATTCACCTTTAAGCATATTCTAGACTTGCACAACTTATTTCTAGTGACAAATTTCATAAATACCAAGTGTGCACTTTTCTTTTTTGTATTTTCTTTTCAATATAATAATTTATATTTGCATCTCCTAGTTTTATGACATGTCATCACTTCCTAGCTCATTGTACTAGTTCTTGATAGATTAATGTTGTAGTATATTTCTATTATTTTTGCATTTTAGGTTTAATATATGACTTACCTTATTAATTAGTGAAAAAAATAAAACCAACTATTTCTTAGGAATAACTTATTATTTTATATTTCAAATGTACAAGATTGTGCTCAAATCATATGCTCTTTCCTAAGGAGAAATATTCCCCATTGTGTTTGGTTATGCATTGAAGAAGATTTTGTGAAGCTAATGATGAATTATGAATTGATGCATGTATTTGTGCTTAAATTATTTTCTCTTACTTGAGGAGCTATGGTTTTCCATTATGTTTTCATGTACTTACAAGTGATGACATAGAAATAGAATGTGATTAACTATATAGACACAAAATTGGGTTGAACTAATTAGATGATGCAATTCGACCTAAATATGATTATCTTCTAATGAGTTGTTCATATATGGTATACAACAAAGCTAATTTCTATACCAAAACTACAAAAGAAGCCTACATATATAATTAGAATTTAATCACATTTGATCCCAGTTTAGGTAAATGTCACCAACAACTTGGACATCATGTCATCCAACACTATATTGAAGAGATGGGATTGACTTTGGCTTAGTGATGAATGTAGGAATTATATATAATAATCAATGATGAGCTAGCCTCATCTCATGCAATTTTAAAAAGAATCTAGTTGGCTTCATGTCACATGACTCAAAAATAATTTATAATTAGGGTGAATTCATCTATATATCTTGGATTAACAAAATTAGAATTATTTTAATTGAATTATATTCTAACTAGCCATTATGAGGATGCTAAAGTACACAAATATTTAAATTGCACAATAGGGTATTGTATAAAAGGAAAAATCCTAATTGATTATTGGCATCTAGGAATCACTTAACATATTTAAAGTTATTACTTGATAGAGCTCTATTACACATTAAATCATAAGAGCATAATATTAGCATGTCATCAACATCATAGGCATATTGCATGATTTCCTACTATCTTTGATCATAGTACCAAATTGTTGAATCAATAACAAGGATTGACCAAAAGAGAACAATCCTAGCTTGGTACAAGTTGCTCCTCAATATTGTTTATTGACACCAACCCTTTTAGATGCAGGTTCTAGACATTAAGGCAAACATATCTTTGACATTAATTTTAGTCTAGCTTCTATGTAGATTCATAATATTCAAATTTGCAAGCATAGAGATTGGTTTTCTAGGTGTGGAAGTAAACTAAAATAAAATACAACAATTTTATCAATCATGAAACAATCATATATCATGTTCCAAATTTCTAATATATTGACAAATCAATTGGTGGCATCTATCGGTCAAATTTTTGAAAATAAATATGAATATTTAATTTATTTAGTTTTAATCATTGATTTGAATAGAATTCTCAAACCCAACTCTTTATCCTAAAATAAATTATTTATTTATTGAAATTTAATTAATCTACCTAAAATATTTATATAGAAACATTTATTTTTCTTATTATAATGCATTTTTGGTAAAATAATTTATATAAAGATTTAAATAGTTTTTATACCATATAATAAGTAGAGTTAGAACATTCTAAGAAACATAAGCCTAATAGACCTCTCCAATAGAATCAATGCATACAAAATTTGAATCAACTAAGAAACAAAACACACAAAATGTAAAATTTCATTTGGGAAAACTCTTTTGAATAGAAAATCCCAATGCAATAACCTTCTCCACTATTGCATAAAATATAACTAGTCAAAATACTATATGAAATCTCTTGCCCAATCTTTATATACATATGTGGATCTATTAATAAGCACATCTAAAACACCTTTACAATTTACATGGATTCCTTAAAAATATTAATGAAAATAAAAAACCTATATATATTGCACTCTCACCTATTAAAAATAAAAAGCATACAACATACAATTAGAAAAAAATAAGAAAAATCATGATGATTTCATTTCTTCCTTTCATTCTATTAATATTTCTAAATTAGCATCAAACAAACAGAACACAACTAAAGCTTAACCTTCGATTTAAAAGATGTGGGAAAAAAATGTCATTGATAATTTCCTTTCTTCCTCACATTCCATTAATGCATCTAAACTTAACTTTTTTGTAAACCTCTATTTTTTTAAATGTGTTAGTTTTTTAGTAAAACTTATTGACCCATATTTCATGAGTAGCAGTTCACATGTACCCATTTGTTATGGGAATGAATGATCTACTTAGTATTCATTACATCGAAGTGATGGACACAAGGATGGAACATTGGGACTTCCCAAAAGGTCACACATCCTAGTACTATTCTAACTCAAGCATGCTTAACCATGGGGTTTCTCGCAAGAGCAAGTCCACTTAACTTGCATACTCATTTGCAAAACCTTCAACAAATATTGTGCCTTATAAGCCATTCATTATAGAGCC
This sequence comes from Sequoiadendron giganteum, assembly GCA_007115665.2. Lineage (NCBI taxonomy): Eukaryota > Viridiplantae > Streptophyta > Pinopsida > Cupressales > Cupressaceae > Sequoiadendron > Sequoiadendron giganteum. The sequence continues at coordinate 284,638,889 of CM021105.1, forward strand.
CCTTTACCTCATCATAATTTAACACGATAGAATATACCTCCTACTTATCAAGAAATGTATTGCTAAAGAAAATCAAACTTGCAAATAAATTACTTTTAGGCATTGTTATTCTCTTGTCTTTATTTATTTTTATTTTTGTTCTTTTAATTATTATTTTTACTGTTTTTCTATTATTATTTTTACTGTTTTTCTTTATCTTAGTAACCATTTTAACTTTTTTATAGCTACTTTTTTTACTCATTGAAAAACGTTTCCATGTGCAAAAAGTTATAGCACTTCATAATTGTTATAAATGGCAATATTTTATTTTCACACGAATGATCCCTAATGAGAATGAATGATCCACTTAGTACTCATTGCATCTAGATGACACACATAGATGTGAAACATCAAGACTTCTTCGGAATTCACCTATCCAAATAATACTCCAACTCAAATATGCTTAATCATCAAAGTTTTCCCAAAAATAAACCTACTTAACTTTTACCTCATTTACAAAAAAAATAAAATTGTTATACAACTTTTTTCATCTCATCAAAAAGGTCCTCTTATAAAAAAAAAATTACTTAAAAACCTCACAAATGAATTACTTTTATACACAATAATTCTCTTTATCTTTATTTAATTTTCTGTTTTCTATTTTTTAAATTTATTATATCTGCTTCACCAAAGAACGTGCACATCATCATGGGCGAAAAGCACAGTGCAACCTATACTCTTTTGTTCAAATCGGCTTTAGCGACCACATCCTCACCTTGTTTTTTCTGCCCTCTCAGACTTCTCTTTATTCCTTTCCCTCCACCATCAATGACAGACTGTCAAATGACAGCGTATGGTCTGTGTAACCCACAGGGACCACCCACATATTGTTCAAATAAACCTAACTCATTATCATACTTAGTCAAATAACACGAATCGGATTGTTTTAAATAAACTGCAGGTAAATTTATGTTGCAAATTTACAGTATACAAAAAAAATGATATTAAAGAGTTTGAAATTATTGTAAAGTTTCTTTTGGTTGGTATCTGTGTTGTCATGGTATTTTTTTAAAAATATTATTAAAAATCTTATCATTCATTCAACAACAATGTAATGTAAATAATAATATATTTTCATATAGACTCAGAAAAAAATATAATTCTATAATTATTTATGTTCTTTAATTGTATAAACCATTCAATAATATCACATAAATAATTAATATATTTTTACATATAAAAATAATTCAATTCTATTCTATTCTATACTTAACTTTGTGTTCTCTAATTTTACCACATCAAGTGTGCATTCACATATAAATATAAGCGAGTTCTTTTACCAAATCAACTGTACAGACAATATACTAAATAAATAACAAAGCAAATACCAAGATGATATGAGCACAGTAAGCAAGCGCATGTCTTTTGTCTTTTAGAGGCATTAATTGTGGCGCTGCTCCCCACATGGGAAACGACAGCAGGAATATGAAGTTTTAACTGACGCCGCTTAATGCCAAGTACGCGCATATATTTATCTTGTCGTGAGATTGTGGTAGAGAAGGACGTTTAGACTTGGACAGCTCTAATGCCTCCGAAATTTGCTGTGTATACCCATCCACTCATTAAGATATATGAAAGGTCATGTTTGAAACGTACTCATTAATTTGAAGCTAAAAGTTGGAAGATTTTGTTGGTATGTCATTTTATGTTTAGTTGGCATGACATTTTTAACCGTTCATTGTTCCTGGTTTTAATTATATATGGTTTCCAATTAATGCTGTAGATTACATTTAATGATTTGTTAAAAAAGAGTGTGAAAATTTTGATTGAAAAAAAATATATAGTCATGATCTATCATGCGAAAAGATGAGTGATTTGAAATTGCGATTGAAAAATATACAGCTAAAATCAAAAGTAATCATTAAATAAATATTTTATTTAAAAGTAAAGATAATATATTATATCAAATTTGTATTTCATGTTTCTTTCTAGTTTGATAAAAGATCAATCTATGATTAAAAATATTGACATTAAAAATAAGTATTCATGTGCATGATTGTTTTCTATTTTAATTGTATATGTTTTTTAATAGAAGTTTCCAATCACTCTTCTTTTTCTAATGTATGCAATTCGAATAAAAATAACTAGTCATGTGTATGATTGTTTTTTATTTTAACTGTATATGTTTTTTAATAGAAGTTTCCTATCACTCTTCTTTTTCCACTCTTATTTTTCTATTGCATGTGATTCGAAAGAAAAATACACAATGTTAAAACGAAAAAACAACCATGCACATTATCTGAAAAACTCATCCAACAAAGATAAAAAAAAATTGATTGAAAAATATACACAATGGTCATCTATCATGTGACAAAAAAAGAGTGATCTGAAATTTTGATTGAAAAACATACACAACTAAAACCAAAAGTAATCATGCACTATTTTATGACTTAATGAATATTTTATTTAAAAGTGAAAGTAATTAAAGATATAACATCCTATATCAAATTTGTATTTCATGTTTCTTTTTAGTTTGATAAAAGATCAAATTATGATTAAAAATATTGACATTAAAAATAATTATCTTTTAATTTTAACTATATATGTTTTTCAATAGAAATTTAAGATCACTCTATTTTTGTGATGGATATAATGAAAATATCAATTGAAAAACACAATGTTAAAATGAAAAACAATTATTCACATTATGATATTGCTATCACGATTCAATCATATAGTTTTATAGGTCAAACTCGTTGAATCATGTTTCATGATTAGTGATTCAGTGTAAGAACCCATCTCTCATGATAATGAATGGTCCACTTAACGCTCATTGCATCTAGATGATGCTTACAGAGGTGAAGCATGTACGACCCCGATACTAGTATAAAGATTGAAAAACTCATACCAACAAAAATTAAACAACTCATACCTACAATAATGACTAACTAGTCAGTTAAATCTAGAAACGTTATCTCTGACTGTTATAGATATCAGTGTGAACCTGTCCAACTTCCAGTCCTATCTCTCGTTTTCTATGATTGACTTGGAAATAATTTACTAGAGATAACTCAGAAGTGGACGTCCGTACGTTATAATGAATGGACAGACGCTGTCCCAAAAGCCTACTGACCCGTCATTGATGATCTTGAATAGAAAACAAAAGATCCGTCCTTTTATTCAATGTAAAAGTTAGGGTGCACTACATTTCCAAAAGCAGATTTCTGCCTGAGTTTCATCATAATTACAAAGAATATCTGACAAGACAGAAGCTGCACCTCCCTAACAAAAATCCATTTGCAGGCTGTAGGTTTATAGGCTCTACCTAGCAAACGGGTAGATCTACAGAATTGACTCTGAGTCATTTGTTCGCCACTTCTGGTTTCGTCTACTACACGGTAGTTGGGGGCGTAAAGTCATTAAAGTAGTGAAAGATGTATGACTTGGGAAGAGGTGTAAATTTAGTCTATGCCATTTGTAGAGTTTAATTGAACTTTACCCAGTTTCGAAGAAGTGGAGAACTGGGATGTCTTCACGCCGTGCCCCGACAAACATTGTGAATGTGATATGTGATTTATTGATGCTCAGAACTCGGCCATCTTATTGATGTGGACGGTGCATTCATTTTTTCTTTCTTTCTCTGTGTCTTTATACGGAAAACTGATTTGACTGTGTCCCGCGCAGGCTGCAAGCGAACTGCTCCGCCCTGCATTGTCTTTATGGGGGAAAACGAAATACCTAGGTATGAAAGGCAACCTTTTTTCAAGCCCATTCATTGCCATCTCATGTCAACACCGCATAATTGAACTCTGCAGAGTCAGCATCCCACATCAACAGCAGAAATCCTGCAAGTGTGTAGCCGTAACGTCATGAAATAAACAAGGCGGCTACCATTAAAATATTGGACATCTAAACTGTCACCTCAAACTTACTTACAAGGTGATGTGTAGTCTTGAAAAGACCTCACACTAGTATAGGGAGACAGTGGTGAGAGTTAAAATATTATGTATATATTTTTTTATGGAAATAGATGAATTATATGGATGTTGGTATTTTTATTTTTACATTTTCAGTATAAATCAGAAGTTGTTTCTTCTATTAAACAGTCATGAGGGGTCTTATCTGTCAAAGTCATTTAAGTGTTTAGAACATGACAGTAAGTATACATCTAAATCAGAAGTCGTTCTTCTGTTAAGCAGTCATGAGGAGGATCTTGTCTGTCAAAATCACCTAAGTGTTTAGAACATGACTCACTTCCGGGATTAAATCTTGGTGAATGACTCCCCTCTTCCAAAAGTTTGAACCTTGGTGAATTACTTCCTCTAAGGGTTTGAACTATGGTGAATGACCTTTTAATCATATACCATCATCCTCACTAATTGTGCTCAATCAATTGAAGTACATACCATCATCAAATAAGGATGTGGCCCTTTGTTTCTTGCTCCTGATTGTCCTGGTTCTACACAGAAGATGCTCTATTCTAAACCGTGGGATGCTTCAGCTTCTAAGGGGGTTTCTTGCTAGCTTTGATTTGTAACGGTTGATTTTATTTTAATAAATTTTTTCTTTCAATAAAAAAAATTGTGCTCAATCAATTGAACTACAACCCTTTGATAAGTTAAAATAGTATATTAATGTTCAACAAAAAATAGATTTGGTTTATGTGATAAATAACGAATAATGTAATTTTAGAATAAATTTATATATATTATGTTGTTAAATTCAAAAGAATTCTAAATATTTTTAATGGATTGTGAAAATACAATGTCTCAAATTCTTTAAATGTGAAGGTATTGAAAAAGTGAAATATTTCCTCAATGTTAATGAAGATTAAATAAATTTCAATAAAGAGTAAGTATCTCTATTAGGATAAGCCATCAAAATAGTACATTAATGTTCAACAAAACTTAAAATTAATTTATGTGATGAAATAAAGAATAGTGTGACTTTAGTATAAAAACACTATATATGTATATGTATATAGAGTTTGTTTTCTATTTTTTATAGATTTAGTTATAATGTAGTTCTTTATTTAATCAAGAAGAGGAAATAAAAGGTATGAAAGAAGTGATTATTTAAATTAAAAAGGTGTACATTTTCTCACCCTAAAAATAAAATATTGATGTAAAAAAATTATGCACAATTAAATTCAAAAACACTCTCAAATATTTTTAATGGATTGTGAAAAGACTATGTCTAAAATATTTTAAATATGAAGTATTGGAAAAGTGAAATGTTTGATCAATGAAGATTAAATAACTCTTGATAAATAATCAAATATCTCAATTCATGATAAACTAACAAATTTTCGAAATAAAATTATAGAGCTCTCTAATAAGATAAAAATATCACCTCCTAAATAAAGAGAGCATTTAAAAACAAAATAGTTTTCAATTTCAAGTTTCTAAGGGGCAAGTGCATAGATGGTACCCTACGAAAACACCCTATATTTTGTCTCATACTTAGCCTATAATGACCAAGGAAGGAGTTCCATGAAGTCCATTTTAGGAACTATTTTGTTAGAGTAGGGTTTCATGAAACCAAAAATAATGTTAGATGATAAGTTATTATCTTGTTCATAAAAGTAAGAGTCCTCACTTTTTAGATTTTCAAGTGGTGTTTTTTGGATAGGGTTAGAAATTTCTTACACAATCTTATAAGATTTTGTTGTCACATGTCATTCATCTACTATTAATAAATTTAAAGATATTTTTTGTAGGAAAATTATATGAGTTTCTTAAAAAAATCAGCTAAATATTTTAACATTTACAATTGTTAAAAACATCATGAGACCACATGCGTCTTAAAAGGTGAAAGCTTAAAGTTTTAGGCTTACCTACTACAACATCTAGAGAACAACCTATCTCTAGAAACTCCTAAAAATTCTCAATAACACTCACTAAAATATGTTAAGAAATCCTAAATGACAATTATTTTTGATAATACACTTAATATTGCTAGATGTTCTCTAATTAAAGAGTCAAGCATATATAAGGTACAATGTTAAGGACAAAGAAGAAATATTAACTTGAAGAGTTCAACCCCATGTGCAATCATCAACAAAAAGTGTACATAAAGCATAGTATTTTGTGGAGAGCCAAGATTCTTATTACACAATTAAAAACTAACTCTCATCAACTCTGATGTGAAATGGGGCAATAGAAAAGCCCTAAAGAAGCATGGGAAGAAAGTGTGTGTATTTTTGCGCTAAGAAGACAGTGGATACAAAAAAAAACTTTATCATGGAGTGTGATACCGTCAAGAGAATTTAGGACAAATGGTACAATTTATTCACTGAGGAAAAAATCTCATACACAATCAAATCCAGAAACGATAAAAATTATTCACTTCGGAAACTACTCAGAAGTTGGGATTGTTCATCATCTCTTTGAATAAGAAAAAGATTGAAATACAAAAAACAAAAATAACAAAATTAATTATCCTATGAACTATTTTAAGTCCCATAGACATTAAAAAATATTCATTCATATAAATTACATAATACCTACTTGTTTATTTATTAACATAAATAAAATTGACATTTATAATTTAAAGCTCTAAACGTCAGACGGTGGTGAAATATATTGAAGCGGTATCATTTCAGTGACCGTTAAAAACACGAAAAACATGTTAGTGCAGTCAACAGTAAACCTAATTCTTGTTCCTTCCGTAGCCATTGATGCATTAACTTTTCGTGAGCCGTACATGTCTGCATAAAAGAGGTCACGGGAAATTGGATGCGTCGTGTTCGATTAAATGACTGTGCAATTATGTCTTTGTACGCGTAGGCAGACAGCGACTCCACATATCAAACAACTATCCAGTTAGTTACGACCCGCCTTCGAACATCAAACCAACCATGCCTGTCAAATGAACAATTTCTTGACGGTTGTCAATTTTGTAATTTTATGTTTGATTAATATTGTTTTTTATTGAATTGTGTAGAAGGTTTCATATTAATTTTTTTTTACCATAATCTATCATCTTTTATAACACTATTATTCTAACGATGGATTATGAGTGTGGTCCACAATGTTGATGTAACAATTTTTACACAATCTAATCTACAAATAATAGAACGTCTATTAGACGCCATCTTCTACACAATCAAATCTATAAACAATAGAACGACTGTCTATTAGACATCATGATGCATATTTGATTGTATTTATTAATTAATTGAAAATAAAAACTTGTTATATTATGATTTTAATTAACTAATAAATATTCTCAAATGTACATTTTGATGTCTAGATAGAAGTAGGAAATAATATTAATCAATATTGTAGATTATGAAAATATAATGCTCTTAATTTCACATTTTTTTGGTATAATTTTTTTTGAAATAATTATTTAATATTATTAAATTATTAAGTAAAAAGATAATACAATATATTCTTATTGAGGTGGTTATATGTAAATATAAAATTAAAATAATAATTATGATTTACTAAAATGAATAGGTAAAATTTATAGTTTTCAAAATGAATGTCGATATTTGAGTGAAACATCATGGAGACTCTTGTGTGAAAGAGTTCTAATGTAATACAAATGAGAAAATATTGGTTGCAAATGAAAAAATGATGTTTAGAAGGATTTTATTATTAGAATATAAGATTTATCTTTCTTATCAATATCTTACATATTTTTTTTAATTATATTGGTGTAGGTAGGAAAACTTGTATTCATATTGAACATGAAAATAATGAATTATCTTAATTGTCAATCCTACATGATAATGGTGTGTAGAATTTGAAGAAATAACAAACAAAATTTTCTTTCTAGAATTTAATGATGTCACTGGTAGACTTAAGATCAAAATGGGAAAACATTATTGTTGTGTATATTTAGAAGAACCAAAGTCAATAATGTAAAAAAATTAGTCTTGAATCTCTTGGATATTTGTAAAGAGTGGATTAGGATTTTGGTGTGATGTTTTATACTATTGTCATTTTAAAATATTGTCATGTGCTTTGTTGAACAATTTTTTTTTTGTTTGCTAGTAGGAAAAACTTTTAGATGATATATTTTCACACCCTCCAACTTTTTTTGTTACAGTTTAGTTTGTCACATGGTTTGGTTTTGGTTTTCATATTTTATAGGTTGTGATAACTAGGTTAAAAATCTATCTTGATAAGACATTTCTTGAGTGTCTTGAGCTAGGTATTAGGAAGTTAGGAAGATGCCAAACAAGTCAAAGCCATTTTTTAATGTGAATAAATCAAATTTGATTTGATTTTTTTTCTTTGGATTTACAATAGTCTTATTTAATCATGTTATTTCATAGAACATATTGAATCTTCTAAGTTTTTGTTTAAGTGATGTTCTATGGTGTAGATAATTTAAACCTCTTTTCTAATGGTGTCCCCATCCCCAAAAAGCTTTCATGTCTTAGATATTAAAAGAAGAAAAATTACATCAAAATTTTAGATTTAGAATAAAAGAAAAAAGAAATCAATCTCAAATGTAAGTTATTCAAGGATCTCTACCACATATATGGGCACTCGACTCTTAGTAGAGAAATATTTAAAATGAGATCAAAAGTATCTTAGTCAAGACTATAGATGTTCGGTTGGGAACAAAGTAGTATCTAAAAATTGGTGAAATGTTTACAATTGTACATTACAAATCACATGTACATCAATATCTATTTTAGGAGTCAAATGAATTATACTTGTGGTTCCTTTTTCATTTCTATTAACACTTACACATTTTAAAATTATAAATGAAATCATGCATGCAAGAATTATTTGATTAATTAATGCTTGAGTAATAAATTATTTTGGATTTGCTTAATATTTATGATGTGTATTTACCTTATTTGTTTACCTTTTTCATTTGAACTAGATGTTTTGGAATTTAAATTTTCCACGACATTTTAACCAAAAAAATTGTCATTTGTTGTGACCTTGTTACAACACAATGACCAATATTTCATAAGAATATTGAGGCTTCATAAAAAAATTCTAATGTATACTAGTTTTATATTGATTATTTCAATTTGTTAGGTACAAATACTTAATTTTTTACTTTGTTCATGAATAACATTGTCTTGACCTAATCTTAGAGCTCTTAGCTTATGTTTATCAATTTAAATTTAAAACCTTAATTTAAGTCTAAGTGAATGAATTATTATTAAATTTAAGATTTTACATTAAATTTAATCAAAGATTTTACTAACATATTTCTCTATTTACTTAGTTCTAAATATCATCCATGTTTTAATATACTAAAATCTATATCTAATATAAAATATGTTCAAATAAATTCATTTAGAAATAGATTACCTTTATACAAACCTATTTATACCAAAGACGAAGGTCTATTTAATATTAATACAAGAGGAAAATTACTAAAAGGGCTTTGATATGTTTATATATAACTTCACAAATACATTTGAATATATTTGGCTTAGAATTTAATACTCAGAGTAAAGGTAATATCATTATTCTCTTTAGCAAAAGGAAAATCAAATTAGCTATATAATCAATATAATCTTAGAGTAAATCAAGTTATTCTCTTTAGCAAAAACAAGATCAAATTAATTATTAACCAAATAATTTATTTTGTTGATTGAATTTTTGAACCCTCATTATTAGAAGGAATATGTGTAAAATGACATATTTAATGGAATCTTAAAGTTGAGAAAATCCATCAATAATAATAATAATTATTATCTCAATTGAGATCAACCTCTATATGAGAGCTAATCTACATAGAGTGAAAAAATAAGGCTTCTTTGTGGAGTCTTGATTAAAAAAAAGTTAGGAAATTAGGGACATCATCTTGTCTTTAATATATTAGAAACCATGGTTTAAAGCCCTTTCATGATCACTTAAAACCTAAACTTTGGTGCCTTCTTGAATTTCTCTCTTCATTAAAAAAATCTTGTTCAATTTTCTTATTCCATCCCAATTTCACTCTCTTATAACTAGCCTTCCCATCATCCTATTTTGGTCAAAATCTATTTGACTTTCAACTAACCACCTAACCAAACCTGTACCATTTCAAAAATACTTCATCTATCTCAGGCCTAGGGTGAAAATTTGTTGGATTATGTTTAGTCATCAAATTTTATGACTAGAAAGGTAATATGGAAAAGTCCTTCAACTAGCCTTGTAAGTGCTCATCAAGCAAATTCAATCTATACATGTATGAAGGAAAGAATAGTCTATTTATCAAGAAAACCAGATAAAATCATATGGGCAACATCTAAAACAAGCTCATATTCATTGAAGGAAGGGTATGTGGTTTTAACACAGTCTAAATTTTCTAATCAACCCCATCAGGCATATGCTTTTTGTTGGAATAATAAAGTCCTTCCAAAAGTAGGAAGTTTTGTATGGCTTGCTTTATAGAAAAGGATTTTAACAAGTGATCACCTTTTTAAATTGAAGATTACTGATTTGTTTAAATGTCCTTTATGTGAAGAGGAATTTGAAATAGTAGATCATTTATTTCTTTAGTGTTCTTTTGCTAATCAAAGTTGGAATTTTGTTATAAATAAGCTACAACTCTCTATTCCTCAGCCAAATTCAATTTGGGAACTTTTCCAGAGTTGGTCGTTATTATGTCAATCTTCTTTCTTTGTGTGCATATGGTATATAGTCCTAGTGATTGTACTATGGAATTTGTGGTGGGAAAGAAATATGAGAATCTTTAGAAAATTAAAATCTCCAATTGAGGTAACTCTTGTTAAAATAGAAAAAGATATATCATAAGGGGTTAATTCATGTGTCCAGAAAGAGAAATTTACTAACTCATTATTCACAAATTGGGATAGTGTCATTTTGAAAGGCTAGAAAGGCATCCAGTTACCATTTGATGGCAGTATACTAAAAAATTGCACTCTAAAAATTGATAGAACATTACTTAAATGGATTCCACCTTTTAAGGACTTTGTCAAGCTAAACTTTGACAAGGCATCTAAAGGTAATTCAGGGTCTTCAGGAGTAGGATTTTAAATTAGAGATGCATCAAGGTTAGTATTGGCAGCTTCTTCTTATCATCTTCAAGATGGTACAAATAACATTGCAAAATCTCAAGCTTTGTTATTGGGTTTGGAATTCACAGTCCAATTAGGTTTTTAAAATCTCTATATTGAAGGGGATTCATTGATAATCATCAATGCATTAAGGGAAAGGAAAGTTCATAATTGGAGTTTGAATTATATATTGCATAGAGCATGGGAACTACTAGAAAAATTAGTAGCATCAATAATATCACACTTACAGAGAAGGAAATAGGGTAGTAGATTATTTAGCAGGATTAGGAAGTGATAGCATTGAGATCAGGGTTTTGAATGATCTCAATGTTTTAAATACCTATCCTAGTCTGATGAAATTAATACAGCTAGAAGTAAAAGGGCAAAGTTAAACATATTAAGGGAGGGTCAACAAAATCGATGGTTTGGCATATGCTTTGATATGATGTTCGTATAATATATACTAATGTTTACTATCATTGTAAGTATATGATTTGAGAGGTTTAGGACTTCAGGCCTACATAAATTGACACATGTCTCGGCATGGCATTTAGAGTACAATATGGGAAATGCGTAAAGGATTTTTCATGAAGTCTTAACTTGAATCTTATCTTGATCTTCAAGGATGACACATTTGGGATGTTTTGATATCCTTGCAGTGTACATATATATCTATCTTGGGTTGGAAAAGTAGAATTTTAACTAGAGTTTGGTTATCAAATGATCTATATCTATAGCTTTGATGCTTTTAGCATTTGTTTTGATACATCATGGTTAAAAATATGTACTAATGGTGTTATCATTGTAAGTGAAGGTAATAAGCTTGCAGAAATACACACATGTGTTTAACAATGTGGCATAAGTGTAGAAATTTTAGGACTATGAGTCTATAGAACTTGGCACATGTGTTGTCACACCGTGGCATATAAGTACAGTTCCTTAGCTTGCAAATCTGGAAATTTGAGAAGACTTTTCATATGATATTCGTTTGTGATCTTCAAGGGTGGCATGCTTGGCATATCTCGATATCCATGTAGTGTACAAACATATATGTTTGGGGAATTTGCAACGTACATGGCCAAATTTGGATAGCCTTTAGTATGGTTGTTTATCGGATTTAGCCAAAGTTGGGGCATTTTAATGATTGTTGGCTAACTTATATACTTGTGCTGATGTTGTCATAAGTACAAAGTTGGCTTGGAAATTAATGTGAAATAAGTGTATGCAACTGCAGTTGGGATATCAATATATTTCAAGTGTACTTGCTTTGTAAGGTGATGGGGTTAAAAGAACGAGATAAAATTGCCTTTAAAAAGGCCTTTGATATTTTCATTTGGTGTATTCTCTTTGTTAGATGTTTCTAGATGCTTGGTATTATCTAATCTGCAGGGTCTTTCATAGCATTGTGTGGGTAGTAAGATTTGCAGGGGTATGGAGCTTAAAGAATTTCAAGTCAAAAATTATAGAGTTCCAGTGGCGGTTAGACTGTGGGAAGAGCCCTTTTTGTCACTCATTGAAAGGGAAGAATTGTAAACAATTTTCAAGGTTAACTATAAGTCTATTTTCAATTGCATTACAACTATTATTGGTGAAGATGTGTTGCGTACATAACTTCAAAGGATTATATTTCCTATAAATCTCTTGTCCATTTTCTTATCGAACAATATGGACTTAGTGCAAAACTACACTATTTTAAAATCTATAGCTGCTAAATTTGTTGTTCGAAGGTATTTGGAAAATGATGCTTTGCTTACAAGTGTGCAACAATATGAATTCACCAATGGTGATTGACTAGTAGGAGGTTTATTTCCCAGGCATTCAATTCATTACAAAAAGAGGTATTCAGAAATTTTTCAAGGCATGTTGTTGTCCACAATGCATGATACTTCATCTCACCTCTATCAAGTCTTGAAAACATATCATTTTGCATTTACCATGGAGGATATAGATCAGATCAAAAGGAAGTTTCATGCAATTTACTTTTTGAGAAGTCATTCATGTGTGCATGACTTGCTATTAACTCCACAAGATGCTAAAGGGAAACTCTACTATCGATATGTTCCAAATATCAATATAACAGTTCCTTCATAGGAGTTTGATTCCAAGAAGAAGCAAATGGTGGATGAGAGTTTGGTGAATGGTCCTAGATGGGCTAGAAATAAATCATCTTCTTTCTAAAGATTTGAATATTTTTCTGTATAGTTCTCAGGGGTATTATGTAACCAATCATCATTTGTGGATCTATTAGTAGGCATTGGAAATTATCTATGTAAAGGGAGGGTTGGTTTGAATGTATCTACGAAGGGTTAATTTTGTTTGTAGTAGGGGTCATCAGTTTGAAATTTAAAATGGGATATATTGTAAAGTGGGATATTGTATAGTGGGATATTTTGTATGCAAATGCAGTAGTGATATAATTTTGGGCTAGGGTAGAAAATTGTAGGAAAAATATGTATTGCTACCGAGCTATAACCAAAGGTTTTCTTCTCCTGGTTCTTTCTTGCCATTATGCTTGCCTGAATCGGGATTTTATAAAATAATATAAATATATAGTGGCTTGCCACTCTTGCTTAAAAAAAAGAAAAAAAAAGAAGGGATTACATCCCATTAAATCATGTATATTGATGTCATTATAATTATCTCATTGGGGGTGTTTATAAAAAAAAAATTATTAGGTTCATGATTCATTCAAGTTTTTAAAAAATGAGCTCATAATAATTCTTAGAGTTATTGTGGTGGTAGTTATTATTATTATAGATCTTGGGCGGTTGAAGAAAATTAAATAATATTAATAATGATATCAAACATTTGTAAGAATGAGTATCATATTATAGGGTAAGTGAATGAAAATGAGGGATCAAAGGGAGATCAAAAGTGGACATACTGAATTTCTTAAAATTAGCTAAGCCTAAACTTGGATGAGTAATTTGAGATGTGCACACTCAAAATTTTAAGATGTAATAAGAATAAGATTGTAGTTGTTTTAATCTAATTTCGAACATTGTGAATGTGATTTGTCATGGGAAATTGGATGTGTCGTGTTCAATTAAATGATTGTGAAATTATGCCTTAGTATGTGTAGGAAGACAATGACTCTACATATCAAACAAGTATCTAGTTAGTTATGACTCGGCTTGGAACATCAAACTAGCCATGCCTGTCAAATGAACAATTTGTTGACAGTTGCCAGTTTTGTATTTTGTAATTTTATGTTTGATTATTATTATTATTTATTGGATTGTGTAGAAGTTTTCACATTAATCTTTTGGACCACATTATGAAATCCATCATCTTTTATAACACCATCATTCTGATGATGGACTATGAGTGTGATAAAAAGTGTTGATGTAACTTCTACACAATCAAATCTAGAAACAATAGAATGATGTCTATTAGACACCATGATGCATATTTCATCATATTTATCAATTAATTGAAAATTAAAAACTCATTATATTATGATTTTTAATTAACTAATAATTACTCTCAAATGTATATTTTTATGTCTAGATAGAAGTAGGAAATAATATTAATCAATATTGTAGATTGTGAAAATATGATGCTCTTAATTTCACATTTTATTTGTATAATTTTTTTTGAAATAATTATTTAATATTATTAAAATTAAAGTATTAAGTAAAAATATAATACAATATATTTTTATTGAGGTGGTTATATATAAATATAAAATTTTAAAAATAATTATGATTTACAAAAATGAATATGTAAAATTTATAGTTTTCAAAATGAATGTCAAGTGAAACATCATGGAGAATCTTGTGTGAAAGAATTCTAATGTAACACAAATGATAAAATATTGGTTGCACATGAAAAAATGATGTTTAGAAGTATTTTATTATTAGAATATAGGATTTTTCTTTCTTATCTAAATCTTTAAAAAAAAAATTATTATATTGGTGTAGGTAGAAAAACTTATGTTGATATTGAACATGAAAATAATGAACTATTTTAATTGTCAATCCTACATGATAATGATGTGTAGAATTTGAAGAAATAACAAACAAAATTTTCTTTCTAGAATTCAATGATGTTATTGGTAGACTTAAGATTATAATGGGGAAAACATTATTGTTGTGTATATTTAGAAGAACTTGAAGTTAGTAATGTAAATAAATGTAGTCTTGAATCTCTTGGATATTTGTAAAGAGTGGGTTAGGATTTTGGTGTGATGTTTTATATTTTTGTCATTTTAAAATATTGTGTCATGTTCTTTGTTGAACAATTTTTTCTGTTTGCTAGTAGGGAAAGCTTTTAGATGTTATATTTTCACACCCTCTCACCTTTTCGTTACAATTTAGTGTGACACATGGTTTGGTTTTTATTTTTCATATTTTATGGGTTGTGGTAACTAGATTAAAAATGTATCTTGATAAGACAATTCTTAGTGTTTAGAGCTAGGCATTAGGTTTAGAAAGATGTCAAACAAATAAAAACCATTTTTCAATGTAGGTAAATCAAATTTGATTTGATTTATTTGTTTTGGATTTACAATAGTCCTATTTAATCATGTTATTTCATAGAACATAATAAATATTTTAAGTTTGTTTAGGCAATGTTCTATGGTATAGGTAATTTAGAGCCCCCTTAATATTTGAGCCTCTCTTTACATGGTGTTCCCATCCCCAAAAATATTTCATGTCTTAGATATTAAAAGAAGAAAAAGTACAACAAAATTTTAGATTTAGAATAAAATAGAATACAAATATTAAAATTTCAAACTTGAGTTATTTAGGGATCTCTACCACATATATGGATACTCGACTATTAGTAGAGAAACATTTAAAATGAGATCAAAGATATCTTCATCAAGGCTATAGATGTTCAGTTGGGAACAAAGAAGCATCTAAAAACTGGTGAAATATCTACAATTGTACATTACAAATCACATGTACATCAATGTCCACTTTAAAGTGAATTATATTTGTGGTTCCTTTTTTATTTCTATTAACACTTACATATTTTGAAATTATGAATGAACTCATGCATGCAAGAATTACTTGATTAACTAATGCTTTATAAACTATGAGTAATACTCAATTATTTTGGTTTTGCTTAGTATTTATATTTTTTTACCTTGTTTACCTTCTTTATTTGAACTAGATATTTTAGAATTAAAAATTTTGACAACATTTTGATCAAAAAATTTGTCATTTGTTGTGACCTTGTTTCAACACAATGACCAATATTTCATAAGAATATTGGGGCCTCATAAAAAAATCCTAATTTTTATACTACTTTTTTATTGATTATTTCAATTTGTTAGGTACAAATACTCAATTTTTTACTTTGTCCATGAATAACATTGTCTTGACCTAGTTTTAGAGCTCTTAGTTTATGTTTCCCAATTTGAGTTTAAAACCTTAATTTAAGTCTAAATGAGTGAATTATTATTAAATTTGAGATTTTATACTAATTTAATCAAATATTTTACTAACAAATTTCTCTATTTACTTAGTCCTAAATATGACCATCTATACTTTAATATACTAAAATCTATATCTAGTGTAAAATGTGTTTTAAATAAAATCATTTAGAAATAGATTACCTAAATTTGATATGTTTATAGAAACCTATTTATACCAGAGAGGAAGGTCTATTTAATAATAGAAGAGGAAAATGACTAAAAGGGACTTTGATATGTTTATATAACTTCACAAACACATTTGGATAGATTTGACTTAGAATTTAATACTAGGAGTAAAGGTACTATCATTATTATCTTTAGCAAAAAAAAATAAAAAAATAAGCTTTATAATCAATATATTCTTAGAGTAAAGGTAATATCACTATTCTCTTTAGTAAAAAGAAGATCAAATAAATTATTAACCAAGTAATTTATTGTGTTGATTAAATTTTTGAGTAAACACCCTCACTATTATAAGGCACCTGTGTAAAATGGATAAATTGAATGGAATCTTAAAGTTGATGAAAGCCATCAATAATAATAATAAAATTATCTCAAATGAGATCAACATCTATATGAGAGCTAATCTACATAGAGTGAAAAACAATGCTTCTTTGTGGAGTCTTGAGTCAAAAAAAAGTTAGGGAATTAGGGACATCATCTTGTCTTTGATTTATTAGAGACCATGGTTTAAAGCCCCTTCCATGATCACTTAAAACTTAAAAATTTGGTGTCTTCTTGAATTTCTCTCTCTTCATTAAATAAATCTTGTTCAATTTTCTTATTCCATCCTAATTTCAATCTCTTATAACTAGCCTTTCCATCATCCTATTCTAGTCAAACTCTATCCAACTTTCAACTAACCACCTAACCAAACTTGTACCATTTCAAAAATACTTCATCAAGTAATAGGACTAACAAAAAATGTGGGGAATGTGTAGTGATTTAAGATATGTTAATAGCAGTAGACATCCAACAAAGGAATGGGATTTTGTCCATGTTTGAACAACCTACACACATGTTGGATTCTGCCCTAGGGGTACCCCATGGTCCCCCTTTTTCCCCTCTTGACCTGAGCCTTGCCTTGTCAGATGCAGACTCGTGTCCTTCGGGAGCCACTCCTGGAGGGTTCGTTCCTTTGATTTCAGGTCTATTAGAGTCACCTATGATTCCAGTCTTATCTGGTGTGGAAGTGTCGGCAATCAAGATTCTTATGGTAGCTAATGGTTGGAAGGATGTGCTGACCAATGGTAAATAGAGCTCGAATCCTTCACCTCTTTTTGAAGAGGAAGTCAAAGCTCCGGGAATGGATTTTTCTATCTTTGATACAGTTAGTGATAGGATTCTCTCCTCCATGGAGAATGTAGTTGTGGGTAATTTTCTCTCTTTTTGTCCCATTGTGGATATGGTTTGAAGATGGGTTGTTGCTAAATGGCACATCAAAGGAAGTTTGGAGATCTGTGCAATGTCGGGTGGTTTCTTCCTTTTCAAGTTCACAACCTTAGAATACTTGGTTGTGGTTCTCTCTTCTGGGCCTTGGGTGCATGGAAAGCAAAGTTTTGCATTATGCCATTGGAAGCCAAGGTTTGACTCTACAATGGATCTAAATAAATCGACACCATTTTGGGTTCGTCTGCCTGGGTTGCCCTTGAAATACTAGGATGAATCCATCTTCACAAGCATTAGGGATTCCTTGGGATAGTTCATTACTTCAGACTCCATCACCAGATCAAAATCTAGGTTAGTGTTTGCCCGCTTTTGTGTGAATATTAGTGTGAATAAGACACTTCCTAAATTTGCGAATCTGTGCTCTAAGTTTGGTACCTGGGTCCAACTTGTGTGCTATGAAAATGTTGTTTACTATCAGAAGTATGATAAACCTAGTCACCTTATCTCTAACTATAAATCTTCCCTTAATCGGGAGCCTAACCCGAGAATCTTTGTTGTAAATGCTCACCCTCCTTTGGAAAATGACATTTTGAAGGATGGTGACTCTCTTATCAAGTATACCTCGCCAGTTTTAGTTGAACCCCCAATATCTAAGGATCCTCTTAGTGGGATGGAGATTTCTAGTGTAGATCTGACTTCAAGCCTTGTTATTCCTACTCTAACTGTGAATGAGGTAGTTGATAAGATTTTGGATGTTGATGCTTTGTCCTATGGCCTGACTCTTTGGGGGGATCAGTTCGTATGAGGCTCCCTATTGGAGGAGGGTTATGTTGGGACTAGTGAGACTATGGGTGAAGAGAGTGAAATTTAGGAGGATGAGGGTACTGGAGTTATTGAAGAGACAACTTTTAGTTCAAAGGGATTGATTCGGGAGAAATTTGTATAATAGGATAACTGGGTAACCCCAAAGAAAAGAGGGAGGAAGAAGAAGGTGGATGTGGGAGGTGACTCCAAACCCGGTAGACCCAGCCAAAGACAAACTAGGTTGAGAGAGACTACAAACAAGATAGCCATTGGTAAACAAAGGACATTAGAAGTGTCCTCCAAGAAAGGTAAAAAATGAAGGTTGTCATGGAATGTGCGAGGGTTGAACAACTCTCATAAGTAGCTAGCTCTGAAGAACTATGTTTTAAAACATACGATTGATGTGTTACTTTTACAAGAAACCAAGATGAAGAAAGCTAATTTTGATAATATTGTTAAGTATTTATGGTCGGGGGCCACTTACTCCTATAATGGTGCTGAAGGGGCATCGAGTGGTCTTGTTGTGCTATGGAACCCCTCTAGGTTTAATGGATCTAAACTATTATACTATGAGAGTAGTGTGGGAGTTTCCTTTTTCTCCCTGAGTGACTCTTGGTCACTTATAAATGTCTATGATCCCAACCAGAGAAATGCTAGGACTTCCTTGTGGTAGGTTCTTTCTGGTTGGGTTAAAAACAATAGCAGTTGTCATTGGCTAGTGGCTGGGGACTTCAACTCCCCCTTATATCTTTTGGAGACAAGTGGTGGTCCGGTGGATTACTTTGTTAGCATGGTTGATCTGGCTAACTTCCTAAGTGCTACTAGCCTAATTGACATTGACTTATCAGGCCAAGCTTTTACTTGGACCAACATGCATCTTGGGGAGGACTTAATTCAAGTAAGATTAGATAGATTCCTTTTCTCCAGTAACTAGACCGACCTACTTAGTGCCAATCTTTGGGCTTTTCCCAAGACAGTGTCAGATCACAATCCTCTGCTGCTGATCTCGAATGACCTTTCGGCTATTGGACCGTTCCCTTTCTAGTTTGAGATAATGTGGAATTCCCACCCTAACTTCAAGAAATTTTTTTTTGAATGGTGGAATATTCCTATTTGTGGCTCACCCATGTTCAAGATATTTTTTAAACTTAAACATATCAAATGTATGGTGAAAGGTTGGAACAAAAGAGTTTTCCCCCCGACGTTTTCTAGAAAAAAGAGTTGTTGGGTATAAATTGAAATTTATACAAAATAAAATGGAGGGGGATGTTAGTCTACCTACTTGTAACTAGGAAAAAGAGAGCTAGAGGGAGTGGGAGCAAATTCTAAGGAAAGAGGAAATTTTATGCAAACAAAAATCCAGTGTCTAATGGCTGAAAGAAGGTGATAGGAATACCTCTTTTTTTCACGTTTCTAGCTTAAACATAAGAAAAGGAATAAGATAACTAAATTGCATAATGAGCAAGGGGATGTGATCAATATGCACACCTAGATCAGTCTCTTGGCTACAAATTATTTTTAGATGGCTTATTTGGTTCTTGTTGAGGCTCCTAATCAAGCTCTGGACAGTTCACTGTTGGACCCTCTCCCGACCATCATCAAATAGAACAATAACCTTGGAATCCTTAGTTTTGTCACTCTTGAGGAGATCAGATTGGCTACTTTCAGTATGGGGGCTTACAAAGCACCTGGCCCAGATGGTTTTCCATCAACCTTCTTTCAAATATTTTGGGAGATTGTTGGTGAGGACCTCATCTTAGCTACTCATGATTTTTTCAAATTTGGTAAGATTCTCAAACAACTGAATCATACCTTCATAGCCTTAATTCCCAATATTGTTGATCCCTAGTATATGACTAATTTTTGTCCCATCAGTCTTTGCAATACCTTTTATTAAATTCTCTCTAAAATTTTGGTGAACTGCATGAAACCTCTCCTTGAAAAACTTATCAACCCCACTCAAAAATGGCTTGTGCTTGGTCGTCATATCCTTGATGCTACCATAACCACCCATGAATTACTCCATTCCATGGATAAATGCAACTATGTTGGTATGACCCTTAAATTAGATATTTCAAAAGCCTATGATAAGGTGATTTGGGACTTTATTCCTAAAGTCTTATCTAAGTTTGGGTTTGACCAATTTATGGTCAAAATCATAATGGAATGTGTAACAACGGTAAATTACTTTGTTCTAGTTAATGAGACTCCTTTTGGGTTCTTCTCTATTGGGAGAGGTATCAGACACGGTGACCCCCTTTCACCATATTTGGTTATCACGATTGTGGACGTCTTGAGCAAGAAATTTTCTAATATACTATCAGAAGGGTCTATTAGGGGAATCAAGGCTTCCTCTTCCTTAGATTTGATTGTGATCCAAAAATTTGTGGATGATACTTTCCTATTTGGGAAAGCCTCTGTGATTGAAGCTAGGAAATGAAAAAATTGTCTTAACAACTATGTTGCTTGTTTTGGTCAATGCATTAAATATAATAAAAGTATGATTTACTTCTTCAACAAAAATCCTAACCTGAAATCTCGGGTGACCGCTATTCTAGGATGTATGATTCATTATGTTTCTTCGGTTTATCTTTGTTTACCCCTTACTATCAAGGAAGTTACTCTTAACTTTTGAAACTCGTTCCTTGAAAGGATCCAAATAAAACTGGTTGGTTGGAAAGGCTCCATCCTTAGACATGCTAGTAAACTATAGCTCTTATCTACTACTCTTCAGGGTATCCCTATCTACTTCCTCTCCATATTCAAGATCCCCATATATATAGCTGAGAAATTTGAGAAAATTCAAAGGAATTTCCTTTGGTCTAGGACCAAGGAAAAGAAGAAATTTTCTTTGGAACTAAATGGGACAAAGTCTGTCAACCTAAACATTATGGTGGGCTTGGGATTAGGATTGTCTCTAATACAAAAAAGGCTTTGATGGCCAAAGTGGGCTAGGACCAACTGAGGAATAGAAAGGATTGGTGCAAGATTATGAATGTTAAGTATCTTCAAAACAAACCTTTGATTGACTATCTCTTGGAGGTTCACCCTCCGAGTTCCTTGGCCTCAGGGAGCATTTGCAGTCTACAGGGTCTGCTTAAGACTGGGATGAAATGGAAGATTGGTAATGGTAATAAAATTAGATTTTGGGAGGACCCCTGGTTACTTGATACCCCTCTAGAAAACTCTAAATTTAGAAATCTTATGAGGCTGGCACAACAGTTCTTCGGTATTCATATTAGTGATTACCTCCTTGGCTCACATGGTGCTAGGAAGTGGAATGTTTTGGCCCTTTGCTACTGTTTATCCCCTAAATTGAGCCTCCTTTCCAAGTCCTTGTAGGAGTTGCCCTCCCTTACTAGACTTCCTTCAACCAAATTGGGCGATGAATTCTTCTGGACTCATGATAAGCATGGATATCTTTCAGTTAAATCAGCTTACAATATTTTGACGGACTAGGGTGTTGTCCTTGACCTTTGGAAGAGGGTTTGGAATTGACACATGATCCTAAAAGTTAACTTATTTTTGGTGGATTGCCTACCATAACATGATTCTTACTCAGGGAAATTTGAGGAAAAGGGGATTCCAGATCCCCAACAGATGTTTTTGATGCAAGTGCAATGAAGAATCAGTGGACCACTTGCTATTACACTGCCTTTTTGTTGTTGGTGTGTGGGAGATGGCTATAAAACATTTGAGAATTCAATGGAATATGTGTAAGGATATTAAATCCTTTATATTGAGCTGAATTGGACCCTTCATCCACCCCTTACCTTGTGAAATTTGGAACCAAGTTCCCCCCATTATCTGTTGGTGCTTATGGAAAGAGAGAAACAATAGTATTTTTAGGAACATTGAGATGAGTCTGAAGGAAGTTTTTGGTATTGGTTCTCA
Organism: Sequoiadendron giganteum; assembly: GCA_007115665.2. NCBI lineage: Eukaryota > Viridiplantae > Streptophyta > Pinopsida > Cupressales > Cupressaceae > Sequoiadendron > Sequoiadendron giganteum. Next base: position 284,661,364 of record CM021105.1, read on the forward strand.
GTTCATTGCAAAAAAACATTTCTCTTCAAGGGGAAAACCCTGGACAAAGGTCTGACTGAGAGGGAAATTATTATGGCCAAATCTTGGCATCAAACCCTAGAAGCAAGCTCCTATGAGAACTCCAGATCCCTGGCTAGAAGAAACACTATTTTGAAGCCTCCAGATATTGGTTGATACAAACTTAATTTTGATGGGGCATCCAAAGGAAACTTGGGAAGAGCTAGCATAGGAGGTGTTATTAGAGATTGCAAAGGAAATTTTGTGGCTAGTTACTCTAGGGGATTGGTATCCAATCTTCTATGATTGTAGAAGCTGTAGCGTTGCTAAAGGGCTTACAGTTAGTTGTTTCTATGGGGATTGAGAAACTTCATATCAAAGGTGATTCTAAGTCTATTATAGATGTTGTTAACTTTGATAGATTACTAGGGTGGAGTACTAAAGACACTCTATTAGACATAAGTATCTTCGTGTCTAAGTTGAATTTGAAGATTACTACCCACATTTACCGGTAGGGCAATCAAATGGATGATGCCTTAGCCAAATTTGGCACACATTGGAAATTCTCTAAGTGATCGTGTAATTTGGGGAATCTACCACCAGGTATTCAAGGTCTAATCTTGAAGGATCAAAGCCCTTACTTGATCAATGATAATAATTAATCATGTATTTTTATTGGCTTTATGGGGGGTCCACATGCTTTTCTTATGGGCTATGAGGATGGGTGTTAATGTCGAGGTATCCTACAAGTGGCAAAATTTGAATAATAGGTCGAGGTCCATTTTTAAAAAGGGCATCATGAGGAATTATGGTGGGCACTTTGTGATTAAGGCCAAGTTGGGTCATACCTTACGTAATCTCCTTTTGGAGATTATGCTAAGCTATCATATTTTCATGAAATTTTTTTATTTTAATATTGATGTGAGTAATTATGAGAAAAATCTCCTAATTGGTTCTATCCTTTCCACTATTTTGTCTCCTCTTGTAAAGGTTGGGTTCTTAGGTGTTTCTAAATTTGGCCCCACGACCATCTTACCTTGGTTTTTGTGTAATAACAACGTGGATGAAAAACCTTCCATTCCAATCATGTCCTGCTTACCTAGCCGCAAGTTTTTGAAGATTCTCATTTATGAGTCCGCTAAGATTGCTTTCGGGGAATTGTTTCCTCAAGCGTGCGACTTGTACATTGCTTTGATTACCCATGGCTACTTTTTTTGGCCTAAAGTCCTTAGTGTACAGGTGACCTTTCACTTAACCAATTTCTCTAACCTTTTTCTCTCATAGGTTTTCTGGTTATTCCGTGTGTAGAGAGGCATTATGTGTGGCGATAGGGTGTGAACGGAGCTCAAAAAATATGGAAAATTTTGCAAAGATCCATTTGTGTGGTTCATATGTGTTGAAGGAAATTTGGCTCCCCTAATGGAGAGTCTAGTGGGTCATGACCCTAATTTATCTACGTAGTTCGCTAACTCTTGGAAAGATCAAAGAGTGACTATGGGCGGTATTTCCTTTGAAGTGAATGAGGAAGTGATTACACAGGTGACAGGGTTATTGAGTACTAGTAAGAACTAATCGAAGCATACAAAGGCCCAAGATAATGAAAGATTGAATACTTTCTTTGTGGGGAACGAGAAGACGATTTGTAACTAGTCGAGGTTTGAGAGAGAGGCTTGTCCACAACCATGGGACCAAGTCTTCATTGCCCTTATGAAGTACGTGACCTTGGAAGGTAGATACAAAACCTACTACTTCTACCATTTCCCTCTTTTAAATCACCTCTGGCATAAAATTCTGTTAATCTTTTATTTCTTCCTTCTTAAGGATTTAGAGAGCTATGTTGAAAAAACATTGAGGTTGCTGGCCTAAACCTTGATGATAACCCTCCCTTGCCGCTTCACCAAGGCCACCTTATGAGGCTCTACCACTTCCATCTTGCGTTATGCCCACCCAAACCCATTTTTGTTGTTTGTGTTGAGGAAATTGAACCTCCTGTTGTGACCACTATATCCCCAGTTGAGTCCAAAGGTCCCATCAAGAAAACCCATCCGGTTTTTTTTTATGCTCATAAGCCTAAACCGACTGCTAAGAAGCTTAAGGGGAATGTGGGAAATTCCTATACTAGTGTTGCGGCTAGTCTCTGTGAACTCAAGTCGACCCTTGCCAAGACTGCTAGCAAACCAACCCTGAAGAAGAAAGGTAAGGATGATGTGAATGGTTTGATGGAGCCTCCAACCAGGGACAACAGAGGTACAAATTTGGTGGGTAGGGATTATAAGGGGGACACAGTGGTCATGGCTATTGTGGTGAGTGGTGGTGATACCATCATCAAGAGGTCTAGTAGATTGGCTAAGAATAACAAGAAAGTGTAGGTTAATGACTTGGATTCGAAAGAGGAGTGGTCTAACAATAAAGATTACAAGGACAAGGAGGTGTTTGGGGATGAGGTGGAGGAGTATGTTGGAGGGCCCCACACCATTCCTAATTTTAGGAAAGTGCAGAAGGAGAACTTGTTGGCCTTTCCATTGCACCAAAACATCAACTTGTCAATGCTCGATACAAGCGTCAGTTAAGATCCACGAGAGGTGGTTAAACCATGTCGTGAACTTAAAGGGAGATGTTGGCGGTTAGTCCAACAATCCCCCTCTCAGCATCACTTGAGGGGTTCAAACCCATGACTTTCTCTAATACCAATTGTTGGCCTTGCCATTGCACCAAAATATCGACCTGTCAATGCCTAATACAAGCGTCAGTTAAGATCCATGGGAGGTGGTTAAACCATGTCGCAAACCCGCAGGGAGATGCTGGTGGTTATTCCAATAGAACTCATCTTCCCAGCCCTTAGATCTATTGGATGTGGAGCATGCTGATACCACGAAGGCTACAAATTATGGGGAGGAGCTCCATGTGTTGCAGGAAAGAATGGATAAGATGGACAAGAAATTATGTGGCTTGACTCATTTCACTGTCAAGCTAGTCCACTGAGTTACCAACACCTTGTCTATAATTATGAAGGATGAAATGGATAAGAAGAATGTTGATGAAGGTTAGGAATGGGTTGGGGATGATGTAATTAATCTCCTATCTAAGAACTAAGAAAATGCCAGTTAGTTTATCTTCTGTTGGTTTGTGGTGTATGTTTTTTGGCTTGGTCTTTAATGTTTTTTGGACTTTATTTTTTGGCCCTAGTGGCTCTCTGTGTTAAGGGTAGAACACCCTATAAATGCTTCTTACTGTATCAAAAATAAAAAATGTGGGGAATTACAAAAAATAATAAAGAAGGATTGCATCCTATTAATTCATGTATATCGATGTCATTATAATCATCTCATGGGGGTGTTTATAATTTTTTTATTAGTAGGTTCATGATTCATACAAGTTTTTTTAAAATGAGATCATAATAATTCTTAGAGTTATTGTGGTGGTAGTTATTATTATAGATCTTGGGTAGTTGAAGAAAATTAAATAATATTAATAATGATATCAAACATTTGTAAGAATGAGTATCATATTATAGGGTCAGTGCATGAAAATGAGGGATCAAAGGGGGATCAAACGTGGACACTTTTTTTCTTAAAATTAGCTAAACCTAAACTTGGATGAGTAATTTGAGATGTGCACACTCAAAATTTTAAGATGTAATAAGATGAAGAATTGCAGTTGTTTGAATCTAATTTATAAAATAATAAATATTTTTAAAATATCTTAGGTAGTTGAAGAAATTAAATAATATTAATAGTGATATTAAAAATCTTTAAGAATAAATATCATAATATAGATGCTTCGGCCTCTATCTTTTCTTGTAATTAAAAGTTGGAGAATCTTTTAAGGGGTTGTCGAAGATTGTCTTTAAGATGCGTTGATAGAATAGTCACTTCATTCAAAGTGCATTGGTATTGGGAGGCTTATGGCTCATGTGATCAACAAAATTTCATGTCAAAAGTGAGTTGGGAAAGGATGCTCTCAAGCGAGCGAAGGAAGCCTCATTTATTTGCTAACTTTTGTTGGATTTTTTGTAGGTTATTGCTCGTACTTAACACCATTTATAATGATGGTCTTGGTATGCTTAGCGGTAGATGTTCACTTTCTAGATTTAGAGGTAGATTCCACTCAAATTCATGATGATATCAGCTAGTTGGTGTCACCTTTCTTCAAGCGTGCGAAGGTCTTTATATCATTCTCAGTTTTATTTGAATTTCATCACAATTTTAAGCACAATAGACAAAAGGATTCAAGAAGTTGGGAATGAAAATTGAGTCCTCATCAGAAGAAGAAGAAGAAGGGGAAATCAGGGTCTACAAAACTTGAAGCAAGAGAATAATGGAGTATCTACCTCGCAATCATCAAGTCCCTATTCTGATTGCATATTGGGAATTACCTTTCTTCAAAACAATTGGGGATCTCGAGCTTGCGTAGGTATTTAAATCTCACTACTATCAGTATAGAAAGAGTGTTGTAATAATCATTGTACAAGATGTACTTTATCCCCAAGATCGACAAGCCATCTTTCCCTCTCAACTGGTTTCCATATTTTTATCTAATGCTTATGATATGTTTCAGTCTTTACCCGATCTTCAATTAATAACTTCCAAAGTGGTAAAGGAGGTCTTTCTACAAGATAATAAATTATTTAAAGATGTGCAAGTGTATGAATTTTGGAAAGGTCAAGGGAGAGTAGGTGGTCTCTTTCCTCACCCCTTTCTGCTCAATGGGAATGTATATGTTTATGTTCTTGATGGCATTAAGAATTCATTGAAGATGTGAAGCTTCCAATATTTGCAGTTGGCATTGAAAATACATAGGGTGGTGGTTGGTGGGGATTTGGTAGATGATATTGGAAGACAAACCAACAAAATTCTCACTTTGCTCGACTATGTTCATGCTGAACCAGTTAATGCTTGCTCCTCAGTTTGTTCCGCATACACAAGCACTTCGAGTGGATCCTTTGGTGAGTGTTCTAGACTGTGCAAGTTCTTCCACTCCCCTGCCTCAGTGGGAGATCCCTAATCTTAATATTCCTCTACAAGCAAATGATTTGGGGGCCAAAAACCAAGTGTATGAAGAAAATCAAGCAGAAAATTAAATTGAGGAAATGGAGGAATAAGTGGGTTTTATTTTGTAAAGGGTTTATTTAAAAATAGTATCTGTATATAAATGCAACATCTTTTAGGTTTGGGGTGTTTTATTGCACATAGTTGTTTTCAACATATGATATATATGGTTCTATAGAAAATGTTTTGAGTTAGTGGAAGCATAGAAAATCTAAGTGATCTTCTGTAGTTTTTTATGTAGCAAGATTCTATGGTATTAGACTTGTCTATCAAGAACCATAAAAAATATTTTTGTATCTTTTTATTATATAATAATATATATCGGATTTATGCCTTTCACCCAAAAAATTATCGTAATATAGAGTAAGTGCAAAAATGGAGGATTAAAAAGGAGTCAAAATTGGACACCTTCTTCTTGAAATCAACTAAATTTAAACTTGGATGAGTAACTTGAGATGTGCACACTCAAAGTTAAAAAAATATAATAAGAACAAGAATTGTAGTTCTCTAAATCTAGTTCCTAAAATGCTAAATATTTTTAAAAATATTAGGTAGTTGAAAAAATATTAATAATGATATTAAACATTTATATGAATGAGTATCATAAAATAGGGTAAGTGCATGAAAATGGGGTCAAAAGTGGACACATTTTTCTTGAAATCAATTAAACCTAAACTTGGATCAATACTCTAAAATGTGTACAGTCAAACTTTTAAGATGCAATCAGAACAAGAATCATAGTTCTTTGATTCTTGTTCCTAAAATAATAAATACTTTTAAAAATATCTTGGATATTTGAAGAAAAAAAAATAATATTAATGAGTAAGTGCACCAATATGGTGCAAAAAAAAGGGGGTTAAAGGTGGCCACTTTTTTCTAAAATCAACTAATCCTAAACTTGGAGGAGTAATTTGAGATTCATGCACTCAAAATTTGAAGATACCAAAATAGTACTTAGAATCTTCTAGTTGAACTAAAGTACTATTTTTTTTCAAAAATAGACAAGATTAAGAGGATCAAATTATTGCGCACACAAAAGTGTTCCTATTTTTTTAGCAAAACATACCCCTCAATTTTTTTAGTCACATTTAGTATTTTCAAAAACCTATTGGTAGAAATATAGTTTTTGAGTAACATCAAAAGGTTTTGAAGGGTTCCTAAAACCCTGTACAAAAGAGAAGGCAACACAAAAGATAAAGTTGGAAAGTTGCCCCAAAAAGCAATAGGTTGATTAAACTGCAATCAGTCGACCATCAAAAAAAAACAAAAGGTGAAAAAAAAAAAAACTAAAGAAGCTCTTTTAACATATTGTCTCTTCCACATCCTTGGTTATCACCGTGTCATGCATCTCCATGATTTATTTGGCATCCTTAATAATAACCACATTGCTTTTCTTTGTTTTTTTGTAAGTACAAACACAGAGTCTAGTCCCCATATCAATGGCCTGCTTCCCCATCTTAGAGTCCTCACCCACAGCCTGCTTCAAAGGGTCAGGGAAGAGGGACTTGCAAATCCATTCTTTTTCCTTCTCATTTATTAGCACCAATCCTTCAACCATAGTCTCAAGTGAATCCTTGCTGAGGTTAATCAAGGAATTAAGATCCTTATGAATTTGAAAGGAGTTCCTTTCCAAAGCAGAAAGCCTTGTATCATGGTCTTTTTTCATTTTAGTAACATCCTACACCAATAGGCTGAGATTAGAGTTCAACGACCTAACCATGCTAAAAAAAAAATCTTTCTCCCTAAAGCTTCTCAGAGTGGATATGTTACAACAGGCAATATTATCATACTTACCATGAAGATCCTAGACCTCGTGAATGAGCCACATGAATAGGTTAAAGAAGACATCTGAACCTTCCTTCACCAAACCTAAAGCCTGATTGAAATATAACAAGCCCCAATACAATCCCCTCCCCTGATGAGATCTCATCGGAGGATCCTCTTCCTGGAAACCAACAAGCGAGATAAACAATCCTTTTCCTTTTCCTTCAAAAAATGACATTGTAGGGGACACTTCTAAGTCAACAATTTTTTTTGGATTCACCTCCCCTTCAGCTAGGGCCCTCCTATCCCCACCATAATCCATAATTTTCTCATCAATACAATTTTTCACCACCCCACAAACCTTAGTCAACTCAACACCCTCTTGCAAATTCTCCTCCACAAGATGGGAAACAACTGCACTCACTAGCCCCTATTTAGGCACCTTCCTACCACTTCCATTCCCCTCTAGATCCACCTCTTCACAATCATCTATAATTTTGTGCTTCTCATATGAGGAAGAGGGCTTAGCATTATTCACAAAGCTTCTCCTAACCTTAACTGAAGGGTTAACATAGTCCAAATCCATTTGGTAGCCATCAGACCAGGCCACCTAGAATCAGCCCCAAAATCCATCTCTCCATCACCTTCCTCCTCCTCCAACTAACATTTCCCCTTCACTTTAGCCTTCTTCTTGGCCTTGCAGGCCTTACTAGGAACAGGGGTTGCAATTACATATCTTTCTTTGATATGATCCACAATTAAAAGCATCAACCCCTCATGTAAAAAGGGATTGTTGGGATTCTTTCTATAATCCATAATCCCATTCTTTGGAGATAAAAGAAGATAAAATGAGGAGACAAACTTACCATGGAGAAATGGTTTATCAACACAAAATGATGCCCATAAATAGCTAGGTATCTCTTGTCCAAGGTAAAGTACTGCATAAGAGCCATAGCCACATCTCCCCAAATTGTTTTAATTGAGGTTTGATCAAAGCCAACATACTAAAGTTTAATAATTTTTCCTTCTCTTTATCCCTCAGAAATTTCATTCTCCCCACCTCAAACATGGTTTTTTCTTTGAAGAATTTTCTCCCCTGAGTCAATAGTCCTATAACTTCAGCTATTAACTCCTCACTCACAGTGATATCAATTCCAAACATACTAACAACTTGACAATGCCAAGCCTCCAAAAAATCCTATGAGGTCTTGGAATCAAATCCATGTAATTTCTCGCTGAAAGGAGTGACCCCACCTTTTTGGAAAATCTTCCAAACTTCACCATTAGATTTTGCTTCAACACACAAAAAGGGTTTTTTTCTACATCTATCACCCCCCATCTCCAAAAGAACCATGCAATTCATAGAAATGAAACCTCACAAAGCACAAATGCAGATTAAAAAAAAATCTGAGGAAATCACATCTAGAAAGCGTGCGATCCTGACTTTCAAGGTATAGATAAAAATTAAGGCCAATTCCATCCTGTTATTATAACTCATCCTCCAACAATTTATAATAAGAGTGACAACCATCAAATGTCTATTCAACATTAGAGGGTAATCATTAAACCACCATCCCTTAGGATTACCATAAGTTTTAGCCCCCTTCAAAGGTTTAGGGACTATCATTATTAATCAATGAAATAAGATCCACATGAAGATGGTCATTAATCTCTCAGAACCTAGATGATGACACACCTAGGTTATCCAAAAGATCTGCAACACTATTAGCCTCACGAAACACATGGGAAATGTAGAACTCTTCAAAGTTATTCAACAAAGAAAGAGCATCGAAGATAAGTCTTTCTATGGACCAAGAAGGAGGAGTGAGATTCCTAAGGCAGTTGATAATATTAAGCGAGCTCTCTTCTGTGACCAATGACATAGTATAGGTTAACTTCACCTGATCCATACAGATTTAAGGCATATTTAATCCACTAAGCATTAATCCCAATAAGATATTCAATATCAACAAAAATGAAGAAGCCATTAAAACTAACATTCTAAAACATGAAAGCTTGACAAACATCTATTCTAAGATATTTAATCTTATCTTATTGGGGGAGTGGTGTCACATTGATGTGGAATGGCGACCCTTTCACAATCCCTTGGATAATATGAGCCTTTCCAATCAATTTTATTGATTAAAATTGATTGAAACTAATGAAAAAGATGAATGAAAGCATGATAAAAGATAAATTAACATGATAAAATCTAATATGTTTGATGTCAGTGTATGCAAAGTGATTCTAAATGTGCACAAGATTCAAATATGTAAGCCCTAGATTCAAAATATACTAAATGAATGCAACCTAAGTTATCATGGAAGCTATTAATGGATGCTAAGCTAACAATGTATGAAAATTAACCTAAAATTCTTATTAAATGTAAAACATGAGTGCAAAGGGGTGTGAGTTTCAAAAACATAAGTTTTCTATCAAAATATAGATCCCTATTAATTAGATGCAAAGTATATTTATAGAATAGGCAAAAAGAAACCGATGGTCAAGATTGAAAGAATCAATAAATGGTCAAGATGGAAAGAAGATGGAGGCATGGATCATGGATTCTCATCAAGGGTTGAGAATGCATGTTGATTTTTAATCAAGGGCTCACAATCATGCAAAGAAGAACACTTTCAAAAAATTATCAAAAAGTTTGTTGAAATTTTGTTACAAGGAAGAATATTCCTTTTTTTGAATGAGTGAAAAGGGGGAATATTCTCATGCAAGTGGATGAGGAAAATTAGCACTTAGAAAATTAAAAAAAAGTTTTAATGTGCAAAGGGGAGGGATATTTCATAGGAATATTCCCTTTTGGAGGACTTTAGGATTTAACATTAAATAATTTATTTATTTAATGAAAGGAGTGGGATTAGGATATTTAATTAAATAACTAGGATAAGTTATTTAATTAAATAAGAAGATATAAGAAGGCTAATTAAATCATTTTCATTATTCGATTAGACAAGATGAAAGGTGAATATTATTGAGGAGTGCATTAACCTAATTAGGCTAATTATATTAATAGATGAACATGAGGCCTTTGATTAATTAATTAGGTTAATTTAATCAAATAAGCAAAAAGAGGATGGATTTCAGGATGCAGCGATGTTAGAATATCATATTCAAGCATGTATACCATTCAAGACATTTTAAGTGCCTATATTTTGCCCCTCTTTGAAGTGAGGTACTTGTTATGTTGGTTCAAAGATTGATGCTTTTTAGGTTAAAACTATTGCTCAAATAAAAAATAAAATAAAATTCCAATTTGTTGGATGCCCCACTATTGCCCCAACAGAAGGATTAAGTTTGTTCCCCACCCCCTCGAGAGATCGGGGGAAATTTTTAATTTTGGGTTGATCTCTTGACAAAGTTAAAAGATTAATTCAGGTGCCATAACATGCCCTTGGATGCAGAAAAAGGACTCAAAAATGCAAAAAACTGCTCAAAATAGGTTGTGAAGCACAAAAATAGGTAAAATAGGCTAAAACCCTAGCTTTTGGATCAAATTAGGGCAAAAAACCCTAATTTTTTGGCATAAATAGGTGAGAAGGGTGCACTTCCAATTCATTTGTGCATTCACACTTTAGCAATTTTGTACATTTGGAGCTCTAACACTCTGACTAGATGGCCCATTGTGTACTTCTAGTTCACCTTTTTGAGTAGGTTCAAGAGTACCAACATCAAGCAAATGTAAGACCCCGATTATGTGACTCAAAACTTTTCTCAATTTTCACATTTTAGTGCATTTATTAGCACGTCCAAATTAGGTTTTCTAGGGAATCACTATATAGCGACAAATAAAAGGCACTAGGATCATTTCTATTGATACTTTAGTGACACACTTGTTGTATAGTAGTGCACTAAGATTTTTTATTTTAGTGATGCACTTAGTCTTGGTGTCACGTTGCTAAAATCATGACACATAGGGTTTTTAATTTTAGTGACGTGAAAAAGTGGTGGGCGATGCACCTATCGAATAGTGATACACTAGAATTTTTAGTTTCAGTGACACACTCAAATGCCAATGTGCAATTGAGTATTGTGATGTACATCACCAAATTGGTGACGCACCCCCCAAAATGATACAATGACGCACCCCACAAATAACAACGCTATTGATTTCAGTGACACAATTGATGTTTTAGGATGTAGGCTCTCAGATTTTGACTAGTTTTCAGATTTGTAGGCAAATTGACATTGTGTGTGCGATGCATGTAGGAGGATACTCATCCTTTGATGTCACAGGAGCATTGTTTTGAGATTTTGGTGGTGGCACAAGACTTCGATGAACTAGAGGTGGAGCGATTAGGGATGCTTGGATTTTTGATTATCAAGGTGAAGAAAGCTTGCAATATGAACTTAAATAAGTGTATGCAAATCTGAAATAAGTAGATTAACCTTTAGCCTTAGTGTGAAGAAAGAATGAGAGAAAGAGATAAAAGAATCATAACACATGCAACAATAGATTTACGTGGAGAAACCTTGAAGGGAAAAAACTCCACCACCGAAAGAGAGGCAAGTATATTACTAATAATCTGAAATATTACATGCAACAATAGACTTCTCTTATCAATCACTGTAAAATCTGATAGTACCCTAGTAGCCTACAAACCTACAAAACTGAATTGAATAACTCTAGCTCAAGGCCCCAATTGAGATTTGTGAGGATGAAAACCACCATGGTTTCACCAAACAATAGGTATAAATACCACCTAGAAAAACCCACGCTTCCCTCCTTGAAATGGTCAAAAAATACCCAAAATAGCCTCATACAATTGCTCTTATAGTTTGCATAAGGTAGCTCTCATGCATGGGTGCCTGGGGTCTAAAAATAGCATATTCTATCATAGGGAATCTGTCATACTATCATAGATTCTCTTACAACACCCTATTTTGACCCAACAACCTCATTCTAGAAGATTCCAAAGTGGGATGCCTAACTATTTTGTCCTTTTCCAAAAGAACAAATTGTAATGGTAAAACTACATTTGCATTGTCTCTTTCACCACCATTAGTCAAACAGTTTCCCCTCTTATGGGTAAATGTACAAGACACTTTAGGAGAATAATTAATTAAAGGATTTACAAGGTTCATGACACCTAAATCCTAACATTCTCCCACTTGACATCATACATTGTAAATTACACCCATAGAGATACAATTACATAGAATCAAGCATAGTGATCAAGGCCCATGGCCTTCCCACACCAAGAGAACTTATTTGTGGTGTCTGGCTTCATAAGAGAATATGCAACATTATCCAAAGTGTCAACTTTTTCAATCAAGACCTATCCATTCTCAACCATTTATCGCACAAAGTGATACTGAATATCAACATGCTTAGTGCGAGCATGATACATAGGATTTTTAGCCAAACATATGGCACTTTGATTATCACATCCAATCCTCACTATCTTGCAATCAAAACCAATACCATTACCAAGTCTCTGTAACCAAGGCGCCTCCTTAGAATCATGTGTAGCAGCGATATACTCTGCTTCAGTGGCAGATAAAGCAACTATAGGTTGTCTTTTACTCATCCAAATCACTGCACCTCCAAACAAAGTAAACACATAGGCACTAGTGGACCTTTGACTGTCCAAGTCACCTACCCAATCTAGATCAACAAAACCCTGTATTTCCAATGACTTGTCAACATTATTAGTACCATGATAAACCAAACAATAATCAGAAGTGCCTTGCAAATATTTGAATACCCTTTTAACAAAAGTCCAATGTTCTTTACCAAGGTTAGACATAAACCTGTTTAGAACTCCCACTGCTTGGGCTATATCTGGTCTAGTACAAACCATTGCATATATTAAAATACCGACAACATTAGCATAAGGAACTTTAGACATTTCATTAATATCATCATCCGATTCAGAACACATGTCTAAACTTAACTTAGTACCAAAAAGAAATGGAATATTTACTGGTTTGTAGTCCTACATATTAAACCTTTGCAAAATAATGTTAACATACTTACGCTGACTTAACCAAATATTTTTGTGAACCTGATCCCTAATGATTTCCATCCCAAGAATATATTTAGCAGCCCCTAAATATTTTATATCAAATGTGCCAGAAAGCTATGTTTTAAGTTCCCTAATCATTTCCTTATTGTTACTAATGAACAATATATCATCCACATATAAGACAATAATAAGTATGTGATCATCAATAACTTTAAAATAAACACAGTGATCCTCTTCACTTCTAAGAAAATCAAAATTTAATGCAAAGGCATGAAACTTCTAGTACCACATCCTAGGCGACTATTTTAAACCATATAGAGACTATTTTAACCTGCAAACCAAGTGCTTTTTCCTTTCACAACAAAACCTTCAGGATGTTGCATGTAAATTTCTTCCTCAAGATCCCCATGCAAGAAAATAGTTTTAACATACATTTTTTCTATTTCTAAATCATAAGCAGTGGCAATGGATAAAAGGAATCTTATAGAAGTTAACTTAGCAACAAGAGAGAGTATTTCACCAAATAAACTCCCTCTCTCTGGGAGTAGCCCTTGGCCACTATTTTGGCCTTGTACCATTCCAACTTGCCATTTGCAAATTTTTTTTTTTTTATATACCCACTTACAACCAATGGCCTTTCTTCCTTTAGGTAAACTAACAAGATCCTAGGTGTCATAGGTTTCCAAAGACATCATTTCATCCTGCATGGCTTGCATCCAAGATGCATATTCATTTGAAGATAGAGCCTCCTTGAAAGATCTAGGTTGATCATCAATACATAACAAAGAAAATTTATAACAAAAATTGGGTGGGCTATACCTATCAACTAGATTTCGTCATCTTTTGAACCTTCTGAAAGGTGGAGTAAGAGGTTCCTCCTCATTGTTTTTATCTTCTTTTTTTACAACATATTCTTCAGAATTCTCTTCTTCTTTTCCATCTCTCCATTCTTCCACATGTGCATCTTCTTGCTTAGTTTCAAAATGCACTGTCTTTGACTTTTCCTTTGGTTGCTCATCTTCAAAGTTAACTCAATATTCCCTGAAAATTACATCTCTAGAAAGCATCATCTTTCATGTTAGTGGATTCCAAAGTTTATAACCTTTAACATTTTCACCATAACCTACAAAGATGCATTTATGAGATTTGGGGTCCAATTTAGATCGCTCCTCTTTAGGCACATGAACAAAAGCCTCACAACCAAAGACCTTTAAATGTGAAACTGAAAGCTTTTTACCCAACCACATTTCATAAGGTGTTTTATCAACAAGAGCTTTACAAGGAGGTCTATTTATTAAATAACAAGTAGTACCGACAACTTCTCCCCAAAATCATTTATCTAACTTAGCACTACTTAACATGCTCCTAGCTCTTTCCGTTAATGTACAGTACATTCTTTCTGCTACCCCATTTTGTTATGGTGTGTAAGGTGTAGTCTTTTTCCTAACAATTCCTACATGTTTGCAAAACTCATCAAACTCCTTAGAACAATATTCACCCCCATTGTTAGATCTCAATACTTTTATCTTATAATTTGTTTTCTTTTCAACCAATGCCTTAAATTCCTTAAATTTGGTGAAAACTTCATATTTTGTATGCATAAAATAAATCCAAGTATATATCGAGTAATCATCAATGAAGGAAACATAATAATGAGCTCTACCCAAAGAATCTGTATCCACTAGACCACATACATCTGAATGAATTAGTTCTAATAATCCATTAGCTTTATTAGTTCCTTTAGGAAATGATGACCTATTTTGTTTACCAAACACACAACCCTCACAAAAATAATTTTTACCAACAAAACAATCATAAATATCATCTACTGTTTTCTTATCAAGTATGGTCCTTAGAAATTTTTCACCAATGTGACCCAATCTATGGTGCCACAACATACATGCATTTTCAGTGCAAGTTACAAAAGAGGAGTTACAAAAAGTAGATGCATGTAGAGTAAAAAAAAATCTTGTCTGAGATCCTTTAGCAACCACCAAACTTCCCCTTACCATCTTGTAATGAGACTTGTCAAATGTCACATGCATTCCAGTACCATTCAGCTTGGAAACCGAAATTAAATTTTTTGTAAGTCTTGGAATATGAAAAATATCACCAAGGATTTTAACCCTCCCATCACTAAAACAAAACTTTACCTTTCCTTTATCGATAATATTTTATGAGCTATCATCACCCATGAAGACCTCTCCTCCATCAAATTCTTTGTATGTAGAAAACCACTCTTTATGAGGATTCATATGGAAGGAAGCACCTGAATCAATAAGCCAAGCATCATTATAAACTGTGTTAGGTGAAATAATCAAAGCATCAGAATCACCATTATCAGAGGACTTTTCGATGGAGGAACCTACATTATTTTTCTTATTTCTACATTCCTTCTTCACATGTCCCCATTTACCATAGTTCCAACACTTCACTCTGCTCTTTCCAGGGGTCTTAGATCGTCCTTTAGACTTATCCTTCTTCTTATCCCCTTTAGGCCCATTCTCCTTGGACCTACCTCACACATGCAAGGAATCTTGGGAGCCACTATGCATGGTATTTCTCCTCATCTCCTCTAAAAGAAGTATGGGAATAATTATCCATCTTAGGTTTTGCACCACCACTTGTTATAGCAATAATTAAATTTTCCCAAGATTTTGGCAAAGAGAAAATCAATAAAATGCATTTATCCTCATATTCTATTGTAACATCAATAGATGCAAGATGACTTATAATCAAATTAAAAGAATTCAAATGTTCAGCAATAGAATCACCATCCTTCATCTTTAATGAATATAAACACCTTTTGAGATACAACTTGTTAGACAAACTCTTAGTTTGGTAGATTTCACCTATCTTCCTCCAAATCTTGTATGTTGTGTCTTTTGAAGAGACATTCAGGAGGACAGAGTTAGTGAGACATAGCCAAATGGTCCTTTGAGCCTTCTTGTCTAACTTCTTCCATTCTTCATCTGACAAGGTTGAAGTAGATGGATTTGTATCAATTGAAACTAGTAACCACTGATCTCTCTCCTCAAGGAGATCCTTCACTTTCAACTTCCACATCTCATAACCTGTGCCATTGAAATTATCAATATCTTTATGAGAGGTGAAGGCCATGATATGAAATCTTTCACAAATCTATAAAACCCACAACACAAAAGCTCCTACTATAGCAAAAAGCCTTCAACACTTAAAAGGAAAGTGTCCCTTCCTTAACAAAACCATTAGCTCTGATACTAAATGCTGATTATCAAGGTGAAGAAAGCTTGCAATATGAACTTAAATAAGTGTACGTAAATCTGAAATAAGTATATTAACCTTTAGCCTTAGTGTGAAGAAAGAATGAGAGAGATAGAAGAATCATAACACACGCAACAAGAAATTTACGTGGAGAAACCTCGAAGGGAAAAAAATCCACCACTGAAAGAGAGGCAAGTATATTACTAATAATATAAAATATTACATGTAGCAATAGACTTCTCTTATCAATCATTGTAAAATCTGGCAGCACCCTGGTACCCTACGAACCTGCAAAACTGAATTGAATAACTCTAGCTCAAGGCCCCAATTTAAAGAGATTTGTGAGCATGAAAACCACCATGGTTTCACCAAAAAATAGGCAGCAATAGCACCTAGAAAAACCCACTCTTCCCGACTTGACATGGTCAAAAAATACCAAAAATAGCCTCTTACAGATGCTCTTACAACTGTCATAAGGAATATCTCATGCATGGGCGCCTGGGTCTAAAAATTGTATATTTTGTCATAGGGAATTTGTCATACTATCATAGATGCTCTTACAACACCCTATTTTGACCCAACAACCTCATTCTAGAAGATTCCAAAGTGGGACGCATAGCTATTTTGTCCTTTTCCAAAAGGACAAATGGCAACGGTAACATTGCATAATTTACATTGTCTCTTTAACCACTGTTGGTCAAATGGTTTCACCTCTTTTGGGTAAATGTACAAAACACTTTAGGAGAAAATTAACTAAAGGATTTACAAGGTTGATGGCACCTAAATCCTAACATGGATTAGGGTTCATTTCCTTCATGGGAAAGGTCTGCATCCACCTAGCTATGATGACAACACTCATTGAGAGGTGGCATAGTGAAACATCTTCTTTCCATTTGCCCACTAGTGAGGCCACTGTCATGCTAGAGGACATGTGGCAGATCCTCTAGCTTCCCATTCATGGGGAGTGTGTTATCTATGATACATATGTCAAGAGAGATGCACGTTGTTCACTTTTGCAGACTAATAACATTATATTTGTTAGCTCGCAAGTAGACTTGGATTTATACAACGCTCGAGTACTAATCTTCAAATTGTTCGTTGTTGCACTCATTACTAGCGTTATTGCCCCAGACTGATGGGGTAGAGGCTTCAGTCTGGGTTGGGGGGTGGCATGGCATGGCATGATCCAATGGACCACTATGTATGCATGGGGACCAGTTCTTCTTGCTTCTTTATGTCATGATATGCATTAGGTAGTATATTTCTAGGGCAGGAGCATCGGGGCCGATGTGACATTGTTACACATTTGGGCTTACAAGCACATTTCCATTTTGAGACCTTTGGTTTTTTTAGTAGATGTTCATAAGGACGAGCCCATAATTTTCTGATATAGAGTGCCCATGACACTACATCACAAGGGCTAATAGGTATTCCATATTGGCATTGTGTTATAAATGACATGACTGTATTTAGATGGATGCCATGGCTATAGGTTCCTACTTGGTATGACAACCAACAACAGTTGTACTTTGCTCGAAAAACCTACCATATCTAGGGGAAAGAGCACACTATGGTGAATGAAACCTTCCAAACTACATTGCTCAATAGTTTAGGGAGGTACAAAATGTGCCTCCCGATAACTACATAACTATTTTTACAAGATCCTAGAGGGAGGTAGAGTGGGGAGCTCAGATTGATCCTATCATGGTGATCAATTAGTTTCCACAACTAGTTGCCCACCCATAGGACTATGATAAGGGATTCCTAGATACATGTACCACCCCAACATATGATGCATGGTGGAGACCACCCACTTGCTTGACTGATCCAGCGAGGGGATACCCTAATGAGAAAGGAAAAGGTAGAGGCAGGGATGGAGGTAGGTAGTAGCCAAAGAAATATGGGGAACACATGCTAGGGGATGGTCAGCAGGACCAGGGCCATCAAGACCTAAGACACCAACTAGATCAGTAGGATAGATAGGTTTTGAGGCCACCACCACCTCCATTACCTCAACAACTAGGTCCATGGGATGGGTAGATTTTTTCCTTGACATCATAGAGAGATCAACTACGCCAACAACTACAAGAGATGACTGCCGAGAGAGATAAAGAGGTCCAGTTACGACAATAGTTGGACCTACAAATGAACAGATAGATTAGGTGCATGAATCATCTTGAGGTAACAATAGTGGCATCATAGGGATAAGTGGTATTGACCAGGTTATATAGAGAGGCAATCACAGAGGCTGCTTATTATAGGATGCACTACCATTAGGATTTCCGTAGAGAGATGAGGTACCTGACTACTCACAAAGGATTGGAGAAGCACCGAGGGCCTCAAATGGACAACCCTCAGTTAGACAACATGGCGAGTCTAGCTAGAGGCATGATCAGTCCCATCACGCAGATTGAAGTAGCAAGAGATAGCCTCCATTATAGACACTTTTTTGATTTATAGCCTGATTTATGTATACAAATACACATTAACATGCTCATTTTTTATAGCCTCTTGTATATTGTATATTTGATGATATTTATGCACATTGATTCAGATATTGTACCATGATAGCCACTTTTTGATATATATATATATATATATGAGATGATATGGATTTATACTATGATGGATGCATGTGATGCGATATATTAATGTGATGGATGCAATGCAATGTAATGGATGTGTTACCTTCCTTTTTAATAGCTTTTTATGATATGTGATGACATGATATGATATTCTTATGATATGATATGCTTATGCAGGATGCATGAATGAATGCATTTCTTTTTGTGTACTTTTCCCATGAGATCTATGATGTCATGGTATATGTATGTATATGGATGTATGTATGGATGATGCACATGTTTATGCTTATGATATGGACGTGATGAATGATAATGAAATGTATTAAGATGATTAGAATAGAAAATCTATATTATCTGAAACAAGTTAAATGATAATTATGATGTAGTGGATTATGTTTCCCATTATTATGATATGTTGTGATGATGTGAGATGTATGCATGCTAGCGATTTTGTGGATGCAGGATGGATGCATGATGATGTTTTTGTTGAATGTCATGATATTAGGTTAGCGTGGAAAAAAGATTGAACAATAAGATGATTTGACCATTGATTTTAAGATTGATTCAAAAGTCCAACAAGTCCATGATCCATGGAGACTTTATTAGAGATGGTGATGAGGTGGATGATTTTGCTCATATCTTGTGATTGGGAATTTCCATCATTCCTTATGTTTGATATAACACATAAACACGATGCATCATGACATTGATAACCAAGATGATGTTGTATCTATTGTAATGGACTTTGACTTTACAAATAGATAGGATAGTTCTTGTTCACACCTTGAAATACGGCTCAAACCTTTTCAGAATGTAGTTTAGAAACTTAGAATATATCATACCAAAGCATATGCAATAGTTAACAGTATTTTCCAAACAACCTCCCCACACACAAATAAGCAAGTACACACCAAGATTATCTTACAAGAATATCCACAAGCACAACAAATGAAAGATAATATTTACACAATCCAAATAAACCTCTTAGTTGAGACAAGTTTGTAGGATGTGCCCATTCTATCTTGGATCTTCTACTGATCAACCTAAAATCCTTTAGCACTTATGAAATGTCCCAAATACAATATCTCTATTGACCCAAATTCACATTTGGACATCTTTACAAAGAAAGGTTGTAGTTTAGGAATTCCCAAGACTATATCCAAATGATTCAAATGTTCTTCCCATGTTTTTCTATAGCTCAAAATATCATCAAAGAAAACCAACACAAAATTCCTTAGGTTTTTACCAAAAACATGGTTCATGCATGATTCAAAAGTTACCAGTGCATTAGTGAGACCAAAGGGCATAACTAGGAACTCAAAATGTGCATAGTGACACTGGAAGGAAATCTTATGTACATATTATTCCCTCATGTAGATCTAGTGGTATCTGGACCTCAAATAAATCTTTAATAAGTACATCAAACCATGTAGCTCATCAATTAGTTCATCTATCCATGGTATGGGGTACCAATTCTTAATGGTCTCCTTGTTTAATGCTCGATAGTCTATGCACATTTGTAAAGTACCATTCTTCTTCTTTACCAACACTACATAAGATGTGAAAGGACTAAAGATTAGTCTGGTGTAGCTCATACCCAATAAATCCTTTATTACATTCTTTAACTCCTTATACATCTAAGGATGGTGGTAAGGAGTGGTCATAACCGACTTTGATCCTGATTCAAGTTATATGATATGATGGAAACCTCTATCTGATGGAAATAATGTGAGGCATGTCATCGAAAACCAAACTATGCTTATCCAAAACATTCTATATATATCAAAATGAACTTGACCAAAATGAACTTGACCATTCTTACCTTCAAAAGTGTCTTTTGAAATCACCAAACAACTAGTAGTTCAAGCAACTTGGTTCTTCTAGAAGATCCTCTCCATTCTCCTAGGTAATACTACTTGCAAACCTCCATTAGCCATTCCCTTTAGAACTAAATCCTTTCCATTGGATTTGAACTTAATTTCCATCATTATGTAGTTTGTAGTATACTCACCCAATGAATGTAGCCATTACACACCCAAAATTACATCAATTTCACCCAAATCAATAACATAGAAGTCATCACAAACCTTATGATCTCAAAATGTTATGTCTAACTTCCAAACTTTCTCCATGTAGGTTAAGTTATACCCATCCACCACAATGACAGTGAATCATTCAAAATTCTCCACATTTAGCCTTCTTCTCCTCATAGGTCCCTCATCATTGAAGTTATGGGTAGCTACTCTATCAATCAAAATAGTCACTCTTTGTCTCCTAAGGAATCCTTAGAATTTGAAAGAATGGTACCTATGTGCACCAAATAGTGATGCCAAAGTACCACCATTATTTTTCTCCTTATCTTCTTCCTTTAGAGGGGTGTCTTCCAGATCATGAAATTAATTAGACTCATTTGACTCAAACTCTTTGTTAGAAATGATTTCTATATAGTGAACTTTCCCCTTTCCAAGACATTTGTGTCATGAAACCCATGGATCTTGGCAAGAGAAATAAAGTTTATTCCTTTTGAGCTCATTCTTAGTTTCATTATCAATATTATTAGGTGTAGTAGGGGGAGTAGGTTTCTGAGTAGTCCAAGGCTTCTTTTTTAATTTCCTTTTTTCTTATTCCATATTGAAGGTTTTGATTTCTGCTGGTGAGCATAATTCTCTAGCTCAAAATCTTTCTAGATAGTCTCTTGAAGTGTTGGGGGTGGAATGCCTTCACCAAGCCCCTGAGTTGTTTCACCAAGACTTAAATTAATAGGACTATGAGTCTCTTCTCAAATATGTTGGTTACCATGACTGATAGCCTTTGGAACTTTGCAACATATTCTTCCACACTTATTTTGTTTGATGTGTGCCAAATATATAAAATGTTCTGCCAGATCTCTCCTATCAAATCTCTCAACTAGTCTGCTATAGAACTCATCATAAGATTTGATCAATTTATGGCCTTGAGTGATCACACCATGGTACCGATAATCATGAGAAATTCCTTCCAAATGTAGGGTGACAAATTTGATGGCATCATCTTTAGATATACGTTTGAGTACCAAGTATATATCAAGTTTATGCAACCAAGCCTTAGCAGTTATCTTCTCAAATCTATCAAAGGGTGAAGTAGATAGTTTCCCCAACGAGTTCTCAAAATATTTTGGTTGAGGTGGTGAATGGTAAGTTCCTTTATCATTCTTCTTCATTGCCATGAAATCTCTCAAATATAAGATCTCCTTGGTTTGAGGGTCCAAAACCCTTTACTCTTCATAAGCTCTTGAGATGTCATCTTGGAAGGTAGTTTCTTTCAATGGAACTTCTAATCTCTGGATGAATTTAGTCTTGAGAGACCTACTATTGAAGTTGATTTTGGAACTCTATGTAGCATCCATCTTTTCCTTCCTATTTCTACCACTAGTTTAACTGGTAGTGACAAATCCATTAATACTATCATTCTTCTTCCTAGCATTAGAATACATCCACTAAAACATTTATCCAAACATGTCAATAAGATGCCTAAGATATAACCTCTCCAAGACTCATCTAATTTCTATAAAATCAGCTAAAATAAAGCCTAAGTCATAATTATTTGTCACACTCTTATTTTAATTAATTCTTCTCAAGATCAATTAAAAAACCTAAGGCATTATTACTTTCCACTTTGTCTAAGGCATAAACACAAGTATAGATTTTAAAATCAAATGCCTTAAGATATTCAACTAAAACCCTAAAATCAACCAAGACTTATGAAGTCTTAAGAACCTTCCACAAAGCTCAACCTAGGCATATGAGACCATGGTGATAAAACTGAGGCATTAATTTAAAAAATGTAAACATTAGCCCCTAAGTTCGAATTAGGGCATTTATGAACAAAACAAAAGAAAAAACCCTAAAATCCCATTTCATTTGCACTTTTCTTTGAGAGAATGAACTCAACCTGGGAGAGGTGGTGCGACCATGAAGAAGCTAGGCTTTCACTTGAAAATGTCTTGGAAGCTTCAGATTTCTTTCTCCTTATGATCGATTCTCCTCTTATGTTCATGGTAAGTCGATTTCATAGTATTTTGTGGCTTCTTCACTATATTTTGAGAGCAATAGAAGGTCATGAAGGCCATGCCATATAATTTTTTCTCTCTCTGATTTTAATTCATTTCACTCTGTATTTGATTGCTCTTGTTGGCCACTCTTGGAGTGAGCTTCAAGCCTTGTGTTTGTGAGCTCTTAAGAGCTTGTTCGTGACTTCTCTATTCCTCTATAGGCATCACACTAGTAAGTTCATGTTTTTCCATTGTTCTTCTACATTTCTCTTTCAATCAAAAAAGCTTTTAAAAGCTTTAAAATGCAAGAAATAATTTATGCTCTTTATAAATGAAATGCAGACCAAGTGCTAGCCGTGCCGTGGATACTTAATTCTGAAACTTTGATTTGTATTTCGTTTACCAAAGGTCACACCTATTCATACACAAATGGGTGTTTGTAATATACATTTAATTCATTGTATTTTCTTGTAACTTCTCTTCAGGAATGGGCTTGACCCATGACTTCTATATGTAACTTGTATTTTTTGCAAAAACCCCCTCATGGGTATGCTCAAAATAGTAAAAATCTTCATTTTGATCAAAAACCCCAATGTGGGTATTTTGGAAACATAGAGAAACCATCCATTTTGTAAAAATCCCTTCATGGGTATTCAAGATTTTGAATAAATCTGCATTTTAATAAAAATATTAATGTGGGTACTTGGTAATTTGAAATAAAGTCTCTTATTTCTGCATTTTGAGTTAGAACTATTGAACACCCATCATGGGTATGCTAGAAACAATGGTAAATCCGTATTTTTATAAAACCCCATGTGGGTTACTCTAAAAATGAAATAAAATTCTTTATCTCTGAAATAATTTCACTCATTTCTGCATTTCCTTTCAAACCCTTATGTGGATTCACTTGAAATAAGAATAAATCTACATTCGAAATGACACCATCACCTTATGTTGAAACCCATATAATTTTATAACTTTTTGAAAAAAATACAGTAAGCTCTCTTTCGGTTTCAAAAAAAATACTGTAGTAATTGTTTCATTTGCAACCCATCTTGCCGGATATTGGAAGAATATAACACAATTGCATTAACTTGGAAGAGTAAGAAACTTACTCCTCACTGTAGCTTCATCTTACTTTTGTATACACTCAAAACACACAAAAAATTCATTTGCTCTCAAAAGCACCTTATTTTTCTTGTCTTACTGTAGCAACCTTACTGTTCTGTAGGCTGCTTTGATGTTTAATACCACCCATCCTATTATTTGAATGCTTCAAAAGCATGCATTCTTAGCTCAAAACTTCATCACATAAAGAAAAATTGAAACTCTACAAATACTTCCATTATTTGTTAGTGCTCCATTGATAAGGCATTATGCATGCATATTCACTATCACTGTTATGAGATAAAACATTGCTGCTCCAAAACAAAATTATATGAAATAACATAAAAGAATGTGAACAAACTCTAAGGGAACAAAATGTAATTAAAATAACAACAATATTTAACTTTCCAAAATGAGATTGATGGATTTCAGTTGAAACAAGTTCGTTAAGTTTATTATCCATTTGTAATTTTCATTTCATGCTTCGATTTAAATGTTATGAATGCACGATAAATTTGATTGCTCTTTTATTTTAAGTCTATTTTACTCTTTTATGAAAGGCTTATATGAGCATGATAATGTATTTTTTTTACTTAGCCCACTTGTAAGATTAAGGGGCAACATGCCAAGCTCTATCCTTGTGGGAGCCTATTTCACCCGACATGTTTTTGTGTCTTTAGATATGATCCATTGCATGAATTTTACTATACCTGCACAAAAAACAAACAAAGCTAGAAAAAACAATAGATATCATGATGTTTACACTTTCAGCTCTAATTTCTGCACTCTTCTTGATCGTTTCAGTGTATTATATTCAGCAACATTCTCCATTACTATTGGTGGTTCATGTAGATATGTTCATAGTCAGAGCTCTAACAACCCTCCCTTTCTTCTTACAGGTTGATCAGAGTTCGAGGACAAAGGATGGTGCACCATTTCTGCATCGACCATCAACACAGGCAATGATGACTATGTCCATATTTATGTGTTTTTTAATTTCCCGCATCTTTAGTAGTGTAGGATGCTTCTCATAATGCAATGGAACAGTTAACTCCATGGCTTGTGTGGATTCCTTAATTCCTCTTTCTGCTTTTTATTCTGAAAAGAAAATACATCAAAAATGCAAAATTGTACTATCATTTGTATTCTTGCAATCAATTGAAATATGTAATGTAACAATGTCATTGAAATAAAATGAAAGAAATGAATGCTTAATCATTTGTATAATTAGTTTTGTACTTCACTTGTTCTGCAAATTATTGAGCAATGACTCTAGAAACTCTGTTCTCTTAAACAATGCATAACTTATACTTGATAAGAATAGATGTAATTAGCAACTTAAAACCATGTAGCAATTAATTGAACTTCCACTTTAAAATATAATAAAATTTAATCAACTCCACCAATTAAGTTGCAGTGAAAATTGGTAACAATTACAATGTCAAAAATGTATGTCTTCTTTTCAAGGTCAATCCTTGGCATAATAATTTTTTCCTCAAGTGTTGTTAAACATGAATTCAACTGCACTCAATTCATGGGATAAACCCTATGAAACTTGTCCATTTTGTAGCCCACATACTCTAAGAATGCAAAACAAGGCAAATCATACCTGCCCTTGTGTGTGATCCCAAGCCTGAAAAATTCATTTCAAGCGTTTTCTACTTTTTGCCTTTCAAAATTTGCAAAAGAGAAAAAAATGCAAGTTTCAGTTTTTAGAGTTAGTAATTTTCTTGCTCATGCAAGAGCATTGAAGTTTAGCACCCCTGTACACTCAACGCAAAAAATAGAAAAAAATGTGTAGGAGCACTAAATTTTAGTGCCCCTGCATGTCTTATACTGAAACCTTAAAAGATTGTATGGACATCATTTTTTATTTCACCGCTATTGCAACTCAAGTTCGCATGAGTTGTCATTAATGCGGGTGGATTAAATATGATTTGAGGGTTTTTATTTGGTTTTAATTGTTTTATTTTTTATTTTAATCTCTTGTTTCCCTCCATCATCCTTTGCATGCTCGTGGTGGTGTTTGTGTCATTCATGATGATATCCATGAAAAAATGGTCAAAGTTCCAACTTACTTGAAGTTACACATGACCTACTATTTGGTATATGCTACTTCATCCATGAGGAACTTTCCAAGTCTAACATTAGAAGGTGACATAAGGCATATTCCAGTGTTTCAATACTATCTTCAATTGACCCTGAACAAGAGAATTCATCACTTTTGAAGGGTCATCGATGCCTTATTTGCTACTTTTTTATGTTTGTTTGACAAGGAGTTGGAAAATAAAAGGGTTCCAGATGAAGCTTGGGCTATAGTTAACATATATGGTTGTTTATACTTGTAGTTTCCCATGTTTACTTACTTGAGATTTGGTTGTTTTATGGGTTACCCTTACATGCTCCCAAGATACTCCAATGATTAGATTATCCTTATGGAGCTTTGTAAGCAGATAATGGTTATTCATAACAAGAAGATGCAATCTCATAAGCCAGGTTTTGAGTTACCTCTTTCTATTGGTAGATATTCAATTCTTACTTCTCCTAAAGAAAATTCCATAGAATCAGAGATGCAATGGGTCACCATGAAGACCTACAAAAAGAGGCCAAATTTTGATTATAAGGGAATAAAAGATATAATTAAGAAATCTTACACCCATGTACACAAAATTGAAGATGTGTGGGTGGATTTTAGAAAAAAGGAGACAAGAAAATTGGATTACTATCTATTGACCTTAGAATAGATTGATAATATTGATGTAAGATGATGAAGACATCTTAGACCCAATCTATAAGAGGAATAATATTGCAGGATCCCCTCTACCTTCAATCCAATGGTCTCAAAAGGAAGTCACATCAATCAGGATAAGCTTTCAACCTATCCTTGTAAACACAAATTTTTAGCTACAAGAAAAGGTGATACAGTTGAAACACTTTGACACCAGGTTAGAGGAGGAAGAGCTTGAGGATCACGGAGGTAGGAAAGTTAATATGAGGAAAAAGAAAAAGGAAGATGTGCCTAGCTCTAGCAAGACTCCTAAACCAAAGATTAAGTTCATCATTAAGGGGAATAAAATTCAAGCTATGAAGGGGCCATCTACCACAATATAAGTATTAGATTAGTAAAAAGAGCAAGAAGAAGAAGGGCAACATGAGGAAGCATAAATGTCCTCTCAAGAGAATATTCCAGAGGACCCTCTCATTAATTCTTCTCCCATTGTTGCTACTATACCTACCCCTACTCCTCCTACTACTTATGTTGAGAAACCATTGCCATCAACTACCATTGTTTCTAATGTTTCTATTTTTGTGACACCAATTGTTTCCATTCATTCCATTCATTCATCCCCAACATCAGAATCTATTTTTGATAGCCTTATGAATGAATTCGAGGATTTTTTTGGTTCCCCTTCTAGTATTCTAAGTTTTTCTTCACTTTTGTTTGATGTAAATTCTCAATTAGACTTAGATAAGTTTATTAATAAGTCTATGCAAAATGTGACAAGTGTGGAGATTCCAAAATCCTTTTTGACTAATACCTCACCACTTATTACTACAACTTTTGTGGCTGCAACTCCATCTTCCGAAACCATGATTGCAAGGCTTGAAGGGAGTTCTTCTCTTCTCCCACTGTGTTTGCAGAGTCAAACACCTAAGAGGAAGAAGCAAGTCATCTCTCTAGATGACTTTGACTTTGGTCAACTAGTGTTGGTAAAAGAAAAATCCACAAAGAAGCCAAAGACACTTTCTTGAGTGTTGGTGGATAAAGATAGGAATAAGTATGCAGAAGTTGCACAACCTCCTCTTGGGAAAGTAGTGGAAGATATTGATATCTCAAAGTATTCCATAACTAGGATTGAACTTGGCAAGAGAACTCACGAGTCAGCCAAGGAGAATACATAAGTAGTATTGGCTTCTCTCATTGAGAAGTACGATCAAGAGAAAATGATGAAGGACTAGTATAAGGAAAAGGTGGAGCAATTGACCTTAGAAATCTAGAAGATTACTCAATATCCAGAGTTAGTTGAACCTATGGCTTCCAATATAGAGGATCCTATGATACAAAAGGCTGAGAAAACTCGTTCTAGGGGTAGGATCTAGTGGGTGATTTTATTAATAGAATGATGGAACATGGAACTCTTCTTCTAAAGATAAATGTGGAAAGAATGGAAAGCATGAAAAATGCAAAGGTAGACTAAACAAGGCCATTGATACATTTTTTGATGATTCACAAGAAATAGAGAATCATCTATGAGCTTAGACAAAGATGAAAGAACTCAAGCTCAATGTGTTAGTTGAGAATGGGGTCATTCCCAATAGGGAGATGCTAATTGATGTCAAGGAAAAAATGAAACATAAGATGAATGTCATCATAATTTTAATCAAAGACTTGCAAGAAGCTCAGAGAGTTAGTGAAGAAAATGATTTAAATTTGTATATATCTAAAAATGGTCATAGTTAATCAAACCTGTCAAATTAATTAAATATGAATTATTTAATTAATATTATTCTAAACTCATCTACATATAAATTAATTTAATTAATTATGTATATTGTTCACTTTCTATTTCTTCTAATTAAATAAATAAGTTTATTTAATTATTACCATCTTTCATCTTCCTCTTAATTAATTAAATAGATTTCACAATTTATTTAAATTAATTATCATAAGTTTGAATTTTAAATATAAATGATATTCCTCTAAACTCCTTTTTCACATTTAATTAAATATTTCAAATATTTAATTAAGCACTTTCTAATTCTTCACTTTTCATATAATTAAATATTCTTGATATTTAATTAGAAACTTTCCTCACCTCACATTTAATTAAATATTGTAAATATTTAATTACCCACCTTTTTCATCTCTCACATAATTAAATATTAATTATTTAATTATGGAAGTTTCTAAATTCATTGTCACATGTAATTAAATAAATTTATTTATTTAATTATGAATTATCCTCAACTTTCAACCAATTTTCATAAATGAAATGACAAATGACATATTTGTCTCCATTTTTGAATGAGGATGGTTTTATGGGTTGGAAATATTTTTCATCTTTCTCTCAACCTTCCATCTTTCTCTCAACTTCTCAATCTCTTACCGTTCATCTTGACAGGTTCGAATTTGACCGTTGATCTTTGCCAACTAGATTCTTGCCTCCAAAAATCTATAAATACATCCCTCTTGTGAGTTGAAAAAGATCCTAGATTTTGTGAATTTAGCACAATTACTATAGTTGCATTTGAATCAGCATTTTAGCATAGCATCTCAAGTTCATAGCATCCTAGTTTTCATATCATAGCTTCAAAAATTTAGCAATTGACATACATATTGCGTAAAATTGTTCTCTAATTGGTCATTCTGCCAAAACTTCTCCATACACCAATTGAGAGCCAACAACTTACAACGGATCCTTAGAGATAGAGGACAATGAAACACTTTTGAAGGAGCTGCTGTTATTTAGAGTTTGTTTTATCTTTTAATTAGTTTCCTTTGATACAATGTTTCATTGGTGTGTTAGTTTATCTTTCTAGTTAGTCCACATATTCTCACACACATTTTTGGCACCCACCGTGGGGTCTTGCCCCATTTTAAATATTTTTATTGCAGAATTTTTTGACAAGTGACGGACTGGAGCTGCGTTTTAGCACATGCAAGTTGAGGATTAGCGCATACGAGGACTATTTTGGCACATCTGTTAAAAACTTTAGCGCATTTTCTAGTTCTTTTAGCGCATTTGCTGACTGTTTTAGTGCATCCCTATTTTCTCCTTTAGTGCATTTACCAATTCTTTTAGTGCATTTACCAATTCTTTTAGTGCACTTACCAGTTCTTTTAGTGCATATAGGGGGTGTAACAAAACAAATCTTGATTCTGACGCCATCTATGGACAAACATTTTTCAATTCAGTTTTAAAGTAAAATGAAGCAATCATAGGATAGACACACTTAAATATGGAATTAACCAATCCTAGGATAATTACCAAACGTTATTTTAGCTTGGTTAAAATGAATGCAATGTTTGTTGTGAAGCAACATCATTAGTTAGTGTAGAAAATTTTCATTTAGATTTAAAACTAAACCACTTGTTTGTTGTGACTGTTGGGTAGTAGGTTTATGCTCTCCCCTTTACTGGGTGACCAAAACACTAGACTTACCTTTTTCATTTTATGCATTTCATGTTTTATTAAATCCTTTAGAAGGCCTGTCATAGTGGGAAAAAGTACTCACCCTATGGGAACGACCTAAGTGGGAACAACCAAAGTTAAGTTTTCCAACCCACTCTAATCAAAAGTGAATTTTGGGGAAACCCATATTCAACGGAAGTGAGCAAGATAACCATCCCCAAAATCTTTGTTCTAAATATTGGGAGGTCTCCTGAGGGAATTTATCTATTGCCATGCCGAATAGATACCTTTACTACAAACCATAGTGTAGAAAGCCAACCGAGTCAGTATCTAGACATCATAAAAATCACAGTGCAAGGGGAGGGAAGAATCTTCCCCAAAGACACTCACCATATAATTGCCATAGATTTTTTGCTCAGGGGATCAAGAAATCTAACCTTAAGTACACACCTGGAAAAGATAAAAACATGGGCGCCCATTAGAGGGTGACATGACTATATGAGTCAACACAATTTTAAGATGTGGGTTGTGGTTCCTATGATGACCTTTTTGAAAAATAAGAGTGAGTCTGTTTGAAGTGCTTATTTTGTTCAATACTCATGAAAATATCAAGAACATAAACTCTTTGTTTAGATTTTAGAATTTTCAAACAATTTTTTTCCACTATATACCATGTCTTTTCCAAATTTAAATAAGATAAAGATCATCCAAAACACCAAGCTGTAAAAACATGTCTATCCTAGTGCAGTAATTGGGTAGTTTAGCACATCTGTGCTCTGTTTCAACGCATCTGTGCTCTATTTTAGAGCATTGATGCTCTGTTTTAGCACATTGATGCTCTATTTTAGCGTATTCATGCTCTATTTTAGCACATTCATGCTCTATTTCGATGCAATCATTCTCTTTTTTAGCGCAACTGTGCTCTATTTCAGCGCATTCATGCTCTGTTTTAGTGCATATGTGGAAAATTCCAATGCATAGGTTGGGTATTTTAGCGCATCTATTGAAAATTTTAGCGCATCTATATTTTGAACCTGGGTAATTTTCTGACACCTGAAAGTCTGCCATTCAATCTAGTCTTTTTCTATGCTCAGGGTTCGGAAGTTTGCAAATTTTGCCAAGAAGTCCCTAGAGAAGAAGATTAGGAAGCCAAAGAAGTCTCTCAATTATAAGAATCTATTGAAAAGAAGGAAATTTTTATACCAAAGTAAAAAAGTTTTTCTTGAGCACAAAACTTTTATCCATCAATATCACGACTTTGTTAGAGGTTTCACTGATGATTTTTCTTTAAAACCATTATATTCAGGAGCTTTCTTTCAAAGAAGAGCTCTTTCTCAAAGGCATAATCATAGTCATCCTATTCATTCCTCTTTCATCCCCCAACAAAAAAATGTATACTCTAATCATCCCAATCAAGTTCTGCAATAGAGAGCTTAGGAACATTAGGCATTTATCAAAAATCCTTATTTTTACAAAACTACGATCAAACCTCACAAAGTGCAATATCATCTATATTTTTTATTTTTATTTTAATTCTCGCAAACAGGATCATCATCCTTCCAATTAGGGAATCACAAGCTAAAGATTAGAAATTTCATAAGTCATTTCAATAGAATCTTCATTCTATTCCGACTTAGATATCCATCAAAATTGCACCATTTCATCTTTTTATCAAGTTTAGTGGAAATTTGGCAAAAGCTTATCCCTGTTGTCACAAGATCTCAAAAGAACATAGAAGGAGATGAGAGGGAAAGTACATTAAGAAACATGGGTGATAAAAGCAATAATGGTGATAGGGAAGAAAATCCTTTTCACATAATTCGCATTGGGGATAATATTGACGAGATAACAGAAGAAAAGCTTCAAGAAGCAGAACAGGCTCCTCAATTCCATACTTTCATGGAGAGAGTTTTGGAATGAAACAAGGAAAGATATTTACTTTCATTAGCTAATCAAGGAGCTAAGTTACCTGCTAATTTCGACATGGAAGGGATTAGAGAGGATCCTGAAACCCCCCTTAATGATTTTAGTGCTCTTACTCAATAGATAAAAACATTGCAAGGGAAAATAAAATAAATTCAAGGGGGTACAACAAAGAAATATCTTTTGGAGGATATCTACCCATATCCATTTGATAGGAGTCTTAGCATGATTCCTTTTCCAAAACATTGCAAAATCCCAAAGTTTGATAGGTATAATGGGAAAACGAATCCCATTGATCATGTGAGGGATTTCTAAAATATGAGCTTAGAATTTGCTCATGAAGATACCTACCTAATGCAATTGTTTCCATGAAGTCTGGGTGGAAAATTCATGGAGTGGCTTTCCAAGATCACTCCCCCCATCAAAACATTTGAGGAGTTAGTAAATAAATTCATATCACAATACTCCTATAATATACAACACTAGATAACCATGCTTGATTTATGTAGAGTAAAAAAAATATTGGGGAATCCTTCATCACATTCTTACGAAGGTGGAGAAGGTTGTTTGCAAGATATTCCTATCTTGTTCCCGAAAAGGAAAAGATGAAGATCTTTATCGACAATCTGAATCAAGAGATGAGTTATAGGCTAAATCTCCATTGTCCTTAATCATTTGAAAAATTGATTGAAAATGTAATTACCATTGAAAGTGCCTTGGTTAAGCATGGAGTATTAAATCTTGATAAAGAAATTCCAAATTCATACAACAACAACAACAACAAAAAATAGAAACAACAATGACAAGTCATGATTTTGGACTCAAAATAAAAATGTTGTGAATGATGGGGTGGTAGATGATAACAACATGAATGTGTATCCTACTGTTCTTAATGTATAAGGTGTCCAACATGACAGTAATGCTAGAAATTCTAGTAACCAAGGCAATAATTTCAACCAAGGAAATGTGACTAATAATCGTGGTAATAATCTGGCAATAATCAAAATTCAAATGTGCCTAGATCTCAATTTTTTTCAAATTGATGGAGTTTTACTCCCTTGGGCCAATCTTTAGAATCCATTCTTAAAGAATTGTTGAATAAAAATGCTATTACATTTCCACCGTAAAGAGATTATGAGCCTTGAGTTAAACCACCATCATGGAATGATTCACACTTTTGTGATTATCATAGGTGTAAAGGTCACAAGACAAGTAATTGCCAAGGGCTAAAGAATCTTGTTCAGGATTTGATTGATTATCGTACCATAATGGTTGAGGGACATAATGCCAATGATGATCATCATGCATTCAAGGATCCTCTCCCCAATTATCAAAAAGGGGAATCTTCGGGTGACAAAGGAAAGAATGTGAATCATGTCTATGACACCATTATCAATCATATTTATACTCACGATCAACAAATCAATGCTATCAGAATCAAAGGAAAGCAAGAATATCAAGAGGTCAATGCTACCACAAGGGGACACACAAAAATCATTATAAAGGGAAGTTCATCTAAGGTGGAAATTCCCCCCTCCAAGTCAATACAATTTGGTCGATCAACTACGGAAAACATCGGCCCAAATTTCTATCTTGGAGCTCCTCAAAATATCACCAACACACAAGGACATTCTGGAAAAAGCACTCGTTGACACAACTGTGTCTCCTGATCTGGATATCAATGAATTTGAAGCCATGGTGGGACACTTGTCCTCACCCACATGTTTATCCTTTACTAAAAAGGATGAATCATTCATGACCCATCCCCATAATTCATCACTTTATCTAGAGGTCATGGTTCATAAATCTCAAATTAGACATGTTCTAATAGATGGGGGAGCTAGATTAAACATTTGTACTTTGAAATTGGTCCTTGCTTTGGGATATTCAGAAGAATCTATAGACCCACAAAGGAAAATTACAATCAAGGCATACGATGATGAGGAAAAGAGCTTCCAAGGGCCTCATCATGTTACTAATCGGAGTGGGACCTATTGTGAAGAATACCTTTTGTCAGGTCCTAGATCAGGATCTATCTTATAACATACTCTTGGGTCGCCCATGGATCCATGAGATGCAAGAAGTTTCATCCACTTAACATCAATGCTTGAATTTTCCATATGATGGAAAAGAAGTAACAATACCAACCGATCACATCAACAGTCAGACTTGTTCTAATCTTAGAGAAACTCAGGACATATTTGTCCCACATAATAGGGAGGCTTTGGCCATTTCTACCTCTAAAAACAATGAACAAGCAAGAGAAATGATCAGTAATTTTGGCACCAAGATAAAATTGAAAGATAATGGGGTGTTAGAATATTCCTATGTCTCTCTAATCTACCCATGTCTCCAAGATCCCATGGTCAACCATCAACATCCATAAAACAGGATACAATAGCTTTAGCCTCAGGCATACAAGCTTCAATTCCCATCACCAAGTTTGATGGAAGATTTATCAAGGCAGATACTCAAGAAAATGAAATGAAGTATAGAGCTATCCTTGATTGGCTATATAAAGATGAAGATGAATCAGTACAACATGTCAAGTTACCCATAGAGAAATATGGAAAAGGTTATACAATAATGCAACAAATGGGTAATGAAGGGAATGGCCCTATAGGAAAAAGAAAGGAGGGTATTGTTGAACCTATCTGACTAAAAACAATGCACCCAAAGGATAAAACTGGGTTAGGATATGGTGAGGATACAAAGGAAGAAACAGTACAAAGAAAGTCCAATGAGGAGTTAGTTGAAACAATTCCTAGAATACAAGAAGACAATTTTGACATTGACTCCAATGAATACGAATGGGATACCATCTTTGATGATAAATTTTGGAAGGATAAATAGGTGGATTTTGTAGAAAAATTTACACCCACATTCACACAAGGGGAAAGCTCAAGGCCTCCACTTGATTACGTTCTACTAAGAAATCATGACTCGAGTGAGGATGATTCGATTCAAAGTAAGACAAATCATCAACAAGAGGATACCATCATAGATTTTCCCCATAAAAAAGGCAATGATAACATCATGACCTTAATGACCAATGACCCTACCCAGCCTGATGATCCATTTCCCTTGATCCATCTCGAACTCATTGATTGGGAACAAATTACACCAATTGATATCCAAAATTTTCTCGATGATGAAACCATAATAAACTTTATTTTTTCATCCAAACCAGAAACAAGTTCCACTAGCAAATCACAGGACCAAACTCTCCGATAGGAAAGTGCCAAGTTTCTTAGCTACAAAATTAGTAACATAAAAGAAAGATCTAATGGTGAAAACCTAACAGAGGTAGTATTAGATCATGAAGAGAGAAAAATGAAAAGCATATCTAATGGTGAAAACCTTTCAAAGGAAATGGAAGATGGGAAACTTGACACTCTCCTTGAGAACTATCAAGAAAGGTCTTCTATTTTAATAGAACCAACAATGACGATCAATTTAGGTACTATGGAACAACCCAAAGTCTTGCACAACTTGCTGCATCACTAACAAAAGAGGAAATCCTTGGATTCACAATTTTTTTCAAGAATAATCAAATCAATTTTGCATGGTCATACACATATAAGCCTGGATTGGATCTATATCTCATCATGAATTATTTATCCATCATACCAAGGGTGAAACTTGTGAAGTAGAAACTCAAAAAAATGCATCCACATTTTGCATTATTAGTCAAGAAGGTGTTAAATAAACTGTTAGACGTTAGATTCATTCAGTCTATAGACTATGCATAATGGATCTCTAATATTGTGCCTATATCGAAGCCAGATGGAAGAATATGAATTTGTATAGATTTCAAGGATTTAAACAAAGAATGTCCTAAAGATAATTTCCCTTTGCCAAACATAGATATGATTGTAGATTTTACTGTTGGACATGCTATGTATTCATTAATGGATGGATTTTCTGGATATAACCAGATAAAGATCATGCATGAAGATTAGGATAAAACAACGTTCACATGTCCTTGGGGTACATATTGCTAGAATGTAATGTTGTTTGGACTGAAGAATGCAGGAGCTACTTATCAATGGGAAATGACTACCATTTTTCATGACATGATGCACAGATTCATGGAGGATTATGTTGATGATCTCCTGGCCAAATCACACACAAGGGAAGGACATTTAGATATTTTATCTAAAAAAATTGTCAGAATGCAAAAATTTAAAGTCAGATTTAATCCAAAGAAATGTGTCTTTGGGGTGAAATCTGGAAAGCTTCTAGGTTATATTGTGTCAGAAAAGGGAATTGAATTGGATGCAACAAAGATACAAGCAATCCTTGATATGCCACCACCAAGGAACACCAGTCAACTACATTCATTGCAAGGACATTTGCAATCCATCAAGAGATTCATTGCACAACTGGCAGATAATAGTTTACCATTCACTCATCTCTTACATAAGAATGTTCCATTTAAATGGGGAGATAGGTGTGAAGCAGGATTTTATCAAATAAAGCATTATCTAATGAGTCCACCAGTGTTGATTCCATCAGTGCAAGGTGAACCAATCATATTGTATATTTCTACCACAAAAGTGTCCTTGGGAGCATTATTGGCATAGGAAGACAAAACAGGAAAGGAGTGATAAATATATTACATCAGTCAAACATTGACAAGCCATGAACTAAATTACACCTTCATTGAAAAATATTGCTTAGCAGTAGTGTTCACTTCTCAAAATTTGCGACACTATATGCTAGCTCATACAATAAAGGTTGTGGCTAAGATTGATCCACTAAAATATCTTCTAAGTAAGGCAACCCTAACCGGTAGATTGGCTAAATGGGTCATGATCCTTAGTGAGTTTGACATTCATTATGTGGATCGTAAGGCCATCAAAGGGTAGGTCATATAAGATCAGTTGGAAGAGGCACCAATACAAGCAGAACATCCAATACACATTGATTTTCTTAATGCTGATGTTTTCATAGCAACCACTAAACATTCATGGGCACTTTATTTTGATGGCTCTTACACTCAACATGGATTGGGTGCAGGAATTATTTTCATCACACCTCAAGGACATACAATTCCAAAATATTATTGGTTGGTGTTTTCTTATACAAATAACATAGTTGAGTATGAGGCACTATTAATTGGAATAAGAATTTCATTAGACTGAAGAATAAAAAAACTACAAGATTTTGGTGATTCACAACTTGTTATAAATCAAATCAATGATGAATGTCAAACTAAAGATGACAAGCTAATGCCTTACAAAAACATGGTGGATGATTTCAAGAAATATTTTGTTGATATCAAGTTCATAAAAATTCCACATGCTGATAATAAGGTTGTGGATGCAATGGCTACAATTGCATCACTACTCCAGTTGTTCGAGAATCAAGCACGATATGATTCCCTGGTGGAACAATTGTTTTATCCTGCCTATGATAATCCAGAAACCCAAATCATTTGCCACCTAACTAGTTCTGATTCTCCCTTGTATGGTCAAATCTATACTTATCTAAACGATACCATTTTACCCCTAGATTTGTCTAGAAATTAGGAAAGGAATTTCATACGTCAATCTTCTCATTACACCTTAATTACTAACATCTTGTACTAACGTGGTCTTGATGGTACCCTCCTTCGATGTCTTGAACACGATGAATCAGAAAAGGCTTTACAAGAGGTACATGGTGGTATTTTTGGGACACATTCAAGTGGACTAACCTTGGCAAAGAAACTTGTTAGAATGGGTTACTATTGGCCAACCATAGAGAAAGAGTCATTCATCTTTGTGAAAAAATATTCAAAATTTCAAATTCATGGGAATCTCATTCATGGTCCTGCTCAGGAATTACAACCCTTCACAATAACATGGCCTTTTTCTCAATGGGGATTGGATCTTGTTGGCAAGATACATTTGTCATCATCAAATGGACACAAGTTCATTATCACAACCACTGAGTACTTTACTAAGTGGATTGAAGTTGTTCCCTTAACAACTATTACTGACAAAAAGAATTCAACATTCATTTTGAACTATATTATATGTCGGTATGGCATTCCCAACTCCATTATTATAGATAATGGAAGACCCTCTAAAAATAAAGATGTTGATAAATTTTTTGAAATATTTCACATCCAACATAGGTTGTCTACACCTTATTATCCACAGGGAAATGGCCAAGCAAAGGCTTCAAACAAAACAATTCTAAAGATTTTGAAGAAAATAGTAAATGATATCAGCTGTGATTAGCATGTTCAATTAAATCCAACATTATGGGCATATATAACAAGTATTCACACACCATTAGGTGCTACCCCATATGGTTTGGTTTATGGATCATAATATATTTTTCCATTAGAAGTTGAGATTCCTTTGCTTCGAGTATCATTGAAGGGGCTAATAAATGATGAGGATTACATAGTATCAAGATTGCAAGAGTTGGAACTGCTTGATGAATGGCGACAAAGTGCAACTAATAATTTAAAGGGGTATCAATAGGTTATTTACCACAGCTACAATCACATAGTCAAACCACAAGCTTTTCAAGTAGGTGATTTGGTTCTCAAAGAAAACCCTCGTAATCAGCAAGAGCGGGAAAAGAAAGGCAAGTTTGAGCCCAGTTGGTTGGGTCCGTTCATCATTGTTGCAACATATGGATTAGGGGAATATCAGTTATCAATGCTATAAGGGGACCTGTTTTAAGATTCGACCAACAACATTCACTTGAAGAAGTTTTATGCATGAAAAATATCAAAAATAGTATAAAAAGTTATGAAAAAATTCATAAAAATTGGAAAATGTCCTGAAGAAAATTGTCATCAAGGTGAAAACTTGGAAACAGGCATCCTTTTGACATACAAAAAAAATTAAAAAAATAAAATAAAAAAGAACAAAATTCAAAAAAATCATAAAATTAGAAAAAGTGCAATAAAAACAAGTGGTGAAAACTTGGAAAATAGGCACTATTTGTGATTTAGTTGGCTCTCTCATCTATAAGGATACATTCTATATATCCATTTTTTTTTCAACATCACCTACATGCCTAGCCATCACATCCACATCATACGTCCAAACATTTCCTTGAAACGACAAGGATTTCATCATGGCTTGATGATTAATGTTATCCATAGTAGTAGTTTGTGTCTAATCAGGAGTCAGAGTGCAGAATAATTGGGGAAATTGACTTTTTGGAACTTTTTGGTAGACAAACGACAACATGTTTCAAGTATTGGAATATCAAAAACAACAAATTATCCATTCAAACTAGGTTTAAACGATTGTTTGACAAGAAACTGAAACAAATTAGATGATCTTAATCTAAATAAAATGAATGAAAAACTTAAAGCATAAGTTGAATTATTGTTAAG
>CM021105.1:284703802-284902265 GCA_007115665.2 Sequoiadendron giganteum
ACTGGAAAATTGAAGGGTCACAACCCCTATTTTATTCTGTATAAATATTTCAAAAAAATTAGTTGCAGGGAGATGAAATTGAGGGGTTGGAGGTTAGAGTAGGAATGAGATTTTTCCCAAGAAGGGACTGGGAATGTAAACAATGAAAAATCTTTCTGTGAAACAGATCACTGGAGAGATTATTTTGAATTACATGAACCTTTATGTTGTTAATTGTTGTTTTGCAATAATACATATTTCTTATTTAATTGTCTCCAACTTGAAGTTCTTTGATCATTTAAATTAAAATATCAAGCATATGTCAGATTCATTTGTGTGATTTTATTTGCTGGTATGTGCAAGCCAGAGTTAAATTCCTTCAAGTAAATCACAGTGACCTAGGATTTCTTTTGGATAGTTGAAGTAGAATTTGATAAGAAAACATTCCAGCCTTATTTATGCAAGTCATAAATCAATGAGGTTTTATGCCAGTCATATAATTTCATTTTCTAAGGTGCCTAGCAATTTGAATTATGACAGAGAGGGAAATACTTTCAATTCTTAGTATTCTTGACTCCATTGCCCATGTGGGCAGAAGCCACTAATCTACCTCAACCCAGAGATAGAATTTCATATCAAAAAATTCATTCAAAATCCTTTCATTTGTGTAGTAGGAGTAGGAGGAGTAGTAGAGATTTTCATCTATTCACCACCTTTGCCATTGTGGGTAGATTGTTGCATCAGGAAACACCATTTCAATCTGCATAATTCATTAGGTTCACCCGCCTTGGTCTAGTAGAACCTAAAGAGAAGAAGGTACAATTGCATCAATTGGCCTTGTACGTTGACCAAAAGCATTATGAGAGCTTGGCAACCTCTCATGGTTCAAACCTGCGTTTTTGAGACCCAACAGTTTGGTGACTTCGTTGGGGATTACTCAGGAAGTTTTCAGCCTTTCCATTTATAGAGTCAGCAAAGTTTTACAAATTGTTTTTTGGAGATTCCGCTGGGGCAAACCAAAGCAATCCATTTCTTTTTCCTACTTTTGGAAAAGTAGGTGGCGAATCTGTTTTATTTTGATAAGTAATGCATGGATGTTGTAAAGCAATAGTATTTTGTCAAGATGGCAGAAGAAGAGAGGAGACAATAGTCAATCAGGGAGTTGAAGGAATTGAGCCAACAAAGGCTGCAATTGGACCAACAAATGCTACAAGTGAACCAACAGTTCTTACAATTGGGAGTCAAAGGTGCTCAAAGTGCATCACCAAACAGGCCATCATATAGTGAGAATGAAGATACAAGTTGCAAGAGATCTTGGACACCACAAGTGCCCTATGATGCAACTGAGGAGAATTCTGGAAACAAAGGTAATATACTCTATTCACAACAAAGTATTTTTGATGAGTATATTCAAATAGAAGAAAGAAAGAAAAATCTTGTGTATGCCTTTTTTGATATAAGGAGATATATAAGAAGGAAGATGTAAATTCTCTATACAATAGGATGGTAGAAATTTGTATGCAATTACCTCCCCATCATAGGCCCACAAGACCCATATTTGTTGCACAATTTTTGAGAGCATCAGAGCCTGAATCAGTTTATTGGCTAGAATCATCAAAGCAGTATGCTTTGGATGCAACACATAAATTCATTGATTCCATGCTTGGGACAATATACATGGACACTGATTTGCAGGATGATAGGGACACACCATCTGGAGAATACATTAGAAGTGCTTCAGAAGCTGAAACAAAAGAACATATCAAGTTGTCCAATAGTGAAGATATGGAGAGTACCTCTGATATGACAAATTGTATTTCAGATTGTGAAGGTGAAATTGTGGATGTTGATTCTCAACAGGATGATTGTTGCAGCTATTATGAAGATCAAGAGGAAGTTGGAGACATGGTAGAAGATATGGAAGCAGAGACTTGTTCACTTAGCAGTGAACAAGTTTCAGATTTGTTAACTCTGGAATACCAGAAGTATGCACATGAAGATGGTTCCAAGACTTTGGTCCCAGCCTATATATGCTTTGATACGGAAGATACTGTGTGTAGTGATTCAAATGGTTCCATGTCCATCTCTCACATTGATAATTTTTTTGAAGCTGATCATGAATTTGTTTGTGTCCAAGAAGAGGTATGTGAATTGAATGATTTATTCCTGCAAGAAAATGATATTGGTTTGCATATTATTGATGATGGATTTCCAACATTTGTTGATTCAAGTATGTATAAGGATGATTTCCTGGATCAAGGATATGTTTTAATGCCAATTGGTGATAAAAATGAAATGGGAAGTAATTTTGGTTTGATTATTTCAAAAGATGTTGATAAGGAGTATTCAGACTTTCAGTTCCCAATGCAGTTGCAGGCACATTCAACAACATATGACAGTGAGCATGCCTATGAAATTTTTGTTGATTGTGGTTACACTTTGTATGCTGAGGGTGATAAATTTGTTTTATATGATAATGAGAATGATGAGATGCAGAGTGATGAGATGAATATGAATCATATTGAATACAATGATTTCCTAAAGATTTTCAATGGCAGTGCATGTTGCAGGGCAGTTGAAAGGGATAGTTTCAAAATAAACCTGATGAGCTCTAATAAAAACAAATTCTATGACAGAGGAAAGTGCAGGTTTGTCTTTTTGGGGTGGCCTGGGGCCATTCCTTGTGGTTTTATTTTTTGAACCATAGCAGGTATAGAGGATTAAGGATTGCCAGTGCATGGACAATTCTTAGCAATGCCTTTTTAAAGAATTATTTTCCATGCACAGTAGTCTAGGGTTTTTCCTTTCTCCATGATCGATCTTTCATACCAGTCATGCTCTGTTCTTTCCTTCCATCTGCTATTGCCTTCATTTTCATATCATTTTCTATCATTAGCTTGGTATGCTCTACCACAGATATTCTAGATTCTTGCAGTGATTTGAAAACCACTCATCCCCAACAGGAGCCACTGTTAGGACTAAAATTTCCATTTTCAAATCCTAAGGGTTTTTTCATTTAAACCTCATATTTACCATTAAAGCCTAAATGATTTAATCCATTTTTATCCACCATTTGCCTATCTTTTCATAAAAATGATTTGTTTCAATCACCGTCCATTCCACTATTCATTTTACACCTTACCGCTCCCTTAATTTTTTGTTTCTATGTG
Organism: Sequoiadendron giganteum; assembly: GCA_007115665.2. NCBI lineage: Eukaryota > Viridiplantae > Streptophyta > Pinopsida > Cupressales > Cupressaceae > Sequoiadendron > Sequoiadendron giganteum. Next base: position 284,706,952 of record CM021105.1, read on the forward strand.
TTTACCACCTTACTGTGACCTCCTATAAAGGGGCCTGCGGTATGGCGGTAATGGTTAATAGGCGGGCATAAAGTGCTCACCGTGGTACTGCATGCAGTCAAACCATAGATCGCGATGGCCGCGGTGAACAGTTAGCGATCGAAGGTGGACAGTCAACGAGCAACAACGATGATGGAGCCAATGGTCAGCGACGGTTATAGGTAGCGGTTACCACTGTACCACCACCGGTTCACATGGTAACCGCGGTAATGCGATAACGATAAAGGCAGGACGGCTAGTGGTTACACCGCGATACCACGGGTGAGCAAAAACAAAGCCGCGGTAAGGCGATGAGAGGGAGTGGAGACCGGTGGGAAGCAGTCACCGCTATACCACGGTCAGTCAACAAGTTGACCATGGTAGCATAGTGAATAGTGGAGAAGGTTGTAACAGTTAATACTGCCATACCACGGAGGGGCATGGAGGAGACCGCGGTAGCGTGGTAAGCAATAATGAAGACCGCGACACTCAGTGTGGGGCCGACCACCGCGATACCATGGCCGGTCAAACGTTTGACCATGGTAGAGTGGTATAAATATAAAAGGCCACGAAGACAGGAAAAGCATGGAGCGGATAGAGTATAAAGTGAAATATTAAGAGCGACCAAAGAGGCATAAATTATAATGGCGGGAAAAGTGTTAATGTAAAATCAAGAGGAAAAACTATTATAAACAAATATTTAATTTGCTGATAGGTAGCACAATTAAATATTTTAATTACTGCCATGGAATGTAAAATGAATATAACTGGAAAATTGAAGGGTCACGACCCTTGTTTTATTTTGTATAAATATTTCAAAAAAATCAGTTGTAGGGAGATGAAATTGAGGGGTTGGAGGTTAGAGTAGGAATGAGAATTTTCCCGAGAAGGGATTGGGAATGTAAACAATGAAAAATCTTTCTGTGAAATAGATCAATGGAGAGATTATTTTGAATCACATAAACCTTTCTGTTGTTAATTGTTGTGTTGCAATAATACATATTTCTTATTTAATTGTCTCCAAATTGAAGTTCTTTGATCATTTAAATTAAAATATCAAGCATATATCAGATTCATTTGTGTGATTTTATTTGCCGGTATCTGCAAGCCAGAGTTAAATTCCTTCAAGTAAATCACAGTGATCTAGGATTTCTTTTGGATAGTTGAAGTAGAATTTGATAAGAAAACATTCTAGCCTTATTTATGCAAGTCATAAATCAATGAGGTTTTATGCCAATCATATAATTTCTTTTTCTAAGGTGCCTAGCAATTTGAATTATGACAGAGAGGGAAATAATTTTAGTTCTTAGTATTCTCGACTCCATTGCCCATGTGGGCAGAAGGCACTAATCTTCCTCAACCTAGAGATAGAATTTCATATCAAACAATTCATTCAAAATCCTTTCATTTGTGTAGTAGGAGTAGGAGGAGTAGTAGACATTTTCATCTATTCACCACCTTTGCCATTATGGGTAGATTGTTGCATCAGGAAACACCATTTCAATCTGCATAATTCAATAGGTTCACTCGCCTTGGTCTAGCAGAACCTAAAGAGAAGAAGGTAAAATTGCATCAATTGGCCTTGTACGTTGACCAAAAGCATTGTGAGAGCTTGGAAACCTCTCATGGTTCAAACCTGCATTTTTGAGACCCAACAGACCCCACTTTGTGACATCCTCTCGGCGTCTAGCATAATGAGCCACACGCTGCGACATCATCTAAACTCGTCCATATTTCCTAAGTACCCACATAACCAAAAAATTCTCAATGATGAAGGAGGTGAAACCAATCAAGTATCTCGCTATACTGCAATAGGGTAGCTCTATATCATCATAATCCCATGCATCACAATCAAGATATGGTTTCCAGATGATTATATCCATATCAGCTAGTATATGGCGCTAGTACTCTAATTTGCCTAGTGTAGATTGGACAAGGGGACCTTTATATGCATATACATATGGGTAACTAAGCGGACGATCTCTTTGTGCAATAGGGCGGGTGATGGTGATGTGCTCCCATGCCAAAATCTGAAGAAGTGTAACCCCATATGATATACTCTTCCCATCTGTATATACCACCTGATGAAGATCATGGTATAGATGGGCAAGCATGCAGGATCCCCATGCATATCTAGTCTGCTGAAGGATCATGTCCTCCAAAATCTGACCCCAGCCTACTGATAGTCCCTTTGACCTACGATCAAGACAAATGAAGCCACCAATTAAACCTGCTAAAATTGATGGAAGTGGGGCATAAATTTGTATCATGTCCCTCCATGCAATCTCATAACCACTAGCATGGGGATCCTAGAAGACTCTTTGTAAAGCATTTGTACCCCTAATCTCCTTGTGATCATAAATCACAAGCTCACCAACTACTAGGATGCCTAAAATCTTGTACACATCCTTGGGTGTAATAATGATCTCTCTAGTCGGCAAAAGAAAGGTATTATGCTCAGTATGCCATCTCTTGGCTAATGCAGTCAACAGTGCCCTGTTGACCCTATACCGCGGGATCTTGAGAAGGGAACCCAACCCACATCAAACAATAACCCATATCTCTGGATGCGATAGTTTGGGAATCATCTCCCATGTGTAGGGAAATCTCTCTCTGATCTGGAGGATATTAAAATCCTCCTATAACATCAAGTACATCAGGATCAAATCATCAACAAGAATTATCAAAATTATCAAGCAAATAAGGTCAATCAAGAAAGTACATCATATCAACATTAGTAGCATATCATTACTATTTTTTCTTCAAGCAGGAAGACAAATTTATCAAATTATACTATTTGTTTTTCAATCATGAAAGAAAATTTATCAAAATCATTTTCCTATTTCTTTTTCAATCATGAAAGCAAATTTATCAGAATCATTTTACTATTTGTTCTTCAAGTGCGAAGACAAATTTATCAGATCATTACCAAAATCAAGCTAATCTACCCTTGGTGTTATTCAAAATCATCACATCAATTGTCTAATACAACAACAATCATCAAGCAATCATCAAATCAATCTCAAAATTGTAAAATCAACAAAAAATCATGGATGTGCTAAAACAATCAATGCACTACTTTATTCATGGATTCGTTAAAATAGAGATTGTATGCGCTAAATCATCTATGCGCTATTCTATCAAGGGTATGTGCTAATCTATCTAGTGTAGGCCCTATTCTAGCCTATGCGCTATTCTAGCTTATGCGCTAAACTATTCATCTATGTGCTAGAATTTTCTATCAATTTTCCAAATTGGATGTGCTAATCTAGCTATCATATGCGCTAATCTAAGGCTCATATGCGCTAAATTAACATCCTATGCACTAACGCAGAAAATTGAAAATCCAAAAAATTAAAAAATTTGTAAAAAATTCATCAAAAATTCACAAAGGAGGATCATGCAATCTTATTGGAGGTCCATACGCTACTGGTCTCTGATGACGGTGGGCTCGCTCGAATTGGTGGCGCTCGTAGTGGATCGGCATTTCAAAAATCTCTCTCATAGCTCAAAAAATTACAAAAGGCTACTATTCAAATGACAATTAATTTTTACCTTTTCCACCTTTTAAGGGGGTAAAAAATGGAAGTTATTTTTAGTTTTACTATGCAATGCACTATTTCAAGAGATAAATCAATGAATTCTCTTCAAAATCATCTTAATTCTTTCAATCATCATCAGTATCATTTAAATCACACGATTTATCTCCCAAGGGGGCATACAACATCATCAGTCAATTTTCAAAATTATTTGAAGCAATGCATAAAACACATCACTTCAAAGAGGGGCAAAATGTATACATCTAAAAATGGTCACAACTAATCAAGCCTGTTAATTTAATTAAATATGAATTATTTAATTAATATTCTTCTAAACTCATCTACATATAAATAAATTTAATTAATTATTTATATCGTTCACTTTATAATTCTAATTAAATAAATAAGTTTATTTAATTATTACGATCTTTCATCTTCCTCTTAATTAATTAAATATATTTCACAATTTATTTATATTAATCATCATAAGTTTGAATTTTAAATTTAAATGATATTCCTCTAAACTCCTTTTTCACATTTAATTAAATATTTTGAATATTTAATTAAGCACTTTCTAATTCTTCACTTTTCATATAATTAAATATTCTTGATATTTAATTAGAAACTTTCCTCACCTTACATTTAATTAAATATTGTAAATATTTAATTACCCACCTTTTTCACCTCTCACATAGTTAAATATTAATTATTTAATTATGGAAGCTTCTAAATTCATTGTCACATGTAATTAAATAAATTTATTTATTTAATTATGAATTATCCTCAACTTTCAACCAATTTTCATAAATGAAATGGAAAATGGCATATTTGTCTCCATTTTTGAATGAGGATGGTTTTATGGGTTGAAAACATTTTCCATCTTTCTCTCAACCTTCCATATTTCTCTCAACTTCTCAATCTCTTATCGTTCATCTTGACAGGTTCGATTTTGACCATTGATCTTTGCCAACTAGATTCTTGCCTCCAAAAATCTATAAATACAACTCTCTTATGAGTTGAAAAAGATCCTAGATTTTGTGAATTTAGCACAGTTACTATAGTTGCATTTGAATCAGCATTTTAGCATAGCATCTCAAGTTCATAGCATCTTAGTTTTCATATCATACCTTCACAAATTTAGCAATGGACATACATATTGCATAAACTTGTTCTCTAAGTTGTCATTCTGCCAAAGTTGTTGCATACACCAATTGAGAGCCATCAACTTACAACAGATTGTTGGAGATAGAGGACAATGGAATGCTTTTGAAGGAGCTGTTGTTATTTAGAGTTTGTTTTATCTTTTAATTAGTTTCCTCTGATAAAATGTTTCATTGGTGTGTTAGTTTATCTTTCTAGTTAGTCCACATATTCTCACATACTTGTCAACAAACTGGAGGAGCTGCCTTGCAAATTACTTGATGAAAATAAAAAAAATCCTTTATTCTAATGAATTTATCTAGGATTTCACATCCATGATCCTGAGGGAATCTAAAGATCAAGACTTCTCTGTGACTTCGATGGACAAATTACTAGATATTAAATTCACCTTGAATAACCTTAAAGTAGTTTTGGAAAGGCACAGGAAATCTCACAACAACATCAAGAACTCAATATCAAAAGTTCTTATTTTCTCTAAGCATACATCAGGTCTTGATGATGAAGAAGTTGAAGCAATCTTGGAGAAATATGATGCTTTCTTGATGAAAGACATTGGATATTGTTGAACGTGCCTTACTTATCCTTAGTTTATTTTTCAATTATTTTTCTTATGTAATTAGTTTTCGATATTTACATCTTTTATCAAAATGTAATTACATGTAAAAAAAGCACAAGTCCTGAATCAAATCGGACTGTGTTGTTGAATAAGTCAAATTAGTTATTACTTTACTAGAATATCTCTCAACTCTCCTCTATATATATGAGGGAGTTTCTTTTGTAAAGGACCTTGAATCTTTTGAAGCAAAATTTTTCCCATTTTGACAAGCATACTTGAATCATTTTTTTGAATGTGCATATAAAAAATTGATTAATAAAAGAAGCGGATTTACATCCAACGTTTGTTTTGGAGCATATTTGTTGTGTGCAAGATTTTTCTTACATCTCTCTTATCGCATTATCTTGAAATTTGTTTATTAAAGTGAAATGAGATTTCATTGTTGAAGGGAATTCAAATTTGAGATTGATAGAATTTGAGCTACAATATTGTGTTTGGATCTATTTACGTGTTTGTGTATGAATTTGGTTAATAACTCGAAGTCTTTGAGATGAAATTATTGGCTACATTCTTGTGGATATTTTGGTGTTGTTCATTGATAGTCTTTGAGATACCACTTACTACACTTGTTACCATTCAAATCATCATTTAAAATAACAAAATACTTTTTTCTTTTGTTGATTTTCTTGTTATCATCACTTGTTGGTATCATTCTAGTTATTCTTACATCTAACTAAATCAGATATTGGTCATTATTGCTCTAACTAGTGTTTTGTAGTTTGTTACATGTTGTAAACATTAAGGGAATACTATTGTAATCTTGTAAAAGGAAACATCTATTTTAAAAGAAGAGAATAGGATGATGGAAACACCCCTATGGATAGTTGTAGAGTACATAAGCATAATTTAATTACTAGTTGATTTAGTTAGAAATAGGAAGGGATCCCACCCTTTATGAGATGAGAGATTAATTTCTCACCATAGTGGTGGCTGAAACTACCATTTTGTAATTGTAAAAAGAATTGTAAAATATTCACCTAACAAGTGTAATATTTGAGATTTTGTGGTACTTTCTAAATTTGAAAAAACTATCATTTTTATGTATTGGAATATCAACTATATGATAATGAACTTTATTCCAAAGAAATAGAATTCTGTTTTGTTCTATTTTTCTCTTATCTTTCAAATATAAAATTATCAATTTTTCAATTTGATCTACAATTTAGGGTAATTCATCAATTTTCACTAGTATACCACACCAAAAAATTATTTGTACCCATCTCACAATCTAGTTATGAATCCTACAACTTGGTCCTTGTCCTCTATAAAAGGTACAAAATGGTTTAAATATTCAAGATTTTGTTTATACTCATTAATGGTCTACAGTCTTTATTTATTCTTGTGTAAAATGATAAAAAAGATACTTCTATTGAAATAATATCTTAATCTAGTTCCATTTGATCTTATGTGTTTGTAACTTAAGGGATCACATGGAATCTTGCAACCAATTTAATGTACCACTTTTTAACTGATATGTAGCAATTCATGTTTGTTGAACACAATACTATGCTAAGAGGGGCGGTGAATCAACATAACTTCAAACTTAATCATTTGTATTTAAAGACTAATAACACATCACATAACACGGGTCAAGTAGGTGTGGGGGAGTGATAAGGGATAAGAATGGCAATTTTATTTCAGCAATGGTGCTCCCCTTGGGTACCCAGATCAACCACCTCATTGAAGCCATAGGGTCTTACCAAGTCCCTAATATTTCTTGACAATTGAATCTAAAAAATGTATGGATTGAAGGGGATTATAATATTATTCAATGTATTAAAGGTTTTCAAAAGCCATCGTGGACTATAGAGAATTGGATTAATTTATCTAAAGAAATTATTATCTCTTTTTAGAATCACTTCATAACCCATGTCTATAGAGAGATTAATATGGTGGTGGATTTCTTTGCCAACAAGGGGGTTAAGACCAATAGTAAGATGACATGGCAAATGAGTGATGGTTTAGAGGTTGATCTCATGGCCTTACTTATGTATGATCGCACCCATGGGAAGGCCCAATTTCCCCTACCAAATAATGATTAAGGAGAAGGCGTTTATTTTTATGCAATCTTGGAATTATCGCCTCATCATTTTTCTTCATGGGCTGGAGTACTGTAGTATTAACTGCCCCATAAATATTTGGTGCTTTGCATGCTTTCTAGGAATTTTGGCCATCACGTTTAGTGGCATTCTAGAGCCTTTGTAGAAAGGTTGCACCATTCAAAACATGGGAGGTGAACATTGCAGGTTGGAACCAATGGAATGAAAGAAGATGAAGAGTAACGCGAAAGTGTGGTGAGTGTTGGAGAGGGGTGGCATCATGAGCTAATTGGAAAAAAATCATGGAAGGGATTGGGAGATCACCAGGTTTTTTGAAAAGGAATGAAACAATGGTAGGATAAAAATCTTTGGGAGAAAAGTGGTGATTAATGAACAACTAATTTATGATGTCACTGGGATGTCCATGGAGGGGCTTAAGTTATATAGGGACCAAAAGATTTCCGACTAGGTAGTTAAGAATTTTCCTAAGGCTGATAAGGAGAAGGAGGATCTGTTGAGAGCTACCAAAAGTAGCTATGACTCCACCAAAATTAAATTGCTTTGGCGAGAGGTCTTGAGAGTGATTATGGAATATATTACTTTGGATGATAGATATACTAAAGTTTTCGGCTATCACTTTGTGCTCCTGAATCATTTTCAACACTAGGTCAGGGGTTCCCTCGCTTTCTATCTCTTTACTTCTTTGAATGCTAGTCTTCAAGACCATTTTTCAAACCCGGTGAGATACCCCATTCTTCACAAGGGTTTGCTTGTTCTCATTTATGAACATTTTAAAGCAGTGTTGGCTATTACCCATCAAACCCCTTCTCCACACTCTGTATCTGATAAGGAGGAATTAGGTGCTAGCTATACAGATAAAGATGAGTGGGAAATTAATATGGAGGAGGAGTAAGAGTGCCCTTCGAAGGCTAAAAGGAAGGGTAATAACAAAAATAAGCCTAAATCCTGTGACCTTCCTAAACCTAGTGCTATGTGTAACATAGATAAATGGAAATCTGCATAGAAAGATGGTTAAGTCTAATCTAACAAGTATTAATCTAAATCAAACAACTAAGAATAATAAAATGAACAAAAACAATAACAACGATAATGAAACAATCTCACCGAATATCCATGCACTTCTTCGAATTATCTTGATTGTCCTTCTCCATTTTTCTGTATCAATATTCTTGCCCTCAAATTTTCTGTATTGATGCAAGCATAGCCTGGATGTATTGTCTAAGAAAAATATCGAAGATAATAGGTTCTTCTCTAAAAGTATTGATTTTGGGAGGAGGAATAATGACAATGACAGGTCAATTTATAGATTTTGGGGTTTCGAACGATCGACTCAAATTCGAAAGAGAGATCAACGATCAAGATTGATGAATGCCATGCGATGTGAGTTATGTGTCAGTTAGAACGTGAGTTGGGAAATGCTGCAGGATAAAGATTAAATTAGAACAATAACTAAATCTTGTGTCAAGACTATTCAAAAATAAGAAGAATAGACTTTGAATGTCAAAGATAAAGACTAAAAAAGATTTGAAGTTTGTGTTCGAATGCACACATGAATTAGTTAATTAAATAAAGATATTTAATTCATAAATATGTTCATGCATATGAGTTAGAACTAGCTAACTGACTAATTGTGACAGAGAGTCCTTTCGTAGAGATGATCAAATATCGAATCCAGAGATAACTAGTAGATTTAAATAGATCTCGAGTTAGATGGTGAGTGAATAATTAGATAACTGGACAATAGAAGAATGTGATAGAAACAATTAATTATGAATTAAATGTTAATTTAATTCAACATTCAAAAACTGAAATGAATTTATTAAACAAATAATAATTTATTTAATTGACTACTGGAAAGGATTAATTGAATAATTAAATAATGAATATTTAATTATAGTTGAAATATGATAAAGGGGTTGATTAAATAATAAATTATTTAATTAAGAAAGGAGAATTAATTAGTTAGCGACACAATTAAATAAATATTATTTATTTAATTAATCAAAGTTGATTAAGGTTCATAACATGAATTAATTAAATAATTAAAAGGTTATTTAATTAATAGAGGAAAGATGTGTTTAAAAAGTGATTAAATAATTAACATTATTTAATCATGACAATGAATATTAGAAAATTATTTCAAAAGTGGTACTCGCAGGCCTAGACCAATTTTCGGTGTCTACAGTTTGCCCCTCTTTGATACAATTTTGTTTCTGTGTTGTGTCAAGGAAATTTTTCCCTAATCGTTCCCTAGTATGAAATAGGTCAGGGTATGCCCCCTTGGGAAAATTGATTTTTTTTTGAAAAAATTCAATTTTTTTTTTAAATAAGGAAATATTCTTGATTAGTCAATTTGATGGTCAAAAATGCTATGGAGTTGATGGAATTGAATTTGGAAGTGTTAGGGATGTGTACGGGTCAATAGAAGTTGGAAGTTTAAGTGGACAATAGACAAGGTCAGAAGAAATACCACCCAAACCCTAGGTATAAATAAAATTAGGTTGAAAACCAATTCATTTGCACCCGAAAGAGTTGAAGAATTGAGAATTGAGGTCTGAGTATTGGACAAAAAATGTGTCCAATTCCCTACATTGTGCATCGCGGATATCAAATCCGGACCTTCCGACGACTAGCCAATGCAAGACCCCCGGTATGTACCCTGAAACAAACTCTTGAATTTCATTTTTGCACGTAGTTTTGGCCCTTGAAAATTTATTTTGCAAATACGGTTTTTCGCTTTCAACGCATATGCATTTGTATGCAATGCATCTGTTTGTGGAGCGAAACATATGTAAATTAATGTCTAGGCTCGATTAGGACTGTTAAGCATTCAACTCATATGTAATTAAATGCACCACATTCAAACAATTGCATCGCATCTGTATTTTGGATAAATGCATGTAGGATAGTGTAATGCATGTGATATACTAAAACACATATGCATAGTAGGTAGGCATTTAGATTTTGCACCACATATGATTTTTTTGAGACACATTTGCTTGTTTTTGTGAAATTGGATGATTTTGCAACGCATTTGAAATGTGCAATGCAAATTATTTGTCTTTCAATGCATGTGTAAGATTAAATTGCATTTGATTCTGTGAACCACATTTGGCTGTCAAATTTTTGAAAAACAATTCGAAGAAAAACTTGATATATTTGACGTTTGACACCTTGGTTGAAATGCACTTTGCAGGTTATCTTAGATCCTATCTATACCTAGGAGCCACGACCTGATACACTTGAGATGAGAGAGCGATTGGATAGTGCAAATTCACACTTACTATGGAGACTGGGACTACATCATGTGCTGACTATGCCCACGATTCAGGCAAATAGAGGTATGCTTACTACCTTGTGTAAGTGATGGCATTGAGAGACTTCATCGTATCATTTTTTGACTAGTGAGGCAACTGTTACCTTAGAGGATGTATATAGGATCCTTCATCTACCCATTAGAGGAGAGAGGGTGATGTATGATACACAACACGAGTACAGTGAGATTACCAGATTTTATGTTTTTGATGACATTAGGAGATTAGGGATAGAGATTTATGAGATCATATGGTAGGTATTAGTTGATAGGTATGAGCCTATAGATTGTATATTATGTACATTGATTGGGGGGATAGTTCTTCTTGACTGGCGGGGTCATGGATTTCTTGTTGGGTGGGGAGAAATGCTAGTCGGGATGTTGGAGAGGGAGGTTGTGTATGCCTGGGGTCCCTATTTGTTAGGCATGATGTATTTTCATTTACATGATATAGTGTACAAAGATGCACAATCTCTGAGCTGTGGTACCACTCTTCTCATGGTTTGGGCATGGGAGCGTATTGTTGCATTTCCTCCTCCTGTTACTACGGAGCGAGAGGCTAGATTTTCGTATGTTTTCTGGTATACGAGAAATATTACTCAGAGTCATGTAGGAGACACAGGGTATTGGATACATGCACTCAACACACTAGTTCAGTTTACATGGAGGCCATACATGGATTACGAGAGATGGTCAGACGAGGACATGCATTTACCTTTTTTGGAAGACACAGTACTTGATTGGTAGGACTATTTCAAGTGTACACATTATAGAGAGACACCTACCAGAGCATGTATTGAGATAGTTTGGGGAAGTTTAAGATGAGCCTAGAGGGTGAGCAGAGTTTGCTCGATCATCTAGAGAGGTTCCTTACTGGGGGCCTATGATACTAGTGGATATCGCAGAGATAGAGATTCAGGCTTTACAACCTTTACATTAGGGATGGAGAGGCGGAGCAACGGATCCAAGTACTATAGCTGCATATGACACCTAGTGGGTAGAGAATCATCTTGTTCCTTATACAGATCCAGATTAGATGACACTAGTACAGAGACGAGGGACAGGGCTGAGAGGGCGGTGTAGAGGTAGAGGTGGTGGCAGGGGTGGTGGTGATGATGGAAGAGGTGGTGGTGGTAGATGAGGATGACATGGAAGAAGAGGTGGTCGGGTAGGTGGATTATCACCTATCCGAGAGGCAGAGGTAGAGGATATACCGATGTTGGACCTCAAGGGTGGAGTAGAGGCACATGTTGGAGGTGAGCATGCTAGCGAGGAGGCAGTAGCGGAGGAGCATGCAGGTGTAGAGATTGGTGGAGAGGACCTTACAGAGGAGGAGGAGGGTGAGAGAGATTATATGGACATTGATCCTCTTGGTATTCTGGCAGATTATGGGGAGGAAGATGTTGAGGAGGAGGAACCCATAGAGGAGCAGTAGAGAGAGCTCTGAGATCAGATTGTAGAGGGGTGACAGGATGATGAGGCTCCTAGGGACAGTGATAGAGAGGCATTGGAGGAGAGGTTGAGATTGGTTACAACAGAGCGGGGTGCCTTGCAGATAGAGAGAGACAGTGCTCTCATGGAGAGAGATCATTCCATAGCTCAGAGATAGGAGATAGAGAAGCAGTTCATAGAGGTCAAACGCATTTGTAGTGGTACCTCATCTAATGGGTTTGCTCGTGAGCTAGTTAGATCAGTTCAGAGGGAGTCATATTATAGAGATTTGTATGAGTCAGTAGTGCAAGCAAAGGGATGATCTCCTAGATTTTTAGAGGTTCGCAGTCACAGATCACAGAGCAAGAGTCAGACTAGGACTCACAACATAGAGGGTGTGGTAGGACCACAGAGAGTAGGTCTGTATGATAGGCCTTCCACCTCACAAAGAGTACCTCTGAGGAAATTTCTTCCACCTTCACCATGTGATAGTAGCAGTAGTGGGATACGTTGATACTTTATATTTGTAGACACTGTATTTTGATTAGAGAGAGCCTACAAGCTCCTTTTATTTATGGATACATTCTGATATTGTACTGCGACACATTATTTTGAGTGATATATATATGATTTTTGGCAGCTTTTGTATGATATGTAGTTCTATTTTATGATGATGCATTGTTTCTATATGATCATGCTTCCTAGATGATGTATGCATATATGTTATGAATGATTGTTTCTACATTATGATAAGTTTATGCAGTCTATGATTTTATGGATGTTATGTACTTATGATAATGGGATGCAATGTTATATATACAATGCTATTCACATGTGATGGTGATACGTACATGCAATAGTTTCATTATGTATCTTATGATGATTAAATGCCTATTATGCCATGATTTTCCTATACATGCAATGAAGATGTTAATGTTCCTATTTGTTTGAAATGCAATGTAGCTATATGATGTACTATGTATAGACATACAAAATTGTTTACATAATGCTTATAGAATGTATGCATATGCAAATTATATAACTTTTTTGTTGTGTCAAAGGACTTTATCATTATGTCGGATAGGATAAATGTTAGCATGAATGATTTTAGAATGTTAGTAAGAAACAACGAAGGTTGAATGATTGAAAAACATGTGATCTTCGATATTTCACAATATATGATAAGCTTGCATTTTTATCATCATTGGGAGGGACATGAAACAAATGGATAGTACACACCATGATATGAGATAGACCATAGTGTACAAAGTCATCCATCTGTGAAAAATAGACAGTCGCAGACAAGGAGTGTCTTAACTTATACTAAGGACAAAATTGCCCTAGTCATTTTATCTAGACAAACCATAGACAACAAAAAAATAAAAGAAAGGTCATGAGACGTCATTTCTCCTCTAAATCCTTAATAGGAAATCCTTGAGGAAACTAGTAATATGACTCAAAATCCAAATTTAAAAGATAGTTGACATACAACAGCCAAAGAAAAAGAGTCTCGAGACATCCTTGCTTCTCTAAATCCTTCAAGGGACATCCTTGAGAAAGCTAGTAACCAGAGTTATGCACAAATCGATAGAAAGATAAGAAAAAATAAGATATAAAGTCATAAATCCAAATAAAAAGTATTCGTGAAAACTTGATCTTGTGGGATTGTTTGATGTTTGACATAGCGTAATGTGAGGGATGACACATACCGCATAAGATGTTGAGTTTGGTTTCAACCTGGTGACTATCTGTGTAAGGCATGACAAAGCCTGGTTTCAAAAAGACACATGTTGTATAAGACATTGGAGCTTGATGACGTTGATGCGACAAGCTACATGAGGCTATGACAATTTGACGATGTCCATTGACAAGAAATACATATCTTGCTTAAGACATAAATTGATCACTTTGACAATGTGTTTTATTTTGACTTGATGACTTTGAGATGTTTACCTTGTTGATGCATGACTTGTTTTGATTCCTTGACTGTTATGAATGTGTGTGTGTTGACAATATATGACTTGAGATGATATACCCTAAAGGATTGACCTAATGCAGCCTCGAGGGCTAATTGATGGATTAGCCTTTCCTACGTTGTACATGCAGAGACCTCGTAGTTCGACCAAACTTTAATTGACATAACTGATTGAGGATATGTACCTAAATTGATGATATGCAATGTGTGTGATAATTAATGTGATAAACCCTATTGGATTGACCTAGTGCGGTCTTAGGGGCTCATCGATTGATAGCCTTGCCTACGTTGTACATGCAGAGACCTCATAGTTCGAAACGACCAATAACTTATAATGTACAAAGAGTCGTGATTTTAATGTGTGTGATACATGACCAAGCTAGATAGATAGACCTAATGCCTCGGGGGCACATCGACTGATGGCCTTGCCTACGTCCATTCATAGAGGCAACATAGTTTGACTGTGTCTACGAATGACTTAACATGACTGACTCTGACTCTGTTTTTGGGATTTTCTGACATGTTTTGATTTTTTTGTCTTTTTGATGTTTTCTAATGTTTTTTTGAATTTTCCAGGATATTTCGTGATGGTGCAATGCTACGTACAAGGTCCACATGGCACAAAATAAGGATTTTCCCCTAGTCGAGTATAAGGCATAAATGACTGAGTGGGGAATGTGACAAAGTGGAATTGATGTCAATCATTCCAACCAATGGATAAGACAACCATTTATTATGAGGGATGGTGAAAATTTTGATTGGAATGATGGTAGACGAAGGAGTGAGTTTGACTACACATGGCACCTGTTTTCCAATTTTTCACCATTATACTTATCCATAGCGCCACTGAAGTGGTTTTCACTATTGGATGGATTATTTCTCTTTACTATTTTATTGATTTTTTTGATTTTTTTTGGTGTTACAAAGATGCCTGTTTGCCAAGTTTTCATCAAGGTAACCATTTTCTTGTATTTTTTCTGATTAGGACAAGGATTCTCAGAAGCTATGGATAGAACCTCTTCAGATGAAGGTTGTTGATAGGTGACAAAATTGGTTCTCCTTTAGGGGTAGAGAGTTCATATGCTCCTAGTCCAAAAGCTTCTGTGACAATATAGGGCCCTAACCAGTTAGGTTCAAACTTACCTGGCTTTTCTCGTTCATCTTGATTCTTGGGATTATCCATTAAAACTAGATCACCAATGTCAAAGTGTTGATTTATAACTTTCTTATTATAGCTTCGACGAAGACGATTCTAATATGTTTGTAAATGGTCTAGTGCTTTCTGTCTTCTTTCATCTAGTAATTCTAACTCTTGTAACCTGGATACACGGTATTCTTCATCATCAATATGAACTTTCAAGGATAACCTCATGGAAGTAATTTCAACCTCAATAGGTAAGATAGCTTCAGATCCGAATAATAGGGAGTATGGAGTGGTGCGAGTGGGAGTACAAATTGTTGATGGTGAAAATGACACAAACAACGTTTAAACATAATATCTCTACTCTATTTATCTTGAAAAAGAGAGAAAACATAAAGAGGCCTAACTCCCAAGGTCCTGGTAGTTGGTTCTCAACTGTCTAGTGTCACTCAATTGGTCCATGCAACTGTAATATTCAAGGGGCATTTTCTGGTAATAAGGAATGCAAGCAATGACAGATTCATCAAACTGTTCTTAACGAAAAGGGGGTTTTAAATAAAAGAAAAAGATAGATCGGGGCATACATCAGTGAAACATGAATACAACTTATCTAATATCCAGACATATATTTTCAACAACGAATTATTCTTCCAATAGATCAAGAAAACCATAGCATGATGCAATTTTTAGAACAATCCATACTATTGCATGCATCTATGGTGCTTAATTTAACCATCACAATCACACATCATAATACCTAAAAGATTCCAAAAGAACAAACTCTCATTCATTGCTAAAATCATAGATCAACAGACATTCATAAATTTAATCCATAAATAATTTAATGAAATAATCTTTAAATTTGGTTCCTTCTAATGATTTTCATCACATAAGAAACACTTATGCTTCAGCACAATCACTAGCATATAGATAGACTATGATTCATTAACCTTATCTAGTAAACTCAATTCCAACACCATATTGCGTAAAAACCTATATTTGTATTCAACTGTAACTAACAATAACAAAGTGTCTTTTCAAAGCTATAAAATTCCTATCTCCTACTATCAGCTGGCTAATCTTATTCTCATCAGCCGACCCTTACAATATGATACCCCAAAGGTATATATAGATATACAAAATATGAAGTCCTCTCTATCTAAAGTCGAGATCCACCTTTTTAGGAACTTAAATTTCTTGGAAACTCAGATCAATTGATCTCTAGTTCCCATATTGATCATTTAGTAAACTAGAGAGAAAAAGAGAGAAGAGAAAATAAAGCCATGCACCCATAAGACTGCCAGTCATGCATGCAGAGTTTTTTGTGAAGTGTACTCATCATAACTAGAGAAGACTTGTTGAGGCATATCCAAATCTGGTCCATCAATCCAACTGTCTTCGAACTTGATCCTCTTCAATTCAGCAGCAACAAACTCTCTAGTGTCTCTCAACTTTGTCAACTCTCTTCTAGCAGCCCACACCTCTTCTCTAATATCCATGAATCGATCCAATAGTAGATCTTCTCCATCATCTCCCTTTTGTATGGCCTGTTTAAGTCTATCACCCCATTTCTCTTTTAACTAACCTAAAGGCAAGCCTTCCTTCACCAGTATATCAACATTCACTATAATAGCAATACCAACTTCTAGATCATCAAGCTGTTCATTTAGATCCTTGCTAGAATCTTGAAATTCATTCTTATGTTTGTACAAAAAGTCAGATCTAAACCGGATTATGCTGCAGGTATTTTCCAAGAAATTTGTGTTGTCCTCTTCAAGGATTGACTACTCCAGAAGAGTGGATTTCAGCAATTTATTGATCTCTTTTAGCTTCTGGATATACTCTCTATACTCCTCCTCTTGTTCTTCCAATGGTTTAGCATGCTGACTCATTTCTTCTATTAAATTCAAAGATTTCTCATGAACCTCATAACTACTTCCTAGCACCTCACCTACTTCCTGATTAAGCTTGTCGGTCCATCTATCCATCACCCCAGCCTTACTCCTTATCTGCACCAAATCATCCACCTCTCTCTTGCTAAGCAAAACTGGTGTCTCAATAGTGGTAATTTGCTGTGACCTCAGAGAACAAACATTTTTCAAGAAGGTGTGTAATTGATCCAATTGAGCCTTAAGCTCATCCTTTCTTTGTTTATCCTTTATCATCCTTGATTTGGTGGATGATGCTACCACATCAATCAAGTTCATTTTCTGATTTATTGTGGGTCTTCCCAAATTGACCATGCCCAACTGGTAATCAGTTATCTGCATATCTCCCACATCCTTTTCCACCACTGGTATTGCACATTCAACAACAATTTCTCCTCCTTCAGTGAGTCTAGTGGAATGCAGAATTTTAGCCTTCTTCTTGGGTCTTTATGTTTCAATCTCTTTCATCATATCATCCTAATTAAGAGGTTGTGAGGGTGTTACTGGCATCTTTTGAAGATCAAGTTTTAACCAAGTGGGAGCACTTGGAGTAGTGGCCATCACAGTAGAAGAAGAAGCAATAGTTGTAGAGGATAAAGGTTGTAGCACATTAACCTTAAGTTGAGGATCAACCTCCTATACATCTTGTTGTTCTTGCTCTACATTTTCTTGTGCAAGATTTTCAGCTTCTTCCTTGTCCTTTTGTTCTTGCATCTTCTTGTCTTCTTGTTCCTTCTTCATTTTTTCCTCTTCCAACCTTTTATCCTCAAGTAACTTTTTTCTCTCTTCTTCCAATGGTTTAAGTCTGTCTAAGGCTTCTTTTTCCTTTTGTTGCTGCTTGGCCAGCTCCTTGACATCTTTCTCCTTTGGCAGGTGTTTTGTTTCCTCCCTTTTCTTGTAGGCTTCTTCAACTAGTTTCAATTTAGCCTCAAGGGCTTCTCTTTCTCTCCTCTGTTTAGCCTTCTCCTTCTCTAGCTCATGGATCTTCTGCACCATCTTGAGCTTGTCATTTTATTTTTTTGTCTTAAGCTCATGTTCCTTTTTCCTTTGTTTCTTTATTACCTCATCGGCTCTTTGCTTAGCCTCCAATTTCTGTTGTTGAAGTAATGCATCAACTTGTGCCTTAGTATCCATTTTTTTTTTCTCTAGCTTCTGCATGTGCCTTAGCATTTGAAGCTTTCTTTGCTTCCTCAAACAAATCCCATTGATCCTCCTTTGTTAGCACATGCTTAGTTTCCTCCTCTAGAGGCATATTTTCTTGTGCATCCTTTTTTGACAAGGTCTCATCATAGTCTGTTTCAACATCATGGATCTCCAACTCTACTCCTTTTCCCTTTAATGTTTCATCTATACCATGAAGATTCCCCTTAGGCATCTCTCCACCTTGTTGCACTATAAGAGGGACTTGAGTAGATGATTCAACTATTTCTAGTGTTGAAGCCACAAGTCCTTTTGGGGCATCCTCCTCTTGTACTCCAGGTACACTCTTGTACTCCAGGTAAATCTTGTGTCAAGGCTTCAAGCTCGAATTCTTCAATATAAGGAGGGAAGAATTCTAAAGGCTCCTTGGGAGGCAATTTCCTCTTGATTCTCTTATATCCTTTCCCTTTCTTAGGAGCTGGACCCCCAGGAGTTTTGGCTCTGAGAACAACCCAGTGGATACTCCTATCCAAGACTGGTCTCCCTATTTGGTTGATGTTGATGGTCTCCTCACCATCCCAATGTACCGGATCCAAAATCTTGGTACCTATGTTTAGTGCTTCATATGAAGGATCCATCACTACCCCATCATCTACCAATGTATCAGGAATATCAACTTTGAACCCCAAATTCTACCATGAGTGAGACAGGCAACCTCTCATAATTTCTCTTCTCGAGGTCATATTCATCCTGAAGATCACTCCAAAAGTCCTCTAGCAAGTTGAAATGTTTGTCAAAGACCGAAGCCAATAGAGAACTCATCTTCTTCTTTGGATCAAAGTGCTTTTGGGCAATATACAAGCCCAACTTTAAGTGTATCAATTCACTACAAACCACCTTAGCTCCCACAAGGTGTGGGAAGCTGTATTCACCAAATTGCATGGGGAACTTTTGACAACCTGGTTTGTGTTTTATTCCAAATTGGGCATTGACACCCAAAGCCTGATAAACAAACTCTATCAAAAGAATCCTATTGCTGCAACACCCGTGGAGCAAGTGAGGATGATCCTAAAACCCAGCCAACCTGGAATAAGTAAACTTGGGGTACTGGATATACCAACATCCCCATTCTGTGATAAAGGCCATGGCCTCCTGGCTCAATCTGTACCCTAGATCTCCATTAAGTTGGTTAATAACTACATATAAGAATGCATCATTAACTCTTCTAAATTGTGTTTTAGAAATCTGTAGAGATAGCTGGTCATAATGATCCCATACTCTCTTTTGTCCATCAACTTCGCCCAATATTCCCACTCTGTTCAACCTTGGAAAGATGCCTCCTCTGGCTACTGCATAGACAACATAAGAGGTCATGAAAAAGCTCTTAGTTTCCCTTTATTATGGTCAATTGATCATGTATAGTATCCAAGACAATCATAGGCCAATCAAACTGCTGCCTACCATCAAAGATTGTCTGAATGAAAGGAAACATCCATTCCTTAAAATTAAATGCATCCCTCTTCCCAAAGACTCTAGACAACATCATTATAAGGTCCGATACCTCCTTGTAATATTCTTCCCTCTTTGGTTGATCTGAGAGCTTTTCCAGGGACTTCTTCTCCGTTCTTAACCACTTCTTGTTCAAGTGAGCCTTTTTGGTCTCCTTGTGTTTTCTTTTTCCTCATTCAGCTGTGCTAGGTTCTTTGGATCAGGGACACTGAACATTAGCTGAAACATCTGAGGAGTTAGATGTATGATCACATTGTCCTGTGAATCCATACATTGTTTGGTGGCCGAATTGTAAGCTCCTGTTGCTGTCATGATCAATTCCAGGCATTAGATGGATAGAGGAAATGCATTGATGTGAGCCAAGCCAGACTTAGCTATTCTTCCAGTTCTCCCTGTTATGTCCTCAGTAAATGTTTCTAAGTACAACTCCTCATAATTGAATTGGCCTAGATTGGTGTTAGTTATATCAGCCCAATCAGATTCCACCTTGCTGACAGTGACGACAGGACCCCTATGGTCATACCTCAAGGTATAAGGCAACTACCCTGGTTTGATATTCTTGGTCTCAATTGACACCTTTGAAGTTTCTATAGAATGAATCCTCTGAGAAGCTTCTCTTGATATTCTTGACATTCTTTAACTTCCTACAACAAAACCTTAAATTAGATCCTTGAACAAATATAAGAAAATATGCTTTAAAATCTTACCCTTCTTATATATACTAGGGGCAAAACCAGGCATCAAACATTCTAAATAGTCTCTTTTAAAACACTGTCAGGATTGAAGTCAAAAAATTTATTGAGATTATAGTAATAACAAGGAGGGACCAGAGTCAGAGTTGGAACGATAACCAGAATTAGAATTAGAACGAAAACCGATTTGGTTCCATGAAGATTTTCTAATTTTATATTCAGTTTTGGTTCTGCTTCCACCTGAGTTACCCGTATTTTGAAAGCCTGCTTCTTATTATAAAGCGGAGTTGGAGATGGGATGGAAATGGAATCAATACTTTCTACAAAACATGGTTCAAAGTCTAAATTGATTTTGATCCCGCTTCCGCTTAAGTAACCGTGACGTGATAAAAGATTTTAACAAGCTGATGAATAACATCATGATTTTAAGGACTAGGTCACATCAAAATGAAAGGGGATAGAAGATAACCTATACAAGACCATCCCCATATGACCTAGAGGCAATCGTAATAATTAGGGCATCATATTTAAAACAAGAACGCGTCAAAACCCTAAATCACAAACCCTCGATTTCAAATAATTAGGGCACGAATTTAACCCCATTGAAAAATAGCCAGATTTAATGCGCAATAGGATTCCTAAGTAAAACCATAATTTATCAAACCCTACCAATGTAAAAATAGTAACTAATCCAAGCCATTTAAAAACTAGGGCATCACGATGCGGTCACAATTAAAAATGTGAAAATGACCGTGAGGAAAAACAAACAAATAAATAAACAAAACACTACAAAAGCAAAATGAAAACAAGAAAACAGAAACAAAAGAGGATAAAAATGAATTACATGAACTCACAATAGAACCGAGAGTCACGAACTCGCAAGAAATCAACGATCAACGAAAACAAAAAAAACACGCAACAAAACGAAAGAGAAGAAAAAAATGCCTACCTCAAATGCAAATAAATAGGTTAGCCCCCTAAAGAAATTCCATGGATAATTGTCTCCCTTTCAATCAAATCACACACACAAATGCTCCACTGCAACTTTGGTTCACTCTCGATCTTCAAAAAAATGATGATAACTATGAGTTAATCCCTAATTAAGGTAAAATCTCGTAGTTTCATATGTGCAGAGCTCCTATAATCAATGCCATAAATGTGGCAGAGCGGAGTTGGAACTACAAAGGGAACTAGCACATTACTGTCGTACAGTCTTACTAAAGTCAATGACAAAAATGGCGGGAGCAGAATTGGAGTTGAGATTGATATAGAAAATTTGTTCAAATTTCACATTTGGTTCCCATTCCAACAACAATGAAGAAAACGAAACAAAAAAGGTCAAATAAAAACACAAAGATAAAAATGAGAAAAACCAAAAATAAAACCTAAGTCTAAACAAAAGACCAAAAAGCGGAGGCAGAATGAAACTTTGTTTTGAAACCCTGAATAAATTCAGACTTAACTTCCACTCCGCCTCCAGTTCTGACAAAGACAAACCAAAAATGAAAACAAAAGACCATTGGGATGGGGATCAGAATTGATCTTTGAAGCAAGTTTCAAAACCTGATCTAGTTCCGGTTCCAGTTCTGACAGAAAAAAACCAAAGAAAAAAAAAGTGTTGGAAAAGACAGACTCCAAAATTTGTTTGAATAAACCAAGGACAAAAACAAAAAGGGGGATCCATTTTGACCAAGGCAAAAGATGGGATGGTTATGCAAGGAATAACACAAATGCTTACGCGATAAGCCCATAAGGCAGGATTAAGTTGTAGGTGCCAGTCACAACCGTGTCATTGACAATCTTTTTTAGGATTTTGACAATGGTTTTATTAGATGCCTCGGCTTGGCCTTTACCTTGTGGGTAATATGGAGTAGAAAAATGATGTTTGATATGGAACTCTTCACACAGATGGAAGACTTCTTGGTTTTTGAATGGGTGGCCATTGTCTGTGATGATGGATTGGGGTACACCATGCCGACAAATGATATAGTTTAGGATAAACTTGGATATTTGCGTGCTGGTGATGTAGGTCATGGGAATGGCTTCAATCCATTCGGTGAAGTATTTAATGGAGGTTATGATGAATTTATGCCCATTGGATGATGGAGGGTGTATCTTACCTATGAGGTCAAGTCCCCATTGGGAAAAGGGTCGTGGTGAAGTAATTAGATGAAGGTTCAGTGCTGGTGCTCTTATCAAATCTCTCTGTATCTGACACTGTCGACATTTCTTTACAAAGATATATGAGTCCTTTTCCATTGTAGACCAATAATAACCTAATCTCATAATCTTATGTGCTAAAGTAGGACCATTAGAATGGGATCCACATATACCTTCGTGCACCACCCATAAGGTTGTTTGTGCTTCTTCAACATCGAGACATCTCATTAGGATGTTATATAAGGTACATCTATATAGGGTATCTCTGATGATGGTGTATTTAGCTGACTTACGGATAAAGGTTATACGTTGGTTGTTTGGCAGGTCTAATGGTAAGGTTTGGTCATTTAGATAGTCGAATATGTCTTTTTAGCAAGGGGAAGCAGGACCAAAAATTGTACACACAATCGTAGAATCAGGGACATCATAGGCAGGGACCAACAGTTGTTCAACCAAAAATTCAAACTTAGGCACGTTGCTTAGAATATCCAATAGGGAACCCGTGATTCCCATAGCATCTGCTACCCTGTTCTGAATACGTGGTATTTTTTGAAATTTGATTTCATCAAAGTACTGCTTGAAACTATCGGCCATGCACTTGTAGGGGGCAAGTTTCTCATCTTTAGTTTCATAATCATCATTTACTTTCTGGACTACTAGCTGGGAATCCCCATAAATATGTAGACTCTTTATCTTCCATTGGGTTGCCATTCTTAGTCCTGTCGCTAAGGCTTCATACTCTGCTATGTTGTAGGTGCAAGGGAAAGCAATTCTAAATGATTTTGGAATAGTATTGCCCTAAGGTGTAACAAATAGGATACCTGCTCCTGAACAACGATTTGTATGTGACCCGTCAAAGTATAATTTCCATTTGGTTCTAGTGTCAACTTTGAAGATAAATTCATCAGAAAAATATGCTACTAAAGGATGGTCTACCTTAATGGGTGCATCCTTTAACTGATCTGCAATTACTTATCCTTTTATAGCTTTCCTCTCCACATATTGGATGTCATACTCACTAAGTATCATAACCCATTTAGCCAATCGGCCTGTTAATGTTATTTTACTTAGGAGATATTTGAGGGGATCAATCTTTGTGACCAATATTATTTGGTGATTTAACATATAGTGCCAAAGTTTTTGAGTAGCAAAGACTATCAAAAGACATTCATGTTCTATGTTACTGTAATTTAATTCATATCCCACCAAGGAATGACTGATGTAGTACACTGCTCTTTCATGACCTTGATCATCATTTTGTGCAAGAAGAGCTCCTAATGTTGACTGAGTTGCTAAAATGTATAGTATCAATGGTTTTCCATCTGTAGGTGGCATTAAGACCGGTCGAGTAAGCAGATAATCCTCGATCTGTTGGAAAGCTTCTTGACATTTAGGCGTCCACATAAATGGTACTCCTTTCTTGAGTAAATATTGAAATGGGTGTATTTTGTTTGCTAGCTGTATAATGAAGCATCTGATAGACTGTAATATTCCTTGTAGCATTCGTAGTTGACCAATTCTGACTAGAGGAGACATTTCTATGATAGATTTTACCTTCTCTGGATCTAATTCAATGCCTCTTCTAAAAATGATATATCCTAGAATTTTCCCTAATTTTACTCCAAAGACACATTTCTTTGGATTTAGTCTAACATTGTAATTCTCTAGCCTCTGGAATATCTTGTCTAGAAATTTCAAATGGTCTGCCCTTGTTATTGATTTAGCTATAATGTCATCGAAATAATCTTCCACGAGAGTATGTACAAAGTCATGGAAAATAGTAGTCATTGCTCGTTGATAGGTAGCTCCTGCATTCTTAAGCCCAAAAGGCATAACATTCCAATAGTATGTTCCCCATGGACATGTGGAAGCTATCTTGTGTTGGTCTTCAGCCATGATTTTGATTTGGTTATATCTAGAGAAACCATCCATGAGGGATAGCATCTCGTACCCTGCTGTAAGATCTACTATCATGTCAATGTTCGGCAAAGAGAAGTCATCCTTAGGACATGCCTTGTTGATTTCTCTAAAGTACGTATAAATGTGGATGCCCCCAGTTGGTTTAGTCACTGGCACAAGATTTGAAATCCAGTATGCATAGTCTATGGATCTTATGAATCCGACATCCAATAGTTTCTTAAGTTCTGCTTTGACTAGTAGAGCAATCTGTGGATGCATTTTCCTTAACTTCTATTTGATGGGCTTAATACCTGCCTGTAATGGTAGATGGTGTAATATTAGGTTTGGTTCTAGCCCAGGCATGTCTGCATATGACAATGAAAAGTTTATGTCTCTTTGTGAAGAAGTCTCGAAACTCAGGTTGTTCTGTCCCTATCAAAGATGCTGCAAAATATATTACCCGAGGGTTTTCTTCTATATTTATGTTGACTTCAACAGACTCTTCTACTAACATCAGTAAATTTTCTTGTGCAACTAGGAGAATGTTTAAACCTCCATCCTTGGGTGCCTCAAAGAGGTTTTCACCCTCGAATACGTCCTTTATTTTTATTGTTTCTTCATCCAAAGGCGCCTTTCGGTTTTCACCTAGGGACTTGTCATTTTTCTCATTTTCATCATTTTTCTTTATATTTTCACTTTTATGACTAGAGGCATAAATAGACTCCCCAAAATATGATTCGTCATCCAAATCTATGGTAAAACCAACTTTATGATCCCCTCCGGGTATGCCTTCTTGAAGTCCCATGAACTCAGCTATTGCTTTGTCATTCTCGAATAGATCTAAGATGGGTGTACCTTGTTGATCCCAGTTGATAAGTTGGGGATATACAAGAGGCATGTCATCATCAGAGTTATCAAATGTGGAAGCTGACAAGGTGAATACGGTGTGGTTGACATGGTCCTAGAAGTTTTGGACTGAATCATTCTTGTTCTTTTTCCTATGGGCCAGTAAACTCTAATGTGGGACTATTGTAATGGCTAGGTCGTTAGAATATGGTTCATTAGGTGCCCAAGATGCATGATCAAGGGTTTCCCAATAATAGTGCTTAAGCCATTCTTCTTTGGTCAAGGGCTTCTTCTTATGGGGACTAGATGGATTTGGTATGGATTTGATCATTTGGTCTAGTTGTCCAAATAGATTATCTAGGTTCATGGTATTGGTAGAGGAAAGGGAGTCCCATTCATAGTCGCTTGAGTTAGGGGATTCATCATAAACTGGGGGAAATGCTTCGTGATATATCTTGATGTTTTCATAAGCACTCACTTCCTCTTGAAATGGTGATGAAGTACTAGGAAAACCAATCCTAAGTGGTTGAAACCCTAGCCCTAGGCCTTTCGGTCATGGCAAGACAATGATTGGTTCAGTCCTTCCATTTTGATGTAGTCCTAACCCACTGTGTTCATCATAGCCTTTTATTTTCATTATCTTAAAGCCTTTTCCATAGTGATCCTTAGCTATCTGAATAGATGGTGAGGGGTATTCATTGTCTTCTTGGTACAACCAGGAGGTAATATCACCCTGATCCACAATTTCTTCACTTAACTCTCCCCATTTGGTCAATTTCATTATAGGAGGAACATGAAATGTGACCATGGATTGTCTCCTATATTCCATGGGTAGACCATATGCCTTAGGTGGAACCAACAGACTGGCACAATAGGATGCCTTCATGTAATATTCTCCACAACCCTTGTCTTGGATCTCAACCTTAGGAGTGGATGATGGTGATTTTAATGAAATGGATTTGATAAGATGTGATGGGTCAATGTATAGGGATAAAGTGGATGATGAAACTTCTTGATTAACGGGAACCTGTCATTGTGGAATCTCCTTTAGGCTTGTACAATATTGAAAAGGATCTAGATCACTATCAATCATGATCTCGGTGCCATTATAGGGGAGTTTGAGACATTGATGATATGTGGAAGGTACGACTTTCATTGCATGTATCCAAGGTCTACCTAACAACGGGTTATATGGAAGGGTTATATCCAAGACTTGGAAGCTGGTGTTCATAACTACTGGGCCAATTCTGATAGGAAGTGTGACAACTCCTTTGGATGATCTTTCCTCATCATCGTAAGCCTTGATGAATATACTCTTAGAGGTGTCTATGCATGCTTTTGAGAATCCTAATGCCTTAACCAATTTTAGGGTACACAGGTTCAAAACTACTCCTCTGTCTACCAAGACTCGTCTGACTTTTGTTTGATGGACTAGGACTTCAAGATGTAATGGGTCATTATGATCGGTGTTTTATGTTGAATAATCCTATTGAGAAAAGGTGGCATGATGGGAGTTGGTTAAGTATCCTACCATTTCTTTGAAACAATTGACATCTAAGTTGGTAGCAACATTCGTGTTCTATAAAGCTTTGTCGAGAATGGCTTGATGATCAGGTGATAAAGTCAACAGTTCCAAAAAGGATATCTGTGCTGGAGTCTTGCTCAATTGATCAAGCAAATTGTACTTAGACTTGGAAGACTGTGCAGGTGGCTTAGAAGAAGGATCTAGAAGAGTTATCTTAGTTCTACATGTGTTTATAGCACATTTGGGATGCTTCTTAATGGTGATGGTATGGACATTTTCATTTGCAGCTCAGAGGTGATTTATGATCTTTCCTTTTCCATAGTCATACTTGGTATTTGCATAATTGGCTGATGGAGTATTCTTGGTTCCCGAACTGGAGGCCTTTCCTTTCGTGTGGTCATGTAATGGGTCTGTGATCATTGTTCTTGGTGTGTTTCTACCCATTGACCTCTATGGTTTTGTCTTCAACACAGTCTTGTATGATATTCTTCAGTTGTCAACATTTTTGTAGGTTGTGTCCTTTTGTTCGATGGTATTCACAATAGGTGTTATCATCCCACCATGAAGGTTTAAACTATCTAGGATCATATTCTCTTGGTTCTAACAGTTTTATGAGATCATGTTTAATAAACTCTTTGAAAATTGTCTTGATTGGTTGCCCTAAAGGGGAAAATTCGCGTTTAGGAAATGTCCTTTGTGGTCGTCATTGTTGTGAATTTTGGACAAAATTTTCTATTTGATCTAGACTATTCATCATGTCTTGATTGGGGTTGTAACCTCTAAGTGTGATAACCGGTCCCGTATGTATGGTTTTAGCATCAACAATGGTATCATTTGTAACATTTTTGTTTCTAGACTAGAACTTGTTTCTATCGTTGGAAACATTTTGATGTTGAACAATTGGGTTTCTACTTGGTACTTTAATTTCTCCCTTGTCAATAAGGCCTTTTTCAAGGATGATGCCCTTTTGTACCAAGTCTAGGAATGAAGTACAACAATGTACCCTTAAGTCACCTCTTAGTTTTGGATTGATATTTTCAAGGAATATTGTGACCTTTTGTTTTTTTGGTATTTCAACTAGACATTTGCTAGCTAGACTTCTCCATCTCTAGAAGAACATGGTGAAAGTCTCACCATCTTCTTGTGTTGTGTAGCACAAGGTAGCTATTGTTACTTCATTGTCTATGTTAAAGGCAAAGTGTTCGACAAACTTCTCAGCTAATTCACCCCAGGATCATATGCCATATGGTAATTTAGAGAACCATTCCCTTGCTATCTCGACAAGGGTTTGTGGAAATAGTCTCATCAAGTATGTGGGGTCATATGATATTTCCATGTATGTTGTAGATAATTCTCTAATGTGTTCTAAAAGATTCTTCCTCCCTTTATACTTAGAAAAATTTGGTATAATGTATCCATGTGGGAAGGGTGTCATGTATAGCACTTTGTCAAAAGGACATGGACATAGATCTTGCATTAAGATAGTTCATTTTCCTAATATAGACATGTTTTCCATCTGTTTTTGAAGCATTTGCATTTGGTTTTGGAGAACATCTACTTGTGTCAAGGACATGTTGTTTGGATCAATGTAGGTGTTCTGAAATGTTGTGCTCTATGATGGGTTGTGATTCGGTGAGGGAATATATCCTGTTCGAATGTTCTTATTCGGTGTGGGGATATATCCTGCCTGGATGTTTTAATTTGGTGTAGGAATATTAACTGTCAGAATATTTCGAGTAACCCCTATTTTTGGAATGGCGGTATGCGGTATAGTTGTGTTTGTGCTAGCTTTGGGTCTTTTACCAGCAGTGTTTGTGCTAAAGGGGTTTGATGAAGATGCCCCCGCACTGAATTGTAAAAATTATGTTACGTTGAATGGGATTGTGTTTACAATTGATGATGTTTGAGTTGGTATGCCAGTTGGTATTGTTGCAGTAACTTGGGAAATAGAAACACTTGACGTCACAGTTTGTGTTGGTTGAGTAGATGTTGTTTTCAAGGTGTGAACATCAAATCCTGCTGGTAGTGTGGCACATTCTACTAGCAACTTTGCTAGATATCTTTGGGGATCATTTGCCAAACATTAATCCATAAAGGATGCAAATTCAGGATCTTGTACTATAGCATCTATGTCTTCTATAAAAAAATTGACCATGTGCGTCTCTAGTGATGTGTTTGTCAAGCAAAGTTTTGTGTGGTCTTTCTTTCCCTAATGATTGATTCTCGAAAGGATTGACAAATTTGTTAGGGTTCAAAATTGTTCTATGTTTCTTTTTAGACCTTGTTTCAACCATGAAAATTTTCTCAAAATGAGGTAATGCAAACTATCTCAAAAAACCAGTATGTCCTATTTCTATGTTTTTTTTTTTTTGAATTTTCTGAATATAGAGGATGTTGCTAAAGATTTCTAAAATGACCTATACTAAGATGACGTATGCTAGGATGGACAATATGAAAATTTTTGAGTAGACTATGACGATAAATGATTCTAAGATGGGTATAACCTACCACCTATGGAATAAATCCAAGAAATGATCTAATCTTACCAAGGAACCTAATTGTGGGACAAAGACAGTTGACAAGGTGAATTTCCCAAACTAGACTGTTGAGCTGGAAAGATTCACAAATAGGATAATAGTGACTAGGTTCAATGATAGTGACAAATCGGAGCTTGAACGTATCCAATGGTGAGGAAAGTTATTCTATTCTACGATATGAAAATTCCTAAGAAGTGTCTAAATGTTTGCAACTTAGGATGACTATGACTAGAACATATATGACACCTAATAGTGCAAGGTTTTTGAGAAAAAAAAATCTAGTTCTATCTAAGGTTGATCTTAAGAAACATAAGCAAAAAAGACAGTTTTGTTTTCGGACTGAGTTTGCAGTTTTCAAATTTCTTTGTTGATAGTCAATTGCAATTCAACTTTCAGATGCGTTGATAAATTTAACATATGCATTTCAGGTTTGAGATGCAGCGAACTGACCAAACTAGGTTTCGAATGTCAATAGGAAATTTGAATTTCTGACAGATGCGGTTTAATTTTAGGCAGATGCGACTGACAAGTCAGATGCAACTCAGAAATATGAACTTGGTGAACTTAAACTTGTTGACAGACACTCGCAGTTCTTCATTTGACAGTTGCGGCTAGCAGATACACTTGCGGTTCGAAATACCATAGTTGCAGCTCAGAAATTAGACCAAGC
This sequence comes from Sequoiadendron giganteum, assembly GCA_007115665.2. Lineage (NCBI taxonomy): Eukaryota > Viridiplantae > Streptophyta > Pinopsida > Cupressales > Cupressaceae > Sequoiadendron > Sequoiadendron giganteum. The sequence goes on from CM021105.1 coordinate 284,737,112, forward strand.
ACGAAACTAAAAAATTTTGACAGACACATGTGACGTTTAGTTTAACGGTTGCGACTCTCTAAGATATATGCGGTTTGAAAAACTATAGTTGCAAAGTTGTTTAATAGTTGTGGTTTCTTGAAGATAATGTTTCAACTGAATAAGTTGAATGATCAAGTTGTTGACGAATACAACAAAAAACAAGCACAAAATACAAAGTGTTTTAAGTTTGATGTGTTGAATCTATTAAAACTAGAAGACAATTACAACCTAGGCTATGTTGGACAACATTTAGTGAGTTCTTACTTGGATAAATCCAGCTACACATATTCAAGGCGGATGACTAGTAGCTTGACTCCACTGGCTCCCCTCCATGACACTCACTTATACAGGGCAGCCAAGCTATTCTACCCATGAAACTCCCATGGCATACATTTCATCTCAACACATGAACAGTAAGAATGTAAGATGACTTCACAGGTCCGAACCTGCTGCACCAGCAAATAGATAGGATTTTGGAAAAACTACAACATGGTTTTTAGTAAGGGCATTCTGTTTGTGGGGCACCATCCAATACGGTGAGAGACCATTTCTGCCCTTCTCGTCAGAACAATGAGCATGATTTCTGGGGTTTCCCCCAAAAATCCACTTTTATATACCGGGTGGAAGTCACTGGCTAAAGCGTGTAACATAGATAAATGGAAATCTACATAGAAAGATGGTTAAGTCTAATCTAACAAGTATTAATCTAAATCAAACAACTAATAACGAATAAAATGAACAAAAATAATAACAACGATAATGAAACAATCTCACCGAATATCCATCCACTTCTTTGAATTATCTTGATTGTCCTTCTCCATTTTGTTGTATCAGTATTCTTGCCCTCAGATTTTGTTTATTGATGCAAGCATAGCCTAAATGTATTGTCTAAGCAAAATATTGAAGATAATAGGTTCTTCTCTAAAAGTATTGATTTCGGGAGGAGGTATAATGACAATGACAGGTCAATTTATAGATTTTGGGGTTTCAAACAATCAACTCAAATTTGAAAGAGAGATCAATGATCAAGATTGATGAATGCCATGCGATGTGAGTTATGTGTCAATTAGAACGTGAGTTGGGAAATTATGCAACATAAAGATTAAATTAGAACAATAACTTAATCTTGTGTCAAGACTGTTCGAAAATAAGAAGAATAGACTTTGAATGTCAAAGATAAATACTGAAATAGATTTGAGGTTTGTGGTCGAATGCACATATGAATTAGTTAATTAAATAAAGATATTTAATTAATAAATACGTTCATGCATATGAGTTAGAACTAGTTAACAGACTAATTGTGACAGAGAGTCCTTTTGCAGAGATGATCAGATATCGAATCCGGAGATAACTCGCGGATTTAAATAGATCTTGAGTCAAATGGCGAGTGAATAATTAGATAACTGGACGACAAAAAAATGTGATAGAAAAAATTAATTATGAATTAAATGTTAATTTAATTCAACATTTGAAAACTAAAATGAATTAATTAAACAAATAATAATTTATTTAATTGACTATTGAAAAGGATTAATTGAATAATTAAATAATGAATATTTAATTATAGTTGAAATATGATAAGGGGTTAATTAAATAATAGATTATTTAATTAAGAAAGGAGAATTAATTATTTAGCGACATAATTAAATAAATATGATTTATTTAATTAATCAAAGTTGAATAAGGGTCATAACATGAATTAATTAAATAGTTAAAATTTTATTTAATTAATAGAGGAAAGATGTGTTTAGAAAGTAATTAAATAATTAACATTATTTAATCATGACCATGGATATTAGAAAATTATGTCGAAAGAGGTACTCGCAGGCCTAGACCAATTTTCAGTGTCTACACTATGACCTCTATTGGCAAGGCAAAAGTCATCTTCCCGGGGTTTGATGTAACTAAAAAAAAGTCGAAAGGTAAACCAGTGTTTATCTTTAGGGGAAGGGCAAGAGGAAGGTTGTGGAGGACCCCTCCTATGATACCAACAAAGAGGAGTCTCAACATACCAATTCATTTGTGTATTCCAGCTACCCACCTATGGATAGGGAGGACAAACCTCAGTACCCCAGTGACCTTAAGGAAGATGACCACTACTTTAAATTTGATCTTGAGTATCTTACTGACATCCTTACAATTTCCCGCAATGGGTCCATGGATTTTTTCCGGTTGATTAGGTGGGTTTTCTTTGAGATTAAGGAGATAATTTGAATCAAAGGGCCTTTAACAACAAGCTAGAAAATAATGAAATGATGGATAATACTAATAAGGATAGAGATAAAGCCAAGGATTTGTGGACAGAAGATGAAAAGAGATACATGGTTGATTTCTAGAAGAAAACTGTGGAGGATTTGCAAAAATTCAAGACCAATCATGACGATAAGATTTCAGAAATGGAGGAGAAGCTAAAGAATGTCAAAAAGTTAATTCAAAAGGTTCTAGAAATGAGCCACAAGATCCTAAAGTCCACCACTAGTACCATGAATATGATGGTTGAGAATTTGGAAAGGGCCCATTAGCTAAGAACTGTTGTGGATGTGGAAGAAGACAAAGAACAAAGCTAGGTTGAGGGTACAGGGTCGAGCAAACGAACCAAAGCCAACTTGAAAAGGAAGGTGGATAAGACCCCTGTAGATATTCAGGAGATGAAGAAAGCAACAATTAGTATGAACAATCTGGAAAAGGAAGTGGTTGATATCTTGAGCAATCTGGCTTAGCGGTTGGATTTCCACTGGACTCGTGCTGGTTTTTTGTTGTGTTGTCTCTATGCTGGTCTTTGTATTTATCTTTGTAGGAAACTTATTATCTTATATGCTGAAATTTTTTATGCTTTATCTTTACTATATTTTTTGTTAAAGGGTTTCAAGGTCCCTTCAAAACCTGCTTTTACCTTAATCAAAAATGACACATCACATAAAATGAAAAGAGAAAAAAAGAACAACTGCATCACATAAAGGCACCAAGATTTTTTATGTGGAAAACCTAATGAGGGAAAATTGTGGTGAGGATTAAATCACTATATATGTAGCTCACTGCTAACAAGAATTATAGTGTTGTTAAGGCTCACTGCCTATAGACTTGCAAACTAAGATGTACACCGTTAGAGCAAGATTAAAAAGGTCATGATGAGACTCACAATCTCAGAGCAAGATACAAGATATTATAATAAAAATAGGGACTTGAAATGCTATGGAAGTAGTATCTAACTTATGTTGAAGTTGCAGTCCCTTTTTCACACAATCACACAATTAAAAAAAATATATATATTTTTCTTAACACATCTTTAGTATGCACTCATCCTTTCACAAATGATTTGTCCTTTTATAAATATCCTTCCTAATCACACAAAAATTCAATTAAGTCAACTCCAAAATGAACATTGATGAAATAATTGATATTGCATGGGTCGGCTCTAAAATATATCCAAAAATAAAAAGGATTTAGTTGTGGATCATCATAAGCTGTGTCAGGGCCCAAATACATCACAACACATTCTCCAAAAAAAATTAATTGATCAAGATCAACCGCATATGAAGGAAACAAGTCATGCTGGCCCAAATAGTACCAATATTACCAACACTGTCACTATTTGACCTCACTCCATCGGGGAGATACAAAAAAAACCATACAAAACAAGATGTTAGGAATGTCAATAATCAACAACATTCCTACAAACTTCTCTAGAAAGATCTAATCATCTTATGCTAGCGCAATTGGAGAAACCTATTGAATACATAGGAACAAATAATTCTAGATAGACTATAACACATTGCTATTCAAAAATTTTGGATCATAAAAACACTTGATTATGCTAAGTAATATGATTTTATCATTACTAAACATATTTACAAAACTACAAGATCATCCCTTCACTTTTGTAATAATGCGGAGTATTCCACTAGGCTTTCATCATTACATTCCTCTCTCAAGGTATAGACTAGAACAATGTTACTTGCAACTCACACTATAGAATGAGTGATGACTTGATTTCTTAGATATGGTACCTTCATAGCTTGACCAACATATTATCTGAACTGCAAGACCGAATCTTGTTTAGTGGAAGGATGCAAACCAAAATACCACGACTCTACCTTAGAGTCTACACTACGAATTATTTAGTGAAAATTTTGCACCTTATTTATGTGTGTGGTACATCAAATTGAAATGATATCAATGTAGACATGTTGTAGACTCATAAGGACATGTGTATCATTCTTTGCATCACACTTAGAGTACCATTCTTCCTTATTTCTATACAAACTTGCACCAATTGATATAACATCATAATAGCTATCTCAAGAGTATGTACATTCTTCAACATGTCTCATCTAACATTAATGACACCCCATTTTGGGTCAACATCAATGAAAACACCTATTTCCAACAATGTTCTAGTATGACCACTAGTCTAGATTGTAAATCAAATCATCATTCAAAATTCATCAACCACTAATTTTCATCCGAGTTCTAATACTAGATTCTAAGTTATATTCTAATATCTCTTGAAGTTATGAGAATAAATACTTTTCATGTTTTCCCTTTATTGTTTTTGTAAAGATAAGCAGCATTTTCAGGGTGCTGTACCCTTCACAAAGAGCTCAAGGGGCCAAAGAAAAAACATAGTTCAAGACAAAGATTGAACTAAAGGAAAACCAACAACAGTTGACAGACAACTATAGAAAAAAAGGAATTAAGCAACTTCAAAAACAAAGGGTTCAAAGTTGGCTCCATGAGCCTGAGACCGAGAAGCAGACAGTGACTTCTTCTTCCAAAGAACAACCGACCAGGGAGGCTCGAAAGTAGGAAATGAGGAGAACGGTGAAGGGAGCAACCCATCCTCAACCACCATAGGACCACCAATCGGCAACAAGACATCTGGGAATGGATCAACAAACGGAACCGAAGAGGCACCCAACAATGGGTGAATAGGGTCAGACAAGGCATCGACAGCAGGAACAGGGACAGGCCTAGTAGTGACAGTAGAAAGGTCAAGCAGAACAGAGTCAGCAGAGTGGTCCAAAGGCAAAATAGAGTCAGTAGAGCGGTCCAATGGGGGAACCAAAGAAGAGAAACTCGGGCGAGCAGCATCAGGAGGGTTAACTACCATCGAAGGAACCTCCGAAGAAGAACCCACGGTGAGGTGATCAAGGAGAGCATCAGTCCACCAAGATGCAGTGCCCTTGCGATGGCCATGAGGGCAAGCAGAGGCTAAGTGACCCACCGAAAAGCATCTCCTACACCGAAAGGGGAGTCCCTCATAGTCTAAGAGCTGCTTCCAAGGTCTTCCCTCCACCAACAAAACAACATCCCCATGGAGAGGTTTTGAGATATCCAGATCAACTAGCAACCGAGCAACTGTGGTGTGCCCAAACTCCCTGGTAGTAGAGTCCACCATCAAGAAACGACCAATGGTATTGCCTATGGCTTCAAAGCAAGATTCCTCCCAAAACTAGAGAGGAAGGTTTGGCAAACGGACCCAAACCGGTCTAGTATTCAATGGCTCTATGAGGGGGTTAAAAGAATGAGTCCAAGGCTGGATGGACAGAGAGTGAATACCCCACATCCATCCCCTATCTAGAACACAACATGGCTCACGAGGGGAGCCAAAGGTTGCAATAAAGAAACCCCTAGCACTAGGGTAGAGCTCGATTTCCCTAGCAATGAGAGGTTTCCAGGAAGACTTCACCCAATCATGTAGGTCAGGGAGGGATGGCCACAAACCATTAAATCTACAGACTACTCCTGTTTTCAAGTAAAACTCCTCATTCTCTACTATCTTTGGCCCACAAACCACCACCGAGGAGTCCCGGGCACAAGGAGTTGACCTCTGGTGAGGCCGAGCACTAACTCTAGTAGCTTTAGAGAAGGATTTTTCCCTCCCCACAGAGCACCCGGTAGTAGGAGGACGAGCAATCATAGGCACCGAGGCAAAGACCGTCTCAGAGAAAGGCCTCCGACCAGAGGGAGCACAAGAGCTAGGAGCAACCGACACAACAGGGAAACTAGTGGGAGCACCCACACCATCAGAGAGAGCACCCACACCATGTAGCGCTTTCACGCCAACAGAGGGAGCACCCACACCAAGCAACACATTCACACCATTAGCAAAGCCAGGGTTGGGGGGAGCCCCAACAACACCGAATCCAACACCACCCACGAGAGCAACAACATCCACCGTCAACGCCATCTGAAAGGAACCATCTAAGCTCTCGCACGACGCAACAGACCCGTCACCAGTTGCCAACACAGAGCCTCCGCCTAGAACGCCCCCAAGCTTGCCACCACCATAGGCGCATCAGCGACAACTGCAAGGGACCATTGGAAAGCAAACCTATTCGGAGAGGAAATCCCACCCAGAAACATTTTGAAAATTATCGAGGATTTTCCCTTTATTGTTTCTATCAAGGGACTTGAAACTTTCTTAGTTGATTCAAGTTTTTTTCATTTATTTCTTTTTGTCTTTAATTATTTTTATACTTGATTTTACATTCTATATGTCTATATTTGATTTGAGATGAGGTATCACTATCACAATACATTTTGAGATGAAGTTGATTGTTTTATTCAATATTATTTAAGATATTGTACTTGAAAATTGTTAATGTAATATTATTACTTTAGGATATGTTTTAAACCTAAGTATATTATTGCATGTGTTATTTAATTTTATTTAGATACATATTTTATTTTCTTAGGTTAGGAAGGATAATGTTGACATTCATGAGATTCTTATTTTTTATTTATTTTCATAGATTAAAAAAACTTGAATAAGTGATCCCTTCCTTTTTTGAAAATTTCCTTATCCTTATCCTCATTGGATTCAAAAACTCTAAGGATATATAACGAAACTCTCTTTCCATATTTTAAAATAATGAAGCAAGAATTTTTTGAGCAATCTCAGATCAAGAACTTCATCTTAGTTTAAGTTTCATTTAGTTTTAATCTAATTAAATGCAATATATTATAGTAGTAGAACTAATTTCAAATTATAACGTGGTATTAGAGAATAAGTGTTGACATACGTTTTATTTTTATAGTTTTTTGAGATTTAAATAGCTTAATAAAATGCATGATATTTTTTGATAACCTAGTATGCTCTTCTCTACATTTTCAGATGATATGGAGAAGAAAAGGTCTAAAGAAAAATAAATTATATTTTTACACGTGTCATTTTCTTCTTAAAACATAAAATACAAGGTTTTTGTTGACTTGGACAAGCTTGAAAGCTATTATATTGCTTCCAAAAGGTTCGAGAAAGTTAGGATTGATTTTTTTTCTAAAATCAAATTTTTGTGGATGTATTTGTAGAAGAGGGGGCTGGAAGACAAAATCTAGCTATCAAATACTATTCAAGGTGTTTTTTTAGGAAAAAATAATCTCACCATTGAGTTCAAAAGGCCTAAAAACCCTATTTTGGTATAAGAGACTTGATTATTTGATGTAGGCACTCCAAACAATTTTTAATAGGTTATATGATGACTATACCATACTGTATGGATTTGTTTCCTATTAAAAAATAAAATAAATATAGTTCTTAAGGTGCTATTAACCATGCACAATGGTAGCTAAATTAATTTCTAGCCCAAGTAGGTTGTAGTTTGATGTAATAAATAGCTCAATATTTAGGGATTGTCACCCTTGTGGCTACCAAAACACAAATAATTTAGCATCATTTCCCTATTGAGCCACCACCCTCCAACCATAGCCCAATGACTACCCATAAACCATTAACATACCATTCATCCTAGAGGCATTACCTATAGGCTACACACTAGTGTCCAAGCCTTTTTTAATGCTACTTTTTTTTGACAAGGCATAAATTTTACCTTAGGTGTTGAAATTTTGTAAATGAAAAGTTGATAGAAATTTGGTGACGAAAACTTCACAACCATGCTAGTTTCACTCACATTTTTAATTTATTTATGGTTTGAATCCGATTTGTACTCTATTAAGCATCCCATATCATGTTCTCTATTGCTCTATTTTTCACAAATGAATAGGGGTTGGAAATCTATTGGAGAGCACTACAAAGATAGACATACTTTTTTCTAGATTGTGAACATAATTTATTTTTCATTAAAAATTATAATTGAAGCTTTTATAAACATGAGTGTAACTCTTGGAAACATGTTTTGAGGTATTTTCTTCATGTCTAGACTAGTTGGCTCATGTTTTGCAAGTTGCCAAAGTAATGAAATGCTATAAAGTTTAAAGGGAGAAGTTGTATTGGTGTAAGTCTTTTCAATGATTAATATAAGATTTTGGTATATTTAGGTGTGAATTTTTTTCCCACAAGGATTTTCTATATGCATATCTTTTGTTATTACTAACATTTGTTTTATAGTTATTTCCTTTCGATTTATGTTTTATTATTGTTTATATACATGGATGCTTTGAGATTCCAATATACTTCCATTTGTAAGTTATATCTTGTTTCTACATGAACAAAATCAATTTTAATTTGTATCATATCACCCTAACCTATAAAAATTCATATAATAATTCAATGCCACTTTCTAAAACCTTACAAAGTAAACAATCCACATATCACCATGACATAATTGTAATTATAACATGTAATTCCAAGATCATTCCTAATTTCATTCTAAATCTAATAACCACATTGTCTCAACAAACCAAAAATATAGATAAGTAATGCCTAAATTATTTTTATAAGACTATAAATATTAAAAAATAATATTAACAAGATTTAAATCATAATTATATATAATTTGAATTCCTAGATTTAAGGTTATGTTACCCAAGACATCTATAACGATAGCATCCATGTAATCTCTTTCTATAGTAATAGCTTTGAAAACAGTATTATAATAGCTTTCTAACCAGCAATATAAGAACTTTTAAAACAGTTATGTTAGATAGGTCAAATTTCCTTGTAAATCATTTCAAATGTCAGGAGGAGAGGTAACTGTGAATATCATTATTTTTTCTATGACAAGAGAATTGACCAGTTGTATAATCAACTGGAATATCAACATAGTATTTTGTGATTCCTGCCATAAGAGACCATTTATATTTTAAAATACAATCTCAGCGGAAGGGTATACTACTTACAACAAGATTCATGAAACTTTATCATTAGTCATGAACATGGTATGCTCTATTGTTCTGGATGCACTAAAGTTGTGAATATTTATGCACAGAAAACGTCTAAATTAATATTACGAGAGCTGCATTTATAACAGATTGAATTGTCTTCAACCATGAAAGTGGAGAGTTTATTTTATTAATGCACCTCACTTTGATTACCAAGTAATCTTCATTTCCATGAATGGTAAGAAACCATGCATGACTAAACTTATGAATCAATCTGCACAGTAACTCAAAGTTCCTACATATATTCAGACTTTATGGAGTAACTGTCAATATGGTGTTATAACATATTAGTTGCAGTTTGAACATGTGAAACTGCAAATCACGCTGACCACCACATGCTTACAATATCGTCGTCAACTAAAATTGGATGAGTGTGGGTCCAAATTGTACTGCCAAGATGAAGGAGCAACTCTGCAAGATGAAGAAAGGCAACTGTCACAACTGGTAGATGGGGTACAACCCACTATGGGTCTATAGAAAAGATGCATAACAATTTGGGCACCCACCACAAACCAAAAGCACTTACTGCATAAAGGGGACAAGGCTAACAATAGAGTATCAACCCTTGTGGACAATAATACCATGAAAAGCACATGTGGTACCAACATATGAATACGACAAGTGATAGGGAACACAATATGAAGGAGACTGGAAAGGAGCAGCACATGTAAGTGAGAGATAACTTAGTTTTCTGATTTGTGGTGGGAAAATACATCAAATAATGTCTATTAAATTAATCCAAGTGATTTGAAGGGCACCACATTGATAGCAACACCAAACATAGTAAAAACTTTGGATGGAAGCCAACATTACTCTACAAGGAGTGGTTTTTTAATTATGAAAATTTTGAGGGCTCAAAGGTCTATCTTGATGACAACTATTTTCTAAGTACTATTTGGCATGGCAAAGTCAAGATCAGATTCTCTGATAAGGGACTCAAAAGTATTTTAGGAGTTTTACACATTCCAGATTTGACACAAAAGTTGTTATCTTGTAGATAAGTAGGTAATTTTCAACAATGGTGGGTGTAAGATGGTTTGTAAAGCTATGGTGTTTGCAAAGGGGATTTAAGTTGGAATTATTTTTTACCTTGATGTTAGTGCTTAAATTTAGTGTAGCAATTCATGAGTACCTACAACAAAGGTACTTGGAACATCTAAGCCAAAAGCTTTGGTGCTTGTATCATCTACACCTATGGGATCAATAATTGTAATAAAGGAACTTACAACAAGGGGACTTGTGGCATCTAGGGATATAGTGTGGATTCCTCAATGTGTTCTCACCTTTGATAACAAATTATCAAATAAGAAGGCTATGTTATGGCATGACAAGATGCATTGCAAAGGTAAGAAGGGTCTTAGGACCTCTAAAAATAGAAATTTTATAAAGAGGTTGGTTGATTGCTCTTTTGACTTTCTTTTCTAAACATTATATTTATGGGTTTAACTAGAGCTCACATAAGTCTCATAGGATTTTCTAATATTATTCTTTGTTATTTGTTTGGTCTTGTAAATGTTCCTTCCTTGGCCAAATTCCTATATCATGTTTCTTTTATTGATATTTTCTCTAGATACACTTTGGTCTTCCTTAATTAGTTCAAGGAGTTGAAGGCTCTTTTGGAAAACTAGACAAGTAGAAATATTGAGATGTTGAGAACAAATAATGCTAGAGATATTATTAAATTGATTTCAAAAGATTCTACAAAGAGAATAGTATTGCAATGCATAGGATAACCCTATACATCCCTCAAAAAAATGGAATTGCAAAGAGGATGAATAAGTAGTTGATACAAAGGGCTAGTTTCAAACAATTTTTTGTGTAGAGGTGGTTAGAAAAATGTGTTACTTGGTTAACATGTCTCCTACATCAGAAATTATAGATAAAACTCCTATGGAGGTTTAGATATGAAGCAAGCCCCTGCTATAGAATCTTCAATTTTTTTGTTGTGAGATATATACTGATGTACCCCAAGAGAAGTAGTCAAAATTAGATTATAAGGAATAAAATACATTTTCATTAGCTATGCCAATAATTTGGAAGGATAAAAGCTTTGGGATGCTCTGACCACAAAGGTATTGTTAATTAAGAATATGATTTTTAGAGAGATTAGGCATTCTCCTTTACTTGAGCAACCAAATGGAAGTGCAAATTCTACAATGTAGTTACAGCTAAAGATCAAGATAGTTCCAATTGGGGTTGGACTAGAGGTTCAAGATGGACTTGATGAGGAGGATAGTGCAAATAGCTCAAAGAGTTTGGATGAGGATGAACCTCTACTTTAACTTTTAAGGAGACCCAATAAAGAGAGGAGACAGTTATAGAGGTATAACCCACATAATTTTAGATATGCATTTCCCTTGATTACTGACACTAATGAGCCTTGAACTATGATTAAGCCAATGGAAATGGATGCTAGTCATTCCTATAGGTTAAATATGGAAAATGAGATGGTTGCATTGAAGAATAATGAAACTTGGAACTTGGTTTAGTTGTTGAAGGGGACCTGAAGAATATTGGTCACAAATAGTTCTTCATGAAGAAACTTAGCTTAGATGACAATGTTGAGAAGTAAAAGGTGAGACTAGTTGTAAAAAGATATTCCCAAGCTGAGGGAATTGATTATGATGAGTTTATTCTCTAGTTGCTAAGTTGACATCCATTTAATTCTTATTATGTATTATTGTATCTTTTGGTATTGAGATTGAGTAGATGGATGAAAAGACCACTTTCCTACATGGTGATTTGGAGGAATAAATCTACAAATGCAACTTGAGCATTACATGGTAAAATTTAATAAATATTTGGCTTGTAGATTACATAAATCTATGTGTCGTCTCAAATACTCTCTGAAAATATGGTTTAATAAATTTGATTCATATATTTTGCAGTTAGAATTTGTAAGGTCTAAATCATATCACTATACATATTTTATAATGAAAGATGATGATCACTTTCTTGTTATCACTTTGTGTGTGGATGATTTGTCAATATTTGGTGTTTAGTAAGGGGATGACTAAAAATAAGTCTCAACTCTCATTATAATTTGATACGAATTTGGGGGCTACTAATTTCATCTTAGGTATGAAGATTAGAATAAATAGAGCTAATAGAAAGCTTTTTATGGGATATAGTAAATATGATAAATTTTTATTGCAATATTTTATATTGAAAGTTGTAGATCAATGAGTATTTCTATTTTTGTGGGGGCTAAATTATTATTTGAGTGCTACCCATATTCATTTATAAAGATGGGGGATATATCTTATATTCCTTATGCTAGTGCAATTTGTATTTTGGTACCCAGTATTGCAATGTAATTTTTTCTTAAGCCCTTCACTTTTTATGTGTTTTGACCTTATTTGATTCATTGTTGATAATTGATCTAAGATATCCTAAGTGGGTCCTTGTATGTCAAAGCTACGAGAAGTTCAAAAAATTATAAGTTTTTGGCATTTTTTGGTCATTTTCTTAAATTTGTTAAGTTGTCAATCTTGCAAACTTGTAGGGTTTCCCTTCTTGTCATACATTTTCTCTAACTCCCTCATTTTCACTATTTTTCCTTTATATTTGGTTTCCTTTTGGACCTTCCCTTCCAATCATGTCATCTTCTTGAAGTCCAATTTTATTTTATATTTATTAGCCCATCAAACTTTACCCTCCCTGGATACTTTCAATGAGGTACTCTTGAACCTTGATCCCCGTGAATAAATTCTTAAATCAATGATAAAAAAATTTAAATAATAGGAAATGATAGAAATAATCAATAAACCAATTCAAATGATCAACAATGCCCAATCTCAATGAAGTGTGTGCATATCAATATGAAAGCAGTAATAACATAAACCAAATCTAATCTACTTTCCCTCCACCAAATAGGCCTAGCCTTACTCCATTGTAAAGTATAAAGTTATACTATTTGGATACTATGTGGATTTCTCGAGTACTTATCATAGCCTTGTTAGAAAAAGTGAATATAGTTTAGTTGCAAATTCAAAGAGGGATTGAATGGCTAAGGATAAATGTTTTATAGCTTTCAAAGATAATAGATCAATGGTGGGGGATGTGAGATGAGATTGATGGATAAGGATTGTTTAGATATCATGATTGTGCATGAACTTTCATGGGTCTAGATGAAGTGGAATGTGGAAGAGTGAATTGAGGTCCATTTTCAGTCAACTCACTAAATTTAGATTTGCTTGCTAAATTTTAAAAGAATAAATATAAAATTGATATTATTAGGAAATAAATAAAATAATGATTTTATTTATTTTTAGAGGAATGCACAAACTAAATAATTTATTTAATTTTGGAAGAATAATTAGCTAATTAAATAATTAAAAATTGATTTAATTATATAGGTGAGGAGGATGCATGATTTATTGAAATAATTAAAATATATATAATTATGTAGATGGAAGAATAATTGGAAAATAATTAAACAATTAAAATTATTTAATTAAAGTTGGAAAATGGGTTAGCTTAATCAAGTAATTGATACTTATTTAATTAATAGTGATGAAAGGTGTGATGAGTGATGATAATAGGAAATGATGAATGTAAAAGAATGTGCTAGACATTTTTTGGGAGTCTACATTTTGCCCCTCTTTGAGATAACGTTCCTTGTTATGTTGTTTCAAAGAACTACTGCTGATAAAAAAAATTAGTTGATGATGTGCCTCAATGTTCCCTAGTGGACAAAGAGATGAAGGTTGAATGGTTGGTATCCCCCTCAAGAGATCGGGTAAAAAAATAAATTTTTGGTCAAGCTCATGAAAGTTAAACATGGTAAGAACAGGGTTTGAGGGATGTGGAATGAAGAAAATGGAGAAGATTAAGGCTAGGGGTGAAATTTTGATTGTGGGATGAAGATGAGTTAGTATTGAAAAAGAAATGAGATAAAATGTAGGATAATGATGGATAAATGAACCTTGTTGATCAAATATCAAATAGTGAAAGCTATAGTTATGATATAGGATAGGTAATGGATATGTTATGGACAAGTGATAATTGGATGGAAAAGTGATTTTTCCTTTGATTTTGGTTATGCTAAAATAAAATATAAAGAGAAGTTCTTATTTTGATATAGAAAATGGATATTATGCACCAAGGTATGAAAAACTAGGATGACATCATATCTATTGCATAGAATTTGAATCTGCAAAAAAATAGGAGTGTCCTTATTCATTCAGGCATACAAAAACCTTGTTTGAATGTGTGAGGGAATAAGACTTAGAGCGTGATAGTCCTAGTGCACAAAAGGTATGAAAAAACTTGATACGCAAAGGATATTTGTTATGCAAGAAGTTACCTTAACACACACAAGATAAGTATTCACCATGGCTGTATTATAAGAACATCCCAAAAACACAACATAAAAAAGAAATTACCATGCCCCATTCTATGTCCCTCTAGACACACCAATATATTAAAAGATCTTGGTGGCTTCAATAACCATTGGAAGAGACAAAAAGATAAATAGAAAAGAAAAAGACCAATTGACAAAATATATCACAGTCATCATATCTCTTGCCAAAGAGATTGTAATTGTTATCCTAGATTTTTCCTATTGTTAAAAAGATATATCCATTAAGGAATTAATGGGGACAATGAATTAGATGATTTATACAGTAATAGTTATGTAGGTAGTGGGTTGTTTTAACAGTGGTCTTAGCTTGTGAATTATCATGAAAGCTCGATGTTTTTTTTGTAAAGCATAGTTTGTTTCTTTTTTTCTTGAGTATCAAGTCTAGGTGTCGATGATTTATTATATATGGTATGGACGGTTTTTATGTGTGTTTGTGGAATGAAGGGATATGAATGTATAGCCCAACATTAAAGACCTCTCAAGATTATATCGCTATCCAAGCTAAATTTGATTGATTTGATTGAAAATAGTGAGAACATTGTTAATGATAAAAACAACAAGATGGTTCAAAAGGATACATTTTGATGATGATTTCTTGGATAAAATAGATCAATATTTCTAGCAAGGTTAGGAATAATGGATAAAAGGCATCTGTCAGCACCATCTAATCAGTTGCAGATGTACCCTACGCACCTGGGTCCTGACTATGCGTGGGGTCATAACCATAGGGTGTCCCATAAGCTTGAAAAATATGAGGTGGAAATCTACTACCTGAAGACTCACCCTGCTCACCATGTGCTACAAGACTGATATGTTGTATGAGGCTTTGGGTCATGGAACTAACCAACTATAGGGTCTCGACCTCAACACTCTCCTTCACAATGGAAGGGATAAACACATGCTCATATGTTGGTCTAGTGAATGCTCATCTTTCTAGTTGTTGTAGGTCAAGACGTGCCCTCACTCTATCTTGTATGAACCCTCAACCTATACCCTAGAAGTCTTGTATATCAAAATAATTTGGGATTTTATTGAGGATAAACTCGCAGTAGAGTTTCCTCAAAAAATATTGTGGCACCTCATTGTTGTTGCATGGAGGATGATCAAAAACCATCCACCACCTCTACCAAAAATGGTTCTTTATCTCTTGGTGGTTGCACCAATGGATAGGGAACCTCTTGCTTGAAGGGTGTAAAATTTGATTTTTTTTAGTGTTTTTGAATAGGGAACGCAAGTCAAATTTTGTAATTTTTTCATCTTTCACTTGTTTATAGGATAAAGATACTCTCTTCTCTTATCCAACCAACTAGCTATTTTCTTGCTAATTGAATCTAAATTTGATAACATTGTTTCAATTGATTGAGCAAGCATGGCTCTATGCGAGGTTGAGCTTGCAGGATCTTTCAACCTTGCAATTATATCCTCAATTTATTTTTTGTTAATTTCAATTTTCCCCATTAAATTTTCTTGAGTTCCTGGAGCATATTGAGGAATTGTTGGAGGTTTTTATTGAGGTTTTTCTTTAGTAGGTATTTGGGGTTGAGGTGAAGGAGGATTTTGAGGAGAAAGAGGTGAATTATCATTTCTTGTAAATTAAATAAATTTACATCAAAAAACATATTAAATCTACCTATTTAGTAACGAATTCACAAAAAAAAAATCAAAACTTACTCCTTTGACCTCCCCAATGTCATGGCAACATTTTGGAAAATATTCGACAAATATTTGGTGAAGAATGAGGTCTCCTAAAATGCGAGCATGCTCTTGAGGGTTTGCAGGCCATGACTAAACAACAAAACATAGAAATGAAAATGAAAGAAAGTTGTTTTTTTTCTTTATAATAACTATAACACGCTCACATTATAACATGAATGCGCTATAACGCGCTCATGTTATGAATTTTTAAAAAATTGAAAGATGGTTGACCACATTTTGGCCCCCCATCTTTTTGCAACCGCCGCCTCTTTGTGCCCTAGTCTTTGATCTAGAGATTTTTTGCAACTTTTTATTTTCATCTGTGTGATAAGTTACATTTTTAGATTTAAGGTTATATGTCAATTAGGCTTGTTAATTTAATACACGCCAAATTTATCATCCTCACAACTCAAAAAGACATAAAACCTAGGAGGTTGACTCTCCCTTGTGGCAACAAGTCAATCATAAAACCCTAGTTGGTTGGCTCTCCCTTGTGACAACAAGTCAATCATAAAAGCCTAGTTGGTTTATGTTTGAATATGGAGTTAAGGTGAAAAGGAGATAATCCCAGTTAATCTAATTGGATCTAGGATCACTTTTCCTACTCTACATTATCCTGTCAAGAAAAAATATTGAAAAATTATTAAAAAATAAAAAAAATATTATGCACTAGATAAAAGATTTTATATCAAGATGATATATTTTTTCTTTTAGATAAATAGTTAATACAAAATTTGACATCAGATGGAAACAACTATATTTTTAATACATGCACATTTTAATATTTATTTGAATTTTTTTATTAAAATTGGAAAAAATATATCCATTGACTAAAGTTTCAAGTTATAAATATATACTAAGTAATTGAAGGAAAAAAATACTATATAAAGATCAACATCTTATGTAACTTCATTTTTTTAGTATTTTATCAACAACTAAATTATATTATCAAATATAAAAAATTATATTCAAATAATTTTATAATTTTTCAAAAAAATATAAACATAAAATATACTAAAAAATGCACATTATAAATTATTTTATATTGTTTCAAAATTTAAAACATGTATTCCACTTTTTAGTGATTCAAGTTTAAAATTTGGATTAGCATTGGTTGTTTCGTTTATAATAGTGTGACACAACTTTGTACTTTTGTCCAAGAATATGAGATACAAAGAAGTGAGTATATGTGTAATACCTCTCTAACTCCAGACTGGGTAAGATGGTATTTTAATTTTGATTTAGTATTATAAATGTTATGATGATGAAATTAGGCATTGATGATTATGCGATAGGTTACCATGATTAATCATTATGTTGGATTACATGCTTATATGTTCATATAATCTTATCATTGATTTTGTATGATTAGGGATAGGAAAGGGATGTTGTCGTAACACTCGTATCTGAGAGGCTTACGATATCATGACCCTCTTCTTGATGATTGATGTGTTTCAATTCTATGATATATGTTATATGCACATGTACCTTAACGTGTATTGGAGTGATGCAGGTACTGAGTATCGACTCCGCCTGGATCCATAGGCTTGAGCATACTCTTATTCCCCGATGGTGGTAATTGGAGGTAGTCACACAAGCCAAATGTTCCCCTACCTTAGCCCACTGCACCCTGTCAGGGCAGTGTTTCCGTTTGTTGCCTTCCATCCGGTTACCTAATGGTAGCATTCGGAGCACCCTTCTACCAAAAGTATTTTGTCATGTTTGTCTCATTGAGATATTTGGTTTTTTGTCCTTCTTTAATATTTTATAATGGTTAAATCAATGGGAATTTAAATTGTTATTCTCTTGGGAATTTAAATATTTTATTTAATGAATTATTGATCTTTTGGGGCAGCCTTATGCAATTCTAATTTTGCTTATAAAGCAACCTCTATTATTTGTTTCCTTTAGGGGGAGTTTTTATAACAAATTTTATTCAATTTCTTATTTTCCATCCT
Source organism: Sequoiadendron giganteum (assembly GCA_007115665.2). Classification (NCBI taxonomy): domain Eukaryota; kingdom Viridiplantae; phylum Streptophyta; class Pinopsida; order Cupressales; family Cupressaceae; genus Sequoiadendron; species Sequoiadendron giganteum. Next base: position 284,755,271 of record CM021105.1, read on the forward strand.
TGCTTGGGTTTTGGGAAAAATATAAAGGAAAGGAAAGTTTTGTTTTGGGAGGATTTTTTTTTTAATCTTTTGGGGAGAGAAAAAAATTGTTGTTTTCTTGCATGGAGAAGAAAACCCCAGGATTTGGGGTAGCTGATTTTGGGAAGATTTCTTGAGAAGAAATTTCGTGGGTAGTGGACTGTTGGAACCAGTGCGCCATTTTCTTCCTACTGTCCGGATTTGGAGTTTGGCTATGTCCTCTTCCTCCAGCATTTCACCATTTTTATTTTGGAGCTACTTGAGGTATTTTACTGTTGTTTTTCCATGTTACGTGGCTGGAAAATTTTGACACTCTCTCTTGTTTCTTGTATGCTTGTATATCTCTGATTGGAAATGTATTTTATTTATAAAAATTGGATGAACTCTTCCATTCATTTTTGTATGCTCGAGGTTGAATGATTTTTGTTTTAAAATTTAAATTGTTGCTCACTACCCTCTTGATGAAAATGAATTTTAAGAGTGGAATTTATGTTGAATTGCCAAGATCTCAACCGGGTCTTTGGCAGATTTTTAATCTAAGCATTTTTATTTCTCCATGATTTTCTTGCCATCTATTTAGATGTTTTTTTTATTGTTGTTCATGAACCACCTAATAAAAATGTGATTTGAAGGTGGATTCTAACTTCACATGCCCATATCTCAATTGGGTTTTCACGAATTTAATTTCTGGGCACTTTTTTTTTTTTTTCCATTATTTTCTTGCCCAAATGGCCATAATGGCGTTTTCTGAATAGCACCTCTTTGCTGGGTTAAAATAAAAAATTTGAAGGTGGTTTTCAATTTGAAACAACAAAATATGAACTGGGTCTTGTCCGATTTGAATTCCGGGCACTTTTGATTTTGCATGCATTTCTTGCCCAACTTGGCCAAATGGCATTTTCCAGAACAACCACTCGTTTCTGCTCTAAAATAAAAAATTGAAGGTACATTTCAACTTGAAACATTGAAATCTGATCTGGGTCAAGGTTAGAATTTTAATCTGGACATTTTTTTTTATTTTAATAAAAATTCTATGCCTCCATTTCCTTATGGTTTTTTGTTGTCCAGTGGCTTCTCTTACAACAATGTTAGCTTGGTTGTCTAAATGGTTTCAATAATGGTTTTATGGCTTTTTCATTATCTCATATTTTCTTTGGGATTTCTCGTTTGGTTAAACGAGATGGAATGAAACAATTATAGGATAATGACTCCTCGTGCATAGTCTTGAGCACTTGAAAAGGCTAAGGATGCACTCGAGAAGGCCTATTTGCCTGTAGGGCATTGATTTATCTGTCTACGAGGTGTTGATTTGGGCATGGTTGAGTCTCTCCATCCATTTTTTTCTCTTGATCTTGTATTTTGTAGTCATGAGTAGTTCCCATCATGTATGGTATGAGCATCTCCATGTTGTGGCATTTGCCTTATGCATTGTACCTTGTTTTGCTTTGTGTCTGGTGTGTGTGTTGGCCACATGTCACCCTTGACTTGATGTTTCTGTTTGGGCCTTGTGACTATCTCCGAGCACGGTGGGGTGGACTCTTTTGAGCCACATGGTAGGGAGGCATTGCCACCACCAATGGGGACCGACGTACAGGTTGAGGTACCGGTTGGAATCGATCTCTTTCTCTCTCTTATATTCAATTATCACATATACTCATGTACATGCTTTGTGTATATACCTCTATAGATGTTGAATCTCTTCCATGAAAATGTAATTGTAGCCATACTTGTTCCTTATGCATATTGTACTCTTTTGAGAGAGAAAATTAATCGTAAGTTTAATGAGAAGATATGTGATGTTTGTCCTGGTTTACGGGCTCCGGTGTTGGTATCGGGCTCGAATGTTCTTTGATCATCCTTAAGTTCTTTTATGTCATTAATTTTCATGTTTAAGTTAGATCCACAATTGTGAGAATTATCCTTTTTGGCAACCTGCCCAAGTTCTGAAGCACCGACGCCCTCTATTTGCCGTCAAGTGGGCAGGAATAGTAGTTCCAGAGCATCGGGCTCCAGAACTGCAGGTTTCATAGTATCGGGCTCCAGGAATAGTAGTTTTGTAGCATCGGGCTTTAGAACTGCAGGTTCTGTAGTATCGGGCTCCAGGAATAGTAGTTCCAGAGCATCGGGCTCCAGAACTGCCAGGAACTATAGGTTCCATAGTATCGCGCTCCTGAACTGTAGGTTCCACAGTATCGGGCTCTAGAACTGCAGGTTCCATAGTATTGGGCTCCAGAACTGCAAGTTCTGGAGTAGAGTAGCAAGTTCCAAAGAAAATCTCTGGAGCTATCCTTTTTGCTCCTGTTTGGATTTTCTCTGGAGGGTGGACTAGTCCTCTCCTTTGGGATGTCCTTTAGGTCATATTTGGCCATGTTTGTTGTGTTATATCGAATTGGTATTTGTTTTATGTCTATGTTATTCCTTATGTTTTTTTTTTTAAAATTGTCTTGTCCTCTTTTGGCTCTTAACCTTCTGGGTTACATAGCGGGATGTTACAATATGCATAGATAGAAGAATATGAGAATTAGGACATGACATATGACACATATAGCAAGTGGCAATATGAATAGGATGGAAATTTAAGTAATAAAAATAATAAATTTTAGAATAGTACAAAGGGACGTAGATAAGAGTATGAGAAAATACTTAGAGATAAAGCAGATTTGAAAATTGGAGACAAAGGAAATTATAAGGGAAACCATAAATATCTTGGGGAAAGAAGAACATGTAAAGGACAATATTAAGGAATATATTGATCATTGGGCTAAAATATTTAATTTGTAAGAAATAAAAAAACATATAAAAGAGAAGGGTAATGTGAATAGTAGGATTTTATAGGAAATTTATGATGTCAAGTAAGGTAGATGAGGATATTTATAATTGGTATCATAGGAAAGGATGTAGGGAATAATAGAGGATAAAAATGATGACATAGGGAAAAGCATGTATGAAAGTGATTTGATAGAGAAAATAATAAAATGAAAAGAACAAGATAAAATAGGAGGATTATAATTTGATGAAAACATATGAATATGATGCAGTAAATTAGTAAAGGTGTAATGGAATTGAAATAAAGTGTTTCAATAAAAATAAATCATGAGTAAGATAGATCTTGAGGTAAAGCGTTAGAAGATTATTGATAATTATGAGATATATGACATGTAAATTAATATGGATTAAGATAGAGATATTTTTAGTGTGGTGAAGGTAATAGAGATAAGAATATTTGAGAAATATGTGGATAAAAATGTGTATGAAAATAGGGGAAAAAGGGGAGATGAGGTACTAAACATGACAAAGAGGCACTCTCTCTCACTCACACAAACACACACTCCATGTTACCTTGGTAATATAATATATCAGTAAGTGGCTACTGTTACATGTCACTTGACTAATAGGTTTCTTACCTCAATCCTCGTGGAGAAAATCCCCATGAGGGTTTGGATGGGTGAACATTCCTAACTTTGTAGTCTTTGTATATTTTTGTGAGACATATGATCACATTCATAGTGAGAAGTAGTCAAATTTGGATGATAAGGATTCAGAATGTATCTTTAATTGTTATTGCATTGATATAAAAATGTACAAGACTTTGAATCATATGGTTGAAAAAGTCATCTATAGCCAAAATGTGATTTTTAAGGAGGTAAAACTTTTTAGTAAAAATGAGTAGCCAAAGGACATCATGAAGTCAATTATGTGTCTATAATTAAAGACTAACAAGGGTACTCCAATTGATGAAGTAGATGAGGAGGACAACACAAAGATATTAGCGAGTTTGGAATAAGTAAAAGATCCACCTTATCTTTTGAGGAGATCCACACATTTTCCTTTTCCTCTCTTCTTATTTTAGTGGAATTATTTGTATAAAAAAATCAGGTGTATAATTTTACCCTTTTTTTTATCATAGATGATATTGACACTATTATCTTATTTAGAATAATAGTTTATTACTAGTTGCAAACATGAATTGACTCATTAATTGTAGACTTGTTCATATTTATTAAATCAGAAATTACAAACTATAATTAATTTTCACCATAAACTGATTTTAGAATGAACATATTTTTTTCTTAAGCCAAGTTGCTGCCTTAGAGGTATGAACATATTTTATATTCATATTGGAAAAATATTACAAGTTCACGATACTATCCTACATATTACATTCATAGATAACCTACTATGGTCCAGTGTGAATCAACATACGAATCCCACCAACAAGCTCATTTGATCTCTCTATTTGTGTAGGAAAGAGAAGATTTGGTATACAAGCAATGAGTGTTGTAAACTTCTCCATATTATTTTTTATTATTATTTCATGGTACAATTCAATGGCTTTCACCAGCTTCTTGTTTTGATTGTAAGCAGCTCAGTCAATGGCATCATCAATGAGACCACGCCTAGGGGTTTTGTTGAGGTTGATGTGTCAAAAATAACATCTCATGCACAATTTCCTTGGAGAAAAATGTGCAAGTTTTCCCCAATAATTTCTACCCATGGTGAGAATAATGGTGCACCAAAAGATTCCTATCACTGATTCATCATCAATCTGTCCTACTTGTAATTTTCTTTCTCCCATCATTTCTTGTACCACCATTTCTATCACTGATTCACCATGCTTCTTGTTTTGATTGTAAGCGGCTCAGTCGATTGCATCATCAAAGAGACCACACCTAGGGGTTTTGTTGAGGTTGATGTGTCAAAAATAACATCTCATGCATAGTTTCCTTGGAGAAAAATGTGCAAGTTTTCCCCAATAATTTCTACCCATGGTGAGAATAATGGTGCACCAAAAGATTCCTATCACTGATTCATCATCAATCTGTCCTACTTGTAATTTTCTTTCTCCCATTATTTCTTGTACCACCATTTCTATTATCAAGGAATCCATGTTGAAGATCCTTCAAAGTTGATTTTGCCACCCATCATGCTCACATTGGTAGTTATTGCCTGAATTCAATGAGCTAGTACCCATCTTTGGTTTCTAATGTTTGAAGCTTCCATATAAACTGATGTGGGAAGCTATTTCCTCACACAGATAGGCATAATACTGGTAGTATGAAACTCAAAGATGAGTCAGACAATTGGTTCACAACCTAAATTTTAGACGGGTAGGGATTTTTATATATTTGGGATGTGTTCTAGTCCTGGCCAAGATCTCGTAAGGTGACACTATCATGTTTGATTCATGTGTTCTTCCTTGAATAGCTAGATAATTCACTGCAAATTTTGCTCCCATATAAATGTGACGAATGGAGAAGTCATCAATTTTCTATTCAAATTGAGATTTTTCAATTAACCATGTTGTTTGAAGTGATGAAACTTATTTTGATTTGTGAGCTTCCTTTAGTATCTACTGATGAAACTATTTTGGATTTTACTTCTTCAAGGAGAGCCACACACTTAGCCTCATTATTTGTTCTATGAGGGATTTTTATTGAGCCAGCCCATTCTTGGTTGCCTTCACTATTCCTTAAAAGATCACTTGCTCCTAACAAACCCAGTTTTCCTTTTGAGGCCCTGTCCAAATTTTATTTGAATCTCTCTTGAAGAGCCAACCATTTAACCAGTTTCCTTTTCCAAAGATAATGATACCATCCTTATGTTATCACACTCCGTGGATTTTTACTTCCTACTTTTTCTTTCTTTTGAGTTTAAATGTGTGCATATGCCAATCTCATCTTGTTTATCGTAGTTCTCATAAGGGAAGGTTTGTCTTTGAATATTCTAGTATTGCATTCTTTCCATAACTGTCACGCCACCTTTGTAGGACCCACAAGCCACAATACATTGGGAATCCTTGTTGGAGAGTGGACACGATTTGGATCACACCCTAGAACGTTTATGGAAGTTAACATTGCCATTGCAACTCTGGATGGATCCATGACCAAACCGTGGCTATGAATGGGTATTGGAGTAGAAGGTGGTCCACAATTTCTTCCACTTGTAAGTAGAGGACATCTAGAGGGTTTACCAATCTTGATCATGGGAAGTTTTTTTTCTATTATAATTTTATTATGAATTGTGATTTAGGTGAAAACTCTTGTTTTTTAGCACTTGTTTTTATTTCATATCAAGCTTTAATGAATATTTTTTAGATTTTTCTCCACACCATAATAATTCATCTTTCTTTTTGTTAATTGAGATTGAATTTTTTTTGGAAAATATTTAATGACTTTTTTCACTCCTTATATAATAGGATCACAGTTAAAATTTCTCCAAACTATCACATCTCAATAAAGGCTTCTTTTATTTTGAAATCCACAAATTTATTCTCATAAATTCTTTCTAGTTCTTCTTGATTACTTTCTAATTCTCTTACATTTGTCAAGGGTGGATGACCATTTCATGGGTCCAAACAAGATAATGTTTCTTTCTCATTGTTAACTTTCCAAGACATGTGCTATGTTATTAGATTCCTTTTTCTCATCATGAAATTCTATATGTGTGATTTCGTAGGGGGTTAGCAATTTGTTAATATATTTTTTGGTCTTTTGAGTCTAAATATTATTTTTGAAGAATTTGACACTACAATGCTTATAGGCAGACCAATCTTGTCGATGTAAGTTTGACACCTATGGTAGTATTTTGTTTAACACCTCTAATTATGGTGCCACCATTTGATTTATCCATTTTTACTATCTTCCACACCACAAGTGGGATCTGTTTTATGTTGTTTTACCCCTCTGACATGAATAATAATCCCAATGACATTAGTTGTCTTCTTTGCGACTTCTAGGAATGATAATGTATAAATTAGGATGATAATTAATACAACCTTGGTCATAGTTATTCTCCATGTCTAAGTTTGTCAGTGTCCCTTTCAAGACTCAACTTTCTTTTTGCATGTTTCTATTGTTTCCATCTATATTAGTGTGAATGGCAACGTGAAATAGAGGAATTCCCAAATATTTGCATGGTAAAGTATCTATTTTGAAACTCATTTTTTAGCCTATTCTACATTGTGCTAATTTTTTAGTATTGAAGAAATAAATCTTAGACTTGTCTTTGTTTATTTTTTGTGATTTGCATTTTATATATTTTTCCAAAGTTTCTTTGATTTTTGTGGTATCTTCTAGATTTTCCACCCCATATATGATGGTGTCATCAATGAATAGTTGGTGAGAGAGGGTGGAATTCTCTAGCAATTATAACTCCAATCCATCTTTATTCATTTAATTTCCTACTTACACTTCTTCCTAAGGTATTAGACACTATGAAAAGCTTGTTGACACTGATTAGTCCATTTGAATGGAACACCCTTGTGAAGCAAATATTGAAAAGGGTGACATTTATTTGCTAATTGTGCAATGAATCTCAGAATGCTCTATGGCTTGCCTTGTAGACTACACAACTGAGTTAGATTAGATTGTGGAGGCATATTTATGATAGCTTTTACCTTTACAGGATTGACTTCAATACCTTTGCGGGAGATAATATATCCTAGGAGTTTTCTAGAAGTGACTCCAAAGACACACTTTTTAGGATTCAATCTAACTTTGTATTTATCCATTTTGGTAAAGATATTGTCAAGCACAAAAAGATGACCTTCTCTTCTAAAATATTTCCCTAACAAGTCATCAACATAATCCTCCATAAGAGTATGTAATTTCACTTTTCCTCCTAAAGTAATTTAAGTGTTAGTAGTAGATTTAATATATAATAAATGTGAAGATTAAGGTAATTTACAAGATGCAATATTACTAAAATGATGTGAATAACAAATACAAATTAACCAATGTAATCATAATATGTAATGATTAGACAAGAATTCTAAAGTAAATAATTAACATATTAGTACAAATTGAATAACACATCCATATAATTCACATAGATTAACTTCAAAATCATATAGATAGTATTCCCAATATGTTAAATCAATGGTTTTCAATACTTATCTATAAATATATTTTGAGAAGCCATTATTTAGTACTCAAAGGTGTTAGGACTAGAAAAAATCAACCTTAAATTCTCCCCAAAAATTAATTTCTTTGAAATACCACATTGCCTAACCTATCATTTTTTATTTTTTTATTTAAAATATTCCATCTACCCACCCTCTATCCATCATCTTAATAAATTTACATTCGTTATCCTACCCGTGCAAGATATAAGTTATGTTGCCGAGAATATATCACATCGATGAAGTTCATTTCAGGGTCTCTTCGAAGGATGGATGAGCAAAGCAACATGAAAATTTTCAGAGAGAAAAAAGCATGTTAGGGAAACTTATTCTTGTGTCCGCCCCAAAAACTGATCAAAATCTTATCGAAGGAACTTCAACACATCAGGGGATAATATTTGGGGTCTCTTCGACAAATCGATACATTGATTATCAAGGAGTAAATTGTTTCAATTTGTATCACCTTAGCATGACTAACAAGGTAATTACACTTCAACATTCCCTCTCGGACATGACTCAACAGTGTGTTAAGATGACAATGAAATATTGAAGGAACAACACTTGGACCTAACAACCGAAGAGACTTTGGCATGTTGGAACATTTGAGTAATTTATGAGTCCCTTTGATATAGCGAAAAGGGAAGAAGTTATCGAGAAGAATTATGTATATCGACAAGACAAGGGAAGTTCCCTCTTCGATGAAGCGAGGGCCTTCATTATAAAAGAGAATGGAATAAAGTCAAAAGGGGCATGAAAGGGTTACAAAACATCAGAGCAACTAGTTCCTAATCTCCCCAAAAACCAAAGACAACATATCAACTAAGAAAAATATGATTGATGAGAGGGATCTATATCGGTGAAAGTCAAGGATCAATCCTTTTGATAACCCTAGAAGGCAAGAAGTGAACAACTAAACTAAAGATTCTTTTAGAAGGAAGGATACATTTTGGTGGAATAAGGATATTGATCCTCTTGATAAAGCGATAACATTCATTGCCTCTGTAAATTTATGAACAAAAAAGAATATTGAAGAAATCACTTACAAAGAGTGTTTTGAGAAGACATGAGGATATTGGTTTGAAGTCATAAGGGGTCCCACTGAAACCCCAAAAGATTAAAGAACCTAGCATTATTGCCCATTGAACTGATTTTTTTAAAATAAATCTTCACTTTCATGCACCTATAGCTACTAAACCATGAGGAATTTGGAGATGATGCAAACTACTAATTTATGAATTTTTTTATGTAGATTCTAAATATATACTTTTATAAAATTTTGGAATCAAATTACATTTATTTTTCCATCTCCTTCGAAAACTAGTTTTTAACAGTAAACACCATTTATAAAGAATGACGTGTACATGTTAACACATAACTTTTCTCTATGAAGGATGAAATTCTATTTTTTTTTCTAATTTAGTTTTGTAACTATGATATGTAGTGCATGCAATTAGTTTCATAGTGTTTTATTGAATATTTTTTATTAATTAAGTTTTGAAGTCAAACCAGTTACAATTCAAACATAGGTTTACTTGCTAACACATAAATTTTTTTGTATGTGTCGAAATTTAATTTAATTTATTTTTATTGGATCAAGGACATAAATATCTAGAATTTTTTTTTATAATTGTCTATTTTCCACATGTGCAGAATAAAGAGCTTGATTTTCAGTGAAAAACCTACATCCACAATATATATATATATATATATATATATATATATATATAATCAAATTAAATAAATTTAAAATTATACTTTTTGGGAAGATTATAATAAGGAATAAATACTTCCAAAAAATAAATTTTAAATGAATTCATTTGATCCCCCAAAAGGTAAATCAAAAGTGGTTTTTTATCAACATTTTGATAGGTGTAAAGGAGACACCATTATAGGTATGGTTTAAAATTAGCAGGGTTCTATCCAAGGGGCTTTGATCTAAGGTGTTTTGATCAAACACTCTTCAATTGGAATCCTTTAAATGAAACTTTCCAAGTCTTAAATCATTATATTTTCTAGAAATATGCGATTTTAGCAAAAATTGAGATGTTCCAAAAAGTGTAGACCACTATTGTGGGATCACGTTGAGGAAATAAATGAATGTCGAAAGGGGTATGGAATTGGTCATTTCAATGCAGAGAAAGCATTAAACTCACTTGAGATAACAAGACAAGTGATATATTGAAGAAAAAAATTGGTGGCGATGGAAAACAATTCAACGGTTGGTATTCAAAAATAACAATAGTGACATGAAAGTTGGCATCATTCATCATTTATGAACCAAAGTTGAGAAAGTTGTAGATAAACAATCTGCTTTGCTCTAGTTTGAGGAATTTTCTTGTACTCAGGGAGAAAGGAAACCAAGAATCTAGTGATGACTGTGGACACAAAGAACTAGAAGGAATGTGACCAACTCAAGTAAGTAACCAAGCCTGAACTAAATTCATTCTATTCAGACCAGTTAAAGAATAAGCAAAAAGTAGGGTTTACATTGTTCTATAAATCAATGGAAAGTACATAAAAAACATACAAAAGTTAAAAGGCAGAAACTAGATACCAGGCATTTAAACCAAGATTTAATTGACCAATTCCCTAGTTCTAGATTGAGGTCCGAAAGAAATGTCCAATTAAACCCAGGAGCCGAGAAGTTAGAAGATAAACAAAAGGGACTAGGTGATGTATGGACGCAAAAAAGGGGTTGTGACCTATTTATATACCATTACAAAAAGATGTACAAACACATGCCAATATCTAACCCATGGAGGATTAATTTGGGAAAATTAGTAGTGCCTAATGTGTTTATCAATGTGGGATTGATGAAGGCACTAGCAGAAATATATAACCCACATACTCATGCAATCCACTTGGCAGATGGGTTGTCTTTTATACCAATTACAAACAATTACATCTCTATGGTTTTTCAACTAGATTTGAGCATGACTATGAAATTTAGGATCAAAGACCTTTTGGGTGAATACCACAATATGGATGTGAGCTATAAACATGGAGATTACCCTTGCATAGACCCTAGGATAAAGGGAATAGACTCAAAAGGTTTTTAGAAGGTGAGCGCCCCCCATTTTCAGCTGAATTGTTCAAAGAGTATTTTCAATACACATATTACTCTGTTGATCAGGTCTTTGAAATACATGTACCCACCCTAATATCCATAGCCCCAATGGTTTTAGCATTAGACATACAAAATCAGGATGCTAGAAATTTTGATTACGCAAAATATTTGGAAAAGCCCCTCAATGATGTGTTGAATTCCATTAAGAATAACAACATCTATTGCAAAAAATATTCATTGCTCATGTATCTTATCTTATATGAAGGACAATCTAGATTGGATTATGGAGTGATCACTTATGAATAAGGGACATAGACAATGATGAAAATGTTAGGTCGGTGTAATTGTGGATGATATGAGATATAAATGCACAAGATAGCATTAACTTTATTTTGAACAATATTTTGTCTACAAGGTTCTAGGTCACCCTCATGATTATAACTTGACATAAAAAATACAAAGTTTTTTAAGACCCAAAGAGAAAGATCATAAAGGGAAAGTAAACCACAATTGGGGAGACTAGTATGTTTATGAGGACTGTACCAAGATTGGGATTTGTGGTTTCAGAGGAGCACCATTCCTCTTACCAAGGATAGTTCCAAATAGAGTGGCATACTTGGAAATTGTTAGACAATTGGCTTATTCAGATTTACTACATATGAAAAGTTATAGCAAATAGTCCCTTATGCCAAGTACTCTTTGTTTCAGTGACTTTACTATTATGTCTAAGAAAGGATATGAAGCTATTAATGATAAATTGGATCATTACAATCTACCCAATTTGGAATGAAAGAAAATGGTTTGAGCCTGAGCATTTCATAAACAATGCTAAGTTGGCATAGAAACTGAAAGGGTATAAACATGAGCTCTTTGTAGATAATGACTTAATTAGGAATGTTGATGAATTCCATGCATCAAGAAGAAGGGATATGTATAATAGGATAATGATGGTTGAATCATAGAAAATGAGTCACAATCCACTATACTATGGGGTCTTTCATGAGATTGAAGATCTTGTGGAGAGAATGGACATGGTGCTTCAACATGAAAATGAATTAACCAAAGATGTACTTTCCTTAGCATTCAAGAGGAGAGAAGATGTTCCTTTAGTAGGAGATGTTATAATAACACAATCTGAGGATATAATACCCTTTTGTCACATATCACCACAACCTACCCCAGACATCAGTTTTTCCATTAAAACACCAATGGAAAGTGAAGAAGGTGTTGAAGATGAAGTTGAATTTGTATAGAAAAATAAACCTATTGTTGAGAAGTATGAGCCTCCACCTGAAAGGAGTGTTGTTGTGTTTGAGGCATCAAATCAAATTTATGATAATGTCAAATATAGTGCAAGTCAAAAGTTTACTTCATATGATGCCTTTGTCAAGTCTCCTAAATTCAAGGCATTTGTTTATGAATACAATGGTAAGATGATGAGAGAAAGAGTAAAAGAAATCCATCTTGAAAAGGAAACTAAGGTCTTAGATGAGTTGCAAAGAGAAGTGGATCAAAATATGGAGAACATTACTCCAGAAAAGGAGTGAGAGGTGTTACAAGAGGCTAGAGTTATGCTCCTACCAGAATGGTATACTAGCTCGGCCATTGCATTCGACATTTTTAGTAAAAGAGAGGAAAAATCCTTACAATTGACTACTGAAGCAAGTGACAATATTTATACTAGTTCTAGATACAACCCTTATAATTCCACTCTTCTAGTTTGGGCCTTGTACCCACCATAGAAAAGGCCTAATATTATTAGTGACCCAGGCCAAGTGTTCGACCATCTTCTTGTACACATAGTGGGAGACACCGATCCCATGGAGACTTCCAACCTGAATATCAATGTTTCAAAATTTACTAAGGCACAAATTGAAAAATTAGTGAAAGATAACAAAAGGTACATTTCTAAGAATGAGAGGTTACGATAGGAAGTGGTCAACTACAAGGATAAGTTACCCTCATCTTCAGGCACCTACTCTCCATTGGTGGAGTGTGAGAATGAAGTACTAGAGGCTATGTCAAAAACTATATACTAGAAGCATAAAAGTGAATGGGCTCAAAATAAATGTGATGAATTGGAAAAAAGGATGAAAACCACCAAATTTGATATGGACTCAGAATTAATCAAAAGGAGATTTGAGAAAGTACTAAGACAGGTCGATCAATTTTGGACAATTCACACTAAAACATATGATTCTTTTTAGGAGCACAAGAGATTGTGGCACTGAATAATGGAGAAAAAGGAGGAGATGATGGCCAAAGAAATGGTGGATGACCAAGTACTTAAGAATCTTGATGAGCTAATGAACGTACATAATAAGTTTCAAACTGCAGTCACAAAGGACCTTAATGATTTTGACCAGTTGATGATTATCTCGTTCCCATCTTTCTTTAAGGATACAAGCAATCTTACACACCCGAGTGAATGAAAAGATCAGTTGACACAACTACTATCATAGGCCTTCAATTTGATAAATAATGAATTGACAGTGATGGACAACACTCGTAATCAACTTGAAGGAATGCTTCACATGGAGTATGTTATAAAAGATATAATTACCAATGTAAATAAATACACCAGTGAATGATATATTGAGAATCTTTCTAGTTTTAATTTGTTTATTGTTCAGGAAACATAAGGAACATAAGTCATAGAAGTTATGCATCATTAGATACATTAGCATGGAGTATGGACCTTGAATATATCTTTAGTGATCACGAGTACCTCATGAAGATTAACAGACTGTGGTGTGTCACAAATTGTTGCAGACTTCTTTAGTTATCTTTTGTTTATTAATTGTACATTTGTTAGTTTTTTAGCAAAAAATAGATGAAACTACACCACATTTGATGTAATGGACTGAAGCTTGTTGCTTCCCATATATAAGGGAAACCAAGGCCATGTTTTGAGGATCATCAAATATCATCATAGTTATTAGCATTTAGTCTTAGTATAGTAAGCATACAATTCTTCCAGTATGAATTGTATTATCTTTTGAAGCAATATAATGGAGGAGGAAATTTGAATTGGTCACCCAATTTTTGGTGTTCAATTGTTGTGTCAATATTGATTCATACATGTTATTTGGCTGTCTCCAAAGTGGTCTTTCTCTATTGTTCAAATTAAGTATATCAAATATATATATATATATATATATATATAACATGTCAAGACACATTTGTTGCACTTGTGTGATTTCATTGATTGGTTTCTATGAGAAGGGAATTAAAATCCTTTTAAGAGATCATTTTTAATAGGTTTCTGGCTAGAATTAAAGTCCTTTTGAACTGATTACCTTAACTGGTTTCATTCACATCAAAATTAAGTCATTTCAAACATCACACTAACTTAGGGAGATATAACTAGGATTGGTAAGAAGAGTCTAAATAACTGAAAAACTTGCACGTGTACAAAGTATATACATCCAAAAGTGTCGAGGAGTTAGAGTTAGGCCAGGAAAAGGATCCACATATCCTAAACATCTCGACTCCATTTACCCAATATGAATAGGCACTGATCACACTCATTTCAATAAAACACTTTATACAAACCTTATCTACACATTCAACTTTCAAATATTTGTAGTAGGGTTAGTTATTAGCTTTGCATCTATTTTACCTTTACATGCCATTGTGGATAGATTTCTCAAGTTAGAGATTACACACACATTTAAATCTGCTCCATTATTTAGGTTCACACACGTAGGTTTAACATCTAGCTTGAAGTGTAGGAAGTCCTCAACCACATTGGTTGACTTCGTTCGTTAGCGAAAAACATTGTAAGCTTGACCATAGAGCTCGACATATTTTTAGGGTTTTCAATCTACATTTTTGAGACCTAACATTGGTGACTCTACTAGGGAACTAGCCTAGTCAACTCTGAATCCAGAACAATCCATTATAGAGTCATTAAAACCTCACATTTGTGTAATTAAACCTTTGTAGGGGATTTTGTTGGGGATAAAACCAAGAATAATCTCATTTAGATCTCAATAGTAGAATTACCACCATCTTCTCACTTTTTGAAAAAGTGAGCACTTGGTGACTCTACCAAACTATGAAATTATTGTATGACTGATAAATTGAATATTAGATTAGAAATATTGGATCTTAGGCATCAAAGGATTACAATATCACCCAAAATGGATGGTAGAATATCTTTGCATAAGCGAAGTACAAAGACAAACAATGGCAAGTGGATAGACAAAAATGGGTCCCCTCCTCAAAAAGCATGTACTAATATGAATGGAACAACATCAACTCCAACAGAAGCAACATAAAACAATAACCATGGTCATTAGGAAAACACATCAGAATAGCCTTTCATAATGCACAATAGTTGTAGTCCTTTACATGAGTCATATTTTTACAATGATGAAGGATATAAATCAACACACTACTATACTCGATAAAACAACTTCAACAATATTCGCCACTTTGAGATCGATCCTCAAAAAATGAAAGCTGAAAGAATCTGCATCTAGAGAGATTATGATTATAGAATGACACTCCAACAAGGTGAAGGAGCCCAACATGATTTCACTGATCAAATGGTATCCACAACTCGACACTTGACAATCCACTAGAGGACACATGAACTACTGAGTAGGTGGAACAAAACCTACAAAAACTACAACAAGAGCTCAGGTTAGCAAGACTAAAGGAACATGAAGAGTAAACAAAACAAGAGCTACAACAAATAAAATATCGATGTAAAAGTAACTCAAAATATATACCACATCACAAGTATGAAGGGCACACCAGTATAAGTAATTCGTAGGGGTCACAATAGAACACAAGTGATCCTAAGGTTTCAAATCCATCTATTTCAAATGCATCTCACAGTATAGTAGGAAATCTAAGAAACCCAAACTATGCACAACACAATAACCCACCACAAATCCCAACACCACAAAATGTTTCTACAACTTCCCAACCCATGGCTAACACATACCCACCTCCTAGTCACCAGTATGTCCCACTTCACCAATATCATATACCTCAACAAAATGTACAAGGTAATATACCCTCACCAGAATGTACAACGACATGTGCCTCACCATTAATATCAACAAGGCCCTCAATACCAACCCAACAAACCTAAACAAAACCCCTACTTGCAGGGACCCCTAAATATAAACAAATACATGCAACTAGATTTATTTGGATATCAGATATTTCCATATCCAATTAGTAATGATTTGAGGAATGCAATCTTGAAATTTTTAGGAAATCATTCCATCACAATAGAACATATAAGGAATTTTGATGCAATTATGGATGACTACAATATACATTATGAGGATATCCTCATGAAGTTATTCATGATGTACTTGATTGAAGATGCTAGGGACTAGAATAGGAACCTTCCTAATGCTTTGATCAGTTCCTCGAAAAATTTAAAAGATTAATTTAGGGAATAGTATGGAAGTCATTAAAACCCAAATTTTTTTGTACATGAATTAACAGGTATCCAAAAGCACCACAATGAATTGATCATTGATTTCAACCAAAGGTTCTCAAAATATGCAACAAAATATCACTCGGATCAAAGCCCTCATATGGTATGGCCTTGGCCATTTACCTAAGGGTCTTCAACCCTAAGAGTGGGTATGAACTCAAAAATAGAGCTCCTAATACCCTTGCAGAAGCTGAGAAGGCCACTATCAACATTGAAAATAATAGAAAAGTTGCCAAAAAAATTAACAAAAGGGATGATGTTAGAATCCCACCAAATTCAAACAACCATCAAACAAGACAACAAACTGATTATAGGAATGAGAGACCTGGGCTACACGATATGCCCTACAACACTAATTGGAAGGATGGGAGACCAGTTGATAGCAATCAAAGACAAAATTATAGCAAGGACACCCCTAATCCCTTGAAAAACATGGGACGCACATGGTAGAAAATAGTCCATGGTTCTTAGCATGCAATCTACCATACTCACCTGAATACTATGCAGTGAAAAAATCGTTACAAGAAGATGAAATATATTATAATCAGGAGAGAAATGATCATACCATAAACATGTTAGGGATGCAACCAAATTTGATTGATGAGGAATACTGATCCTCCGAAGAATATGGGTTTGAGTATGATGTAAGTAATTAGAGATACAATGTTAGTTTGGGTCAGCAAGAAGTCTTTTCTAATCAAGAAAATAATGATGAAGAAGTTGCTTATACATCTGATGCAATGCCACAGTTCCAATTAAGGACACCAGTTGAAGAAGAGAAAAAGGCTCTTACATTAGCTATTGTGGCATTGGGCCACAAGAAAGTACAACTTGGGAAATAGAACTATAAGTACAAATCAGGGAGCACCTAGAAGCTTATTCATAAGAGAACAAAAGCATATGAATGATGTGTTGGATAACCAAAAGAAAAGTGAAAAAGAGAAGGCTCGAAAAAATGTGTCCAAGGAAACAACAAAAATTGAGCAAGGTAAGGTAAAAGACGATGTTAAACTGTAAAGTGAGGAATAGAACTGCACTAAGATAGAGAAAATAGAACACTCAGTGAGTGCCCCCTCATTTGACATAACACACACATTGTCTTAGATCAAGATGTTTGTACCATTACTAGAGATGATGAGAATGGATGAATAGAGAGATAGTGCTATCAAGTTAATCTTAAATATACCAAATAAGCAACAAAATTAGGATAAAACCAAAGAAATATTAGAAGCATAGGTAAATAGCACTGAACACAAGAGCACAAAGACACTATAGTTTTACTTCAAGGTGACACTTTAACAAATAATCCCTCCTAGATAGATCCATTCTACAATACATTATTGATTAATAATAAATTGGTGAAGAATTACATGATTGACTCAAGAGCTACAATAAACATCATGTCAATGGTTGTGATGAAAGAATTGGGCATGTGGGTGAATACAACATATGGGAAATGTTATGAAATTGACAATAGGTCTATCCCAATTGTTGGAGTAGATATCATCATTGTGTATACACTGAATCATCTTACAAAAATGATATCATCATTGTGGATACTCCTCCCTATTATGGCATGTTGTCATCCAAGCAATGGACTGTTGTAGTAGGGGGAAATGTTCAACTATACCTATCATATACAACAATACTATTAAATGGGAAAGAGGTCAAGTTGCAGAGGGAGCCAAGATCTGAACATGTTATAGAGCATTTTGATCCAAAAATTGCTTTTTTGATGTAGACCTTAGAAATTTTAGAATTGAAAAATCACAACCAAAATTACAAAATATAGAACCAATCAATAGGGAAGCTCATCTTGATGAAAATGGTGTATGGAAAATGTACTTTGATGGTGCATGTAGTAAAGGATGGAATGGAGAAAGAATAGTATTCATCTCACCCACTCGAAAAATGTTCAAGAACTCATTCTTGTTAATATTTGAATGCACCAACAATATAGTTGAATAAGAAGCATTGTTTCTAGGCTTAAATATTGCTATAAGGTATGAGATCAAGTTGCTAGCAGTGCATGGAGACTCTAAATTGATTATCTCATAGGTCAAGGAAAATTATTCATAAAAAAAGAGGCTAAAACAATACAGGGAGTTTGGGACACTATTGAACTCTTTAATGCATTCTCGATAGTTTGGGTAGAAAGATTTAAAAACATAATGGTAGAATTCTTAGCAAATATGGCTTTAAAAAAGGATAACATTATACTGGAAGGAATAACAGAAGTAGAATTTAAAACAAGACTTGCAATCCCAGATAACATATATAATTGGCAGGTGTTCAATGATGATGAAGACCTAATTAAGTTTCTTCTTTGTATTGATCGGTATGAGTCTTAGGAAATTGATTTTAATGCTTTTGTTGAGGAAGTAGATGGAAAGCAAATTATCTTCAGACAAGAAGTGGTGCAACTTAAGACAAATAAGATTCCAAAGGGCCTAGTCGCATTAGAAAGAGAGTTTGATGGACATGATAGATTCAATTTGAAAATTACACCTGTTCAACAGGAGGATATTGAAGAAATTAACCTTGGGACAAAATTTGCTCCTAAGAAAGTTTATATTGGCAAAAGGATTAGTCCTAAAGTCAGAGAAATTATTATAGTCCTACTCTAAAAGTATAAGCATGTGTTTTCCTAGTCCTATGATGATTTGAAAGCATACAAAGATGATCTCTTCCAACATTAAATACCATTGAAGCCTGATGCTAAACCATTTCGAAAAAATCAACAACCCATAAACCCTACATTAGAACCAAAAATTCAAGAAGAGATTATGAAACTTAGAGATGGAGGTATTATCAAACCAATCATAAATTCCTCTTGGGTCTCAAACCTGGTGCCTATAAGGAAGAAAAATGGAGATAAAATATTGTGTGTAGACTTCAGAAATTTGAATGTATCATCACTCAAAGATAACTATCCTCTTCCAAACATGGAGGCAATGCTAAAAAGGGTGACAAGATGTGAACTATTATCTATGATGGATGGTTTCTCAAGGTATAACTAGGTGAAGTTCAAGGAGTCAAAACAATATAAAACTACTTTCACCACAGCCTAGGTTACATATGTTTATGTGAGAATGCCTTTAGGTCTCACTAATGCTGGAGAAAAAATTCAAAGGGCTATGGATGTAGCCATTTCCAACTTGATCAATGCTATACGGGTGGTTTATCAAGATGATTTGATAGCATATTCCAAAAAGGTAGAAGATCATTGTGTACATCTAGAAAAGATCTTCATCAGAGCATTATAATATGGCATCTCTCTAAACTCGAAGAAGTGTCATTTTGTTGTCATAGAAGGTAAATTATTAGGGAATATTGTCTCGAAAGATGGAGTGAGGATTGATCCAGAACGGGTGGAATATATTGACAAGATCCCCATTCCAAAGACTATAAAGTCCATCTAATATTTCTTCGGAAAAATTAACTTTATTAGGAAGTTTATTTCAAACTTTTCAAAGATTTTAAAACCAATCTCAAAAATTTCAAAGAAAGGTTTAAAAATTGACTGGACAGAAGAAGCCATTGATGCATTTGTGCTAATCAAGAGAGAAATCAAGGAAGCACCTGTATTGAAGTCTCTAGACTTTGACAAACCCTTTTAGATATTCTCCTTTAGATCATTTCACACAATGGTGGTTGTAATGTTACAACAGAATAATGATGGATATGAGCAACCTATCTCATTCTTTAGTAAATCACTTTAGGGGGCAGAGCTGAAATATGACATTACTAAGAAGCAAGACTATGCATTAGTATAATCAATTAAAGAATCTAGGCCTTACTTAGTGGGAGCAGAAGTAATAGCATATGTACCAAATTCTACAGTGAAGGAAGTTTTTTCACAAACAAAGGTGACTAGAAGAAGGTGTCGATGGATAAACCATATCCAAGAGTTTATTATTAATATTCAAATTACCAAACTAGTAAGGGGGCAAGGATTAGCGAAATTAATGACTAAATCCAATTTAGAAGCAACACAAATTTGTAATGTGGAAGGAAAATAAAATTGGATATCAAGTATTGAGCATACATAGCAGTACACCAACATAACATACTATATTAAACATATGAAATGTCTCAAAGGTTTTAATGACAACTAGAAAAGAACCTTAAAAATCCAAGCATTGAAATATTTCTTTATAAATGGAGACCTATATTGGAAGGATAGGAATGGTATCTTATTGCTATGCTTGGATGAGGTGCAAGAAGACTATATTTTAAAAGAAATGTATAAAGGTGTATGTGGAGGTCACTTCTCAGAAAAATCCACTTCCCAAAAGATATTAAGAGAGGCTACTACTAGCCTAAGGTCTTCAATGATTCCCATAGATATGTAAGGAAGTGTGAGGAGTGCCAAAAGTTTTCTGGCAAACTGAATTATCAAGGGGCCCTCCCATTGAGACCAATGCAAGTTGAAGCCCCTTTTCATCAATGGGGAATCAATTTTATAGGAGAATTTAGAGAGAGGTTTACTGGTGGAAACAGATGGATCTTGGTGGTCACTAATTATTTTACAAAATGGATAGAGGCAGTCCCAACGAAATAGGCCAAAAGCAAAGTGGTGATAAACTTCATGTTAGAGAACATCATTACTAGATTTGGGCACTTGTAAGGCTCATCACAAATAATTGTATGTGCTTTTGATCAAACGAATTGAAGGAATTTTGTGACTCCTATGGCATAATTTCATATGCTTCACCATACCCTCCTAAAGAAAATGGGCGGGAAGAATCTAGTAACACAAGTATTAAAATAATAATCAAGAAGATGTTAGAAAACAACAAAAAGGGATGGGATTACAAGCTTAGATTGGCTCTATGGGTAGATAGAATTACTATAAAGAAGGCCATTGGAAAATATCCATTTGAGCTAGTATATTGAGCTCAAGCTAGGCTCCCAATAGATAACCTTTAACCAATCTACAAGTTCATCTTGCAAGAAGATATAGACATCCTTGAGCCTATGGAAGAAAGGATAGAACAATTGGCTAAGTTGGATGAGATCAAGACTCAAGCCCAGAAGAATTTGTTTGACAAGAAAGCAAGAGATAGAAAATTCAAGGTGAATGGCATGGTTCTTATGTGGAATTCTAGAAGTCAAGATAAGGGGAAGCATGGGAAATTTGAAGCATTGTGGTTAGGCCCATTTATCATCATGGGTAAATGTGGTGAAGATTCTTACTATCTAAAAAATATGATCGGCGGAGAATAGGAATCAACAATGCATGGACAATTCTTGAAGTATTTCTTCTCTTAAAATTATTATTTTCCATGCACAGTAGATTAGGATTTTTTATTTTTTCCTTTTTTCAACCCCCATCCTTGGTCTACATCCTATAGATTACTTATGGATTCTTGCAATGAACTCATAGTCATTCATCCCTAATTGGAGATGCTATTAGAACTAGAAAAAATCAGCCTTAAATTCTCCTAAAAAGTTCATTTTGAAATACCCCATTGCCTAACCTGCTATTTTTAATTTCATTATTTAAAATATTCCATCTACTCGCACTCTATCCATCATCTTAATAAATTTACATTTTTTATCCTACCCGCACAAGAGATAAGTTATGTCAAGAGATAAGTTATGTCATCGAGACTATATCACATTGGTGGAGTTCATTTCAGGGTCTCTTAGAAGGAGCGATGAGCGAAGCAACATGAACATTTGTGGAGAGAAAATACCATGTTGGGGAAACTTATTCTTGTGTCCCCCCAAAAATCTGATCAAAATATTATTGAAGGCACTTCAACACATTAGGGGTAATATTTTGGGTCTCTTCGACAACCTGATACATTGATTATCAAGGAGTAAATTATTTCAATTTGTATCACCTTGGCATGAATAACAAGGTAATTAAACTTTAGCATTCCCTCTCGAACATGACTCAACAGTGTGTCAAGATGAAAATGAAATATTGAAGGAACAACACTTGTACCTAACAATCGAAGAGACCTTGGCATGTTAGAATGAGTAATTTACGAGTCCCTTTGATATAGGAAAAAGGGAAGAAGTTATCAAGAAGAACTATGTATATCGACCAAACAAGGGAATTTGGCTCTTCGATGAAGCGATGTCCTTCATTATGAAAGAGAATGAAAGAAAAATAGAAAGGACATGAAAGGGTTCTTAAATATTGAAGCAACTAGTTCCTAATCTCCTCGAAAACCAAAGACAACATATCAACTAAGAAAAATATTGATGAGAGGGATCTATATTAGTTTAAGTCAAGGATCAATCCATTTGATAGCCCTAGAAGGCAAGAAGTGAACAACTAAACCAAAGATTTCATCGATAGGAAGGATGCATTTCAGAGGAATAAGGATACCAATCCTCCCAATAAAGGGACAAAATTCATTGCCTCTCTAAATTTGTGAACAAAAAAGAATATTGAAGAAATCACTTACAAAGAGGGTTTCGAGAAGACATGAGGATATCGGTGTGAATTCATAAGGGGTCCCTCTGAAACCCCGAAACAGTAAAGAACCTAACATTTATCGAGGAAAGAAATGAATGTCAACAGGGGTATGGAATTGGTCATTTCGATGTGAAAAAATCATTAAACTCACTTGAGATGACAAGACTATTGGCAAAAAAAGAATAGGCAACTAGAGGGGGGGTGAATCAGTTGTTACAAAAATCAAACTTATTCAACATCAATCAACCTTTAATCTCAAATCTAATAATTAACAGTGCAAGCATAAATCAATAACACAACAGAGACACATGGACACCAAGATTTTATACATGGAAACCCTGTTAGGGGAAAAACCATGGTGGATGTTAGTCCACAAGATTATACCCTGTTAGATGTATAATGAAGAATTAATAAGGAATGCACTTTCATTTAGGCACACTACCTAGAGCTCACTACTCAGAGGAAGGCTCACTACCTTACATTCAATAATCAGAATAAATCCATCTGATGAGGTTGAACTGAGAAATTAGCTTCTACAAAAGCTTGATGACAGTTTCGGTTAGGCACATAAAAACTTATACACACTCTTCCACACTCTAATTTTCTCTTGAATGATTTGATATTTATTCACGCATGTACTTCACATACACACACTGAGCATACATAAAAATGAGGGAAAAAACCGCTCTTATATATCTGCTACATGGATTTACATCAACTACTTCGTTAGCCACAAATAAAGAATAAATTACAACTGTCGGCCTCAATACATAAATAAATCTTAATGCACACCAACACAAGTTGGTCTCAACATAGTGAGGACCCAAATAAACACCTTCAAACATGCCAAACAATAAAAGATTAATCCTTATGGATCCGCAACACGCTATCACCATCATGTCAGCCAAGAACATGAAAAACTTGAGCACACATCAGAAAAATATCTAATTACAATAAAAAATAATAATGCGGACGTATAGCAAGGATAGAGTACAATCTAGAAACATCCATGAACATCATAGGAACATACACAACAACTAAATTTTCCAGAATTTCATTCTCTTCTTCCAAGAACACCTGCTACAGTAACATAATGACTGTAGGAACATAGAACGTCATAACTCTCTCAAATCTTGATGTGTACAACTGAAACTTTCATACAACATACTAGATAGACTCAATAAAAAACCATTTAGTGTATGCTACTTGATCATCTATGAACACAACTTTCCAATACTCTAACCTTCTCAACTTCACTGGTTGCTTGCAATATATTTATTACGATTTTCTCAATCTCCTCAACATATGCAGCTTTCAAAATCACCAATCATAATAGTCTTGACATCAATGGAAAACACATATCAACAATGCAACCACAACATCCAACAATATCCCCCTTTAGCATTGATAGCAACACATGATGTGAAAAATAATAACTAGCTCTTCTCTAACAATCTCCCCCTTATATTGTGCACTCTTTTCATATTTTCTTCTTCCATTTTGCTTCTCTCCCATTTTTTTTTCACATTGGTTCTCTCCCCCTTTGACATCAATGGAAAAGTTACACATGCTCTGATCACATATCTGAATCATTTGACTACTCCCCCTAAGTAGCAGCCACCACAACATCAATCCGGAATAAGATATGGCTATAAGATTGCATATTGATGCAAAGACTTGCATCTTAGTTCATATTAGGAGGGGAAATCACCCCTAACTTTCCTCTGAGGTACTCAAAATTATCCTTAGGCAATGGTTTAGTAAATATGTCTATAATTTTCTCCTCGATAGGTATATAATCCATTCTAACTTCTTTGTCACATACTTTATCTCTCAAAAAGTGATATTTGATGGATATATGCCTTGTCTTTGAATGCAACACTGGATTCTTAGAAATGTTTATAGCACTTGAATTGTCACAAAATATGGAAATGGGTTCTTCATACTCAATTCTGACATCTCTCAACATTTGCTTCATCCACAATACTTGAGTACAACTATTTATAGCATTAATATATTCTCCCTCAACAGTAGATAATGAAACAAAGTTCTACTTTTTGCTTGGCCAAGATACCAACTTCTTTCCTAAGAAGAATGCACCACCATTGGTACTCTTCCTGTCATCCACATCTCCTGCCCAATCAACATTAGTGAAAGTGCTAAGGATAAGATCATCATCCCTAGGATACCAAAGACCAAGATCAACTATCCCTTTCAAGTATCTAAAGATTCTTTTCACAATAGTCACATGAGAATCTTTATGATCAACTTGATATCTAGCAACCATGCATACAACATTCATTATATTTGGCCTAGTCTAAGTCAAATAGAGTAATCCACCAATCATTGACCTGTATCTTGTTTGATTTGCTTTATGAGAATCATCATTCTGTTAAGTTTTCATCTGGTTACCATAGGTGTACCAACTGGCTTTGAGTATTCCATGCCAAAAAAATTTAGTAACTCTTTTACATATTTAGACTAAATAAAAAAATTCCATCATCTAACTAAGTGATTTGTAGTCCTACAAGGAATTTCAGCTCTCCTATCATTGAAATTTCAAACTCACTTTTCATTTCATCAGAAAACTTCATACACAAATCATCATCACCTTCAAAAATAATATAATCAATAAAGACTTCAGTGATCAATTGTTTATTCTGAACCAACTTGAAATACAGATTGTTGTCAGCGATACCTTTATTGAATCTAATTTTAAACAAGTATTTATCCAATCTAGCATACCAACCTTTGGGAGCTTGCTTAAGTCAATATAGAGGTTTCTTCAATTGGCATACCATATTTTCTTTGTCAGTCAGTTAAAATCCATCCGATTTTTCAACATAGACTTCTTCTTCTAGCTCACCATTTATAAATGTTGACTTTACATCCATCTGATAGACTTGTAATTATTGAAAGTAGCATAAGTAAGAAACAATCTTACAGCTTCAATTCTAGCAATAGGGGAAAAATTTTCTTCAAAATCAATACCTTCCATTTGTGAGTACCCTTTGCAAACCAGTCTTTCTTTGTTTTTGACCACTTCACCTTGCTCATTCAGCTTATTCCAAAACACCCATTTGGTTCCAATCACATTTTTGTTTTGAGGTCTAGGAACAAGATCCCATGTATCATTTTTCCTATCTACATTAGTTCTTATTTCATGGCTTCCATCCAATATTCATCTTTACATGCTTCATTGATATTGCTAGGCTCAGTTTTGGAAATTAGACAATACTCTTCTAAAATTATTCTTCTAGTTTGTACACCTTTGCTCTTATCTCCTATAATATGACTGTCAAAATGATTTCGCCTTACATACTTGGGAGTTTTAGGATTTTCTCTGACTTCTTGTTCTTGTGTTCTTTCTTCTGCACTTTTGCTAGTTTCTGCTTCTTGATTTCCTTGGTTCACCAGAACAATTTGAATTTGATTATATGTCTCAACATTATTTCCATTGTTAGTACTATCATGTTGATCATATGAATCATATCCACTACATCTGGATGGTCTACCAATATCTTCATCAACTCTGAAATTTTCACTTTCAACCATTTTCTTCAACCTTTATTGAAGCACCAATAAGATTTTCTCTTAGTAGAGTAACCTAAAAATATTCCTTCATCACTTCTAGCATCAAAATTGCCTATATCATCATCTCTCTTGATATAACATTTGCTTCCAATTTTTTTGAAATATTTGACAATAGGCTTATAACCAAACCATAGCTCAAAGGGGTTTTACTAGAATTACTATTGAAATTCACTTGGTTAATGGTATACACAGTAGTACTTATAGCTTCTCTCTAGTAGAAATGAGGAACATTTGCTTTTAGCATCATGGTTCTAGTAGTGTCTAGAATGGTTATGTTCTTTCTTTCAACAACTCCATTTTATTGAGGGGTTCGAGGACTAGATAGTTGTCTTTGTATTCCATGCTCTTCATAGAAAGAATTGAATTCCTAGGAAGTGAATTCACCACCTCTATCTAACCTTAGGCATTTAATATTTTGACTTGTCTCATTTTCTGCCATAGCTTGAAGATTTTGAACTTTTCTAATGCTTCATGTTCTTTTTCTTAAGAAAGAAACCCATATCATTCTAGAATAATCATTAATAAGAAACATAAAGTACCTTTCACCTTGAAGACTTTTGATTTTGGATGGACCACATAGATCAGTATGTATCAAGTCTAGTACTCCATTAGAGTTATACTGTTTGCTCTGGAAAGAATTTCTAGTTTGCTTTCCCATCTAACATTCCTTGCACATAGTGTTAGAAGGCTTCATTAACTTAGGAAGATCTCTGACTGCTTGAGTAGAGCTTATATTGACAATTTTATCAAAGTTCACATGACACAACCTCCTATGCCATAACCAACTTACATCAATTTGAGCAATTAAATAACTTTCACTAGCAACACTCAAGTGAAAAATATTACCTTTTGTCTTTGTACCTAAAGCAATTATGTTTCCAAAATTTCCCCTTATTCTACACTTACCATCCTTGAACTGAAGATTGTAACCCTTGTCTACCATCTGTCCAAAACTCAACAAGTTATGCTTTAAGCCTTCTACATAAAGAACATCATCAGTATTGTTCTTACCACCAAAAGAAATAGTGCCTCTGCCACGAATCACACCAAAAGTGTTATCTCCAAATCTTTCAACACCACCATCATAGTTTTCAAAGCTTAAAAACTTGCTTTTATCACCAGTCATGTGATGTGAAAATCCGTTGTCAATTACCCACTCATCCTTTTCTTCAATTTTGGTGCAAGATATTTCTCAACATTCACATTACTAGTAGATTCAGTGGACACCTAACCATTTTCTTTGATAGCAATGAATACCCATTCATCTTCATTTCCAGTTTCTTTATTGGATTCTTCATCAGTTACACCTTCTTCAGCATAGTAACATTTCTTTTGAAATCTACTCTTCTCTGGTTTGTACTTAGAAACTCTTTCAAGACATCTTGGTGCAAAATGACCTATCTTATTGCAAGAAAAAAATTTAATAGGTAACTTTCCTTTGTACTTAGCATGACCTCTAGCTTCTCTTTTCAAAATCAATGCTTTCAGTTCTTCTAATTCTTTTTCTTCATCTTCAATCTGTTTCATCTCATCTTCATACTTGAATGTCCTTTTGGAACTCTCTCCCGAATCATATCTCTGCTTGCTTTTCCTAGATACAGTAGCCTTGAATGTAGATTCAGTCTTAAGAGTAGATTCACCAAATTCACTTAACTCAAAGGTAGAAAGTTTTCCAATCAACATGTCTCTTGTCACATTTTTCACTGTCCTAAGTTCACCAATAACATGAGATCTTGTTTTGTAGGAAGGGGGCACAGATCTAAGTACTTTACCCACAATCTCTTCTTCATCCAAGACTCCATTGACACATCTAATGCTCATCACCAACTCATTTATCTTTTGAGAGAAAGAGAGGATGTTCTCATCTTCACTCATCTTCATATCCTCCCACTTTCCTTTTAAACTTTGTAGCTTATAAACTTTCACTAGTGCATCTCCTTCATACAATGTTTCCAACTTTTTCCAGATCTCATGTGCAATCTTCAGACCTATCATATTTGTCATTTTTGACTCTTTTAGAGCACTCAACAATGCTTCAATAGCCTTGGTATTAAATCTTGCTTTCTTGATCTCATCTTCAAAGGAGGGACCATTCTAAGGAATAGTATAAGCACTTTGTGTGATCATCCAGAAAGGTTCACCAATGCACTTGAAATGACACTCCATTCTGAATTTCCATAAAGAGTAGTTTGTACCATCAAATCTAGGACTGTCCTTCTTGTATGATGCCATCTCGGGTCACCTCAAGCTATTAGGCTTCTTCAGAGTCCAACTAGCTTTGATACCAATTGTTGGCAAAAAAAGGATAGACAACTGAGAGGGGGGGGTGAATCAGTTGTTACCAAAATCAAACTTATTCAACCTTTAATCTTAGATTTGATAATTAACATTGCAAGCATAAATCAATAACACAATAGAGACACATGAACACGAATATTTTATACGTGGAAAACCTGTTAGGGGAAAAACCACGGTGGATGTTAGTCCACAAGATTATACCCTGTTAGAAGTATAATGAAGAATGAATAAGGAACACACTTGCATTTAGGCACACTGCCTAGAGCTCACTACCTAGAGGAAGGCTCACTTCCTTACATACAATAATCAGATTAAATCCATCTGATGAGGCTGAACTGAGAAATTAACTTCTACAAAAGCCT
The DNA here is from genome assembly GCA_007115665.2 of Sequoiadendron giganteum. Lineage (NCBI taxonomy): Eukaryota > Viridiplantae > Streptophyta > Pinopsida > Cupressales > Cupressaceae > Sequoiadendron > Sequoiadendron giganteum. Next base: position 284,784,410 of record CM021105.1, read on the forward strand.
GATGACAGTTCTGGTTAGGAACATAAAAACTTCTACACACTCTTCCACACTCTGCTTTGTTGTTGAATGATTTGATCTTTATTCACACATGTACTTTGCATACACACATCGAGAATACATCAAAATGAGGAAATAAACCGCTCTTATATATCTGCTACATAGATTTAGATCAATTACTTTGTCAGCCACAAATAAAGAATAAATTACAATTTTCGGCCTCAATACATAAATAAATCTTAATGCGCACCAACACAAGTTGGTCACAACATAGTGAGGACCCAAATAAACACCTTCAAACTCACCAAACAATAAATTATTAATCCTTATGGATCCGTAACATGCTACCACCATCATGTCGGCCAAGAAAAAGAAAACTCAAGCACACATCTGAAAAATCCCCAATCACAATCAGACAAAAATAATGCGGACGCATAGAAAGGATAAAGTATGATCTAGAAACATCCATCAACATCACAGGAACATACACAATAATTGAATTTTCCATAATTTCATCCTCTTCTTCCAAGAACACCTGCTACAGTAACAAAATGACTGTAGGAATATAAAAATTTCAGACAACATACTAGATAGACTCAACAACAAACCATTTAGTGAATGCCACCTGATCATCTATGAACACAACTTTCCAACACTCTGACCTTCTCAAATTCACTGGCTGCCTGCAATATATTTATTACAATTTTCTCTTCCTCGACATATGCAGCCTTCAGAATCAGCAATGCTAATAGTGTTGACATCAATGACAACCACATATCAGCAATACAACCACAACATCCGACAAAGACAAGTGATATCTTGAAGAAAGATATTGGCAGTGATGGAAAGAAAACCAATGGTTGATATTCAAAAAATGGCAATAGTGACATGAAATTTGGCATCATTCATCATTTATGAACCAAAGTCGAGCAAGCTACAGATAGACAATCTGGTTCACTCTAGTTTGAGGAATTTTCTTGTACCTGGGGAGAAAGGAAACCAAGAATCCAGTGATGACTATGGATGCAAAGAAACAAAAGGAATGAGACTAGCTCAAGTAAGTAACCAAGGCAAGTAATTGAATTCATTCTATTCATACTAGATGAAGAATAAGCACAAAGTAGGGTTTACATCGTTCTATAAATCAATGGAAAGTATATCAAAAAATTCCAAATTTAAAAGGAAAAAAATAGATACCAGGCATTTAAAATAAAATTTAATTGACCAATGCCCTAGTTCTTGATCAAGGTCTGAAAGAAATGTCCAATTAAACCCAGGAGCCAAGTAGTTAGAAGATAAACAAAAGGGACTAGGCGAGGTATGGACTGAAAAAAGGGGGCATGACCTATTTATATACCATTATAGAAAGATGTACAAAGATAGGCCAATATCTAACCCATGGAGGCTTAATTTGGGAAAATTAGTAGTGCCTAATGTGTTTATCAACACAAAATTGATGAAGGGACTAGTAAAAATGTATAACCCAAAGACTTATATAATCCACTTGGCAGATGGGTCATCTTTTATACCAATTACAAGCAATTACATCTCTATGGTTTTTCAACTAGATTTGAGTATGACTATGAAATTTAGGATCAAATATATTCCAGACGAATACCACAATATGGATGTTAGCTATAATAGGTGGAGATTACCCTTGCATAGACCCCAGGATGAAGGAATAGACTCAAAAGGTTTTTAGAAGGTGAGCACCCCCCATTTTTAACTAAATTATTTGAAGAGTATTTTTAATACACATATCACTTTGTTGGTGAGGTCTTGGGAATAGATGTACCCACCCTAATATCCATAGCCCCAATAGTTTTAGCAGTAGACATACAAAATCATGATGTTAGATATTTTAATTACGTAGAATATTTGGAAAAAACCCTCAATGATGCGTTGACTTCCATTAAGAATAACAACATCTATTGCAAACAATATTCATTGCTCAAGCATCTTATATTGTATGAAGGAGAATATATTGGATTATGGAGTGATCACTTACAAATAATGGACACAGATAATGATGGAAATGTTAGGTGCAGATGTGGAATTCGATATGGGATAGCAGATGCAATAAATCACATTACCTTTATTTTGAAGAATATTTTGTGAAGCCACTCTACAAGGTTCTGGGTCACCCTCATGATTATAACTTGTCATTAGAAATACAAAGGTTTTTAAGACCCAAAGAGAAAGATCATAAAGGGAAAGTAAACCATAATTGGGGAAACTGGTATTTTTATGAGGACTATACAAAGATTAGGGTTTATAGTTTCGAAGGAGCATGATTCCTCTTACCAAGGATAGTTCTAGATAGAGTGGAATACTTGTAAATAGTTAAAAATTTGACTTATTCAGATTTCCATTTGAAAAGTTATTGAAAACAGTCCCTTATGCCAAGTACTCTTTGTTTCAGTGACTTTACTATTATTTTTGAGAAAGGTTATGAAGCTATTAATGATAAATTGGATCATTACAATCTAGCCGAAGGGAATGAAATAAAATGGTTTGACTCTGAGCATTTCATCAACAATGCTAGTTTGACACAAAAATTTAAATGGTATAAACATGAGCTCTTTGTAGATGATGATTTAATCAAGAAAATTGATGAATGCCATGCATCAAGAAGAAGGGATATGTATAATAGGATAATGATGGCTGAAGCATGGAAAAGGAGTCACAATCCACTATACTATCAATAATTTCATGATATTGAAGACCATGTGGAGAGAATGGATATGATGCTTCAACATGAAAATGAATTGACCAAATATGTACCATCCTCGATATTCAAGAGAGAGAATATGTTCCTTCAACAGGAGATGTTGCAGTAACACAAGTTGAGGATATAATACCCTTTTGTCACATCACCACAACCTACCCCATAAATCAATTTTCCCATTGATACACCTATGGCATGTGAAGAAGCTATTGAAGATGAAGTTGAATTTGTACAAACAAAAAAATCTATTGTTGAGAAGTATGAACCTCCGCTTGAAAGGAGTGTTGTTGTGTTTGAGGCATCAAATCAACTTTTTGATGATGTCAGACATAGTGCAAGTCAAAATTTTACTTCAAATGATGCCTTTGTCAAGTCTCCTAAGTTCAAGGCATTTGTTTATGAATACAAGGGTAAAATGATGAGAGAAAGAGAAAAATAAATCCATTCTAAGAAGGAAACTGAGGTCTTAGATGAGTTGCAAAGAGAAGTAGATCAAGAGATGGAGAACATTACTCCAGAAAAGTGGTTTAGAGTTGTTACAAGAGGTTGGAGTTACGCTCCTACTAGGATGGGATATCAGCTCGGCCATTATATTCCATAGTTTCAAGAAAAGACATGTCAAATCCATACAATTGACTACTAAAGCAAGTGACAATATCTATACTCATTCTAGATACAACCCTAATAATTCCACTCTTCTAATTTGGGCTTTGTACCCACCAGAGAAAAGGCATACTATTATTAGTAATCTAGGCCAAGTGTTCAACCATCTTCTTGTACACAAAGTGGGAGACACCGATCCCATGAAGACTACCAACCTGAATATCAATGTTTCAAAATTTACCAAGCCACAAATTGAAAAATTAGAGAAAGATAACAAAAGGTGCATTTCTAAGAATGAGAGGTTATGGTAGGAAGTGGTCGAATAAAATGATAAGTTACCTTCTTCTTCAGGAACCTACTCTCTATTGGTGGAGTGTGAGAAAAATAATAGAGGCTATGTCGGAAACTATATACTAGAAGCATAAAAATGAATGGGCTCAAAAGAAATGCGATGAATTGGACAAAAAGATGAAAACCACCAAGTTTGAGATGGTCGTAGAATTAATCAGAAGGAGATTTGAGAAAGTACTAGGATAGGTCGATCAATTTTGGAAAATTCACACTAAAACATATGATGCTTTTCAGGACCATAAGAGATTGTGGCATCAAATAGTGGAGAAAAAGGAGGAGTTGATGGCCAAATAAATGGTGTATGATCAAGTACTTAGGAATCTTGATGAGCTAATGAACGTACATATTAATTTTCAAGCTGCAATCATAGAGGGGCTTAATGATTTTGACCAGTCAATGATTATCTCATTCCCATCTTTCTTTGATGATACAGGCAATCTTAAGCACCAGAGTGAATGGAAAGATGAGCTAGCGCAACTATTGTTGCATGCCTTTAATTTGATAAGTGATGAATTGATAGTGATGGACAAAAATCATACGTATCTTGAAAGAATGCTTCACATGGAATATGTTATGAAAGATATGATTACCAACGTAGATATATACGCCAGTGAATGATATATTGAGTGTATTTCTAGATTGGATTTGTTTATTGTTTAGGCAGCATAAGCAACAAAAGTCATGAAAGTTACACAACATCAGATACATTATCATGGAGTATGGACCTTGAACATATCTTTAGTGATCACGGGTACCCGATGAAGATTAAAAGACTATGGTGTTTAATGAATTGTTGCAAACTTCTTTAGTTATCTCTTGTTTATTAATTACATTTATTAGGGTTTAAAAAAATAGATGAAATGAAACCACTTTTGATGTAATGTCCTAAAGCTTGTTGCTTCCCATATATAAGGGAAACTAAGGCCAAGTTTTGAGGATCATCAGATATCATCCTAGCTATTAGCATTTATTCTTAATACATTAAGCATAAAAGACTTCCAACATGAATTGTATTATCTTTTGAAGAAATATAATGGAGGAGAAAATTTGATTTGGTGGCCCAATTTCTGGTGTTCAACTATTGTGTCAATATTAATTCATACATGTTATTTTGTTGTCTCTAGAGTGGTCTTTCTCTATTGTTCAAATTAAGTATATCAAATATATATTTAACTTGTCAAGACATATTTTTTGTACTTGTGTGATTTCTTTGATTGGTTTCTATGAGAAGAGAATTAAACTCCTTTTAAGAGATTATTTTTAATAGGTTTCTACCCAAAATTAAATTCCTTTTGAATTGATTACCTTAAGTGGTTTCCTTCACATCAGAATTAAAATTCCTTTCAAACATCACAATAACTTGGGGAGATATCACTAGGATTGGTAAGAAGAGTCCAAATGACTGACACACTTGCATGTTTGTACAAAGTATAGACATTCAAAAGTGTCGAGAAATTAGAGTTAAGCTAGGTAAAGGATCCACATATCCTACACATCTCAACTCCATTTTCCCAATAGGAATAGGCACTTATCACAATCATTTTAAAACAACACTTTATACAAACCTTATCTACACATTGAACTTTCAAATATTTACAATAGGATTAGTTATTATCTTTGCATCTACTTCACCTTTACATTCCATTGTGGATAGATTGCTCATGTTAGAGACTACATACACATTTAAATCTTCCCCATTATTTAGGTTCACCCACCTAGTTTTAGCAGAGCCTGAAGTGTAGGAATTCCTCAACCACATTGGTTGACTTTGTTTGTTAGCCAAAAACATTGTAAGCATGACCATAGAGCTTCGCATCCTCTTAGGGTTTGCAATCTAATTTGTTGAGACCTAATAGATTGGTGACTCTAATGGGGAACTAGCCTAGTCAACTCTAAATCCACACCAATCCATTATAGAGTCATTAAAACCTCACCTTTGTGTAATTACACATTTGTTGGGGATTCCACTAGGGATAAAATCAAGAATAATATCATTTAGATCTCAACAGTAGAATTACAACCATTTTCTCACTTTTTGAAAAAGTGAGTGGCAACTCTAACAAAATTTGTAATCATTATATGATTGATAAATTGAATATCTGATCAAAAAGATTGGATCTTAGGTATAAAAGAATTACAATATCACCCAAAATGAATGGTAGAAGATCTTTGCATAAGGGAAGTCTAAAGAAAAACAACAGTAAATGGATAGAAAAAATGGGTCCCCTCCTTCAAAAGCTCATACTACTATGAATGGAACAACATCAACTCCTCCAGAAGCAACACAAAATAGTAACCATGGTCATTAGGAAAACACATCAAAATAGTCTTTCACAGTGCACAACAGGTTTAGTCCTTTACACAAATTAGATTTTCACAATGATGAAGGATATCAACTAAGGAACCACTATACTCAGCTTGAAGAAAATTCAATAATATTTGCCACTTTGAGATCGATCCTCAAAAAATGAAGGAGTTTAATGCACAAATGGAAGTTGAAAGGATCTGCAACTAGAGAGAGTAAGATTATAGAATTGCACTGTAAGAAGGTGAAGGAGCCCAATATGAGTTCAATGATCAGATGGTATCCATAGAGATACATGACAATCCACTAGAAGACACATGGATTATTGAGGAGGTGGAACAAAACCTACAAAATCTATAGGAAGATCTTAGGTTAGCCAAACTAAAGGAACATGAAGAGCAAAAAAAACAAAAGTTACAATAGATAAAATCTCAATGTACAACAAGTAAATCAAAATATATACAACCCCACAAGCAAGGTGGGAATACTGGTACAATTAATTCATAGGGGTCACAATAGAACACAAGCGGTCCTAAAGTTTCAAACGTATCTCATAGTATAGTAGGAAATCCAAGCAACCCAAAAAATGCATAACACAATAACCTACCATAAATCCTAACACCACAAAATGTTTCTACAACTTCCCAACCCATAGCTAACACATACCCACCTCTTGGTCACCAGTATGTCCCACTTCACCAACATCATATACCTCAACAAAATGTATAAGGTAATATATGCCCTCACCAGAATGTACAACAACATGTGCCTCACCATCAATATCAGCAAGGACCTCAATACCAACCTAACCAAAACCCCTACTAGCAAGGACCCTTAAATATAAGCAAATATAGGCAGCTAGATTTATTTGGATATTAGATATGTCTAGATCTAATTAGTAATGATTTGAGGAATGCAATACCAAGATTTTTGGGAAATCATGCCATCACAATAGGAAAACATATAAGGAATTTTGATGCAGTTATGGATGACTACAATATACAATACGAGGATATCCTCATGAAGTTATGCATGATGTCCTTGATTGAAGATGTCAGGGATTGGTATAAGAACCTTCCTGATGCTTCGATCAATTCCTCGACAGATTTTAAAGATCAATTTAGGGAAGAGTATGGAAGTCATTACGACCCAAATTTTGTCATGCATGAATTAATAGGCATCCAAAAGCACCACAATAAATCAGTCATTGATTTCAACCAAAGGTTCTAAAAAATATGCAACAAAATCTCACCTAGATCAAATCCCTTAAATGGTATGGCCTTGGCCATTTACCTAAGGGAATTCGACCCTAAGAATGGGTATGAAATTAGAAATAGAGCTCCTAATACCCTTTGCAGAAGCTTAGAAGGCCTCTATAAACATTTAAAATAATAGAAAAACTGCTGGAAAATTTAGAAAAAAGGGATGATGTCAGAATCCCACCAAATTCGAACAACCATCAAACAAGACAACCAAATTATTATAGGAATGAGAGACCTAGGCTACACGATATGTTCTACAACACTAATTGGAAGGATGTGAGACCACTGGATAACAATTAGAGACAAAATTATAGCAAGGACACCCCTAATCCCTTGAAAAAACATGGGATACACATGGTAGAAAATAGTCCATGGTGCTTAGCATGCAGTCTACCACACTCACCTGAATACTGTGCAATGGAAAAATTATTACAAGAAGATGAAATATCTTATAATCAGGAGAGAAATGATCATGCCGTAAACATGTTAGGGATGCAACCTCATCATATTGATGATGAATACTCATCCTCCGAAGAAGATGCATTTGAGTATGATGTAAGTAATCAGAGATATTGATGTAGTCAACAATTGAGAAACCAAAGAGGTTTGTCAATTTTTGTAGTCTTCCTTCACAAAATCAACACTTGGGAAAACTTAAAATAAAAACTTGAGCATAAATATTGTATTACATTCAAGTCTACAAACTAATAAAAATAAACATTACAATCCATATTGGAAGCCCCATCTGCAACTACAATCAACAAGCGAGATTGAAATCTAGAATGCAAAAAACCTACATGCAAGTTTCAAAAATAGTTACAACTCCACAAACCCATCAATTTTTTCCATCACTACTCCCTGATTATCACAAATCTTTTAAAACACAAACATGGGTTTTGTGTGTCTCCTTCCCAACTTTCTAGATCATTTTGAATTTTTCAATTTTGTTACTGTATAAAAAATTTATGCCATCTTTATTGAAACTGGGTCTCACAGTCACGACCTAGACAATATTCTCCTTAAAAAAAAATCTAATAAAAAACTCTCTTCTTCCATTTTGGGCATGGTAATTCATGCAATTGGCCTCTTTAATGGTGTTGTCGGGCCAATTTAGACTTTAGCCAAAAGTTACCATCCAATTTCTCATCTGACAACTCCACTCCTCCAGCGCTCTCATCACGAAAATAATTTTATTTCATATGATTTAATTGTTCTTGGTGTTACAAAAAATAATTAAAAATGGATTTCCTAGCTGGGCTGTGGGATTTCTTTTTATCAAATGTCATGCTAAATTACTTGAATTTTGAGCCAATAAAATATGAATAAAATTATCTGCAAATGTTGTTGAAGAAAGGTGTAAGGAGATTAAAATCATGCTTGCAACATAGAAACAAGAAAAAAATCAAAGGAGATTTAAAATAAATATTTTTGGTGTGTAGGATTGCTTGTGCACCCGGATGCTCCTGCATTAGATACAATGTTAATTTGGGTCGGAAAGAAGTATTTTTTGATCAAAAAAATAATGATGAATAAGATGCTTATACATCTGATGCAATGCCAAAGTTCTAATTAAGGACACCAGTTGAAGAAGAGAAAAAGGCTCTTACATTAGCTGTTGTTGCATAGGCCAAAAGCAAGGACAACTTGAGAAATAGAACTATAAATACAGATCAGGGAACTCCTAGAAGCTTATTCATAAAAGATCAAAAGTGTAAGAATGATAAGATGGATAACCAAAGGAAAAGTGAAAAAGAGAAGCCTTAGAAAATGTGTCCAAGGAAACAACCAAAATTGAGCAAGGTAAGGTAAAAGACAATGTTAAACTAGAAATTGATGAACAAAACTGTACTAAGATAGAGAAAATAGAATAGCTAGTGAGTGCCCCCTCATTTGACATAACACAAGCATTGTCTCAAATCAAGATGTTTGTACCATTACTAGAGATGATGAGAGTGGATGAATATAGAGATACTGCTATCAAGTTAATCTCAAATATACCAAACAAGCAGCAAAATTAGGATAAAACCAAAGAAAGATAAGAAGCAAAGGTAAATATCATTGAACATAAGAACACAAAGGCACTAGAGGTTTATCTTGGTGACACTTTAACAAATAATCGCTCCTAGATAGATCCATTCTACACTACATTATTGATTAATAATAAATTGGTGAAGAATTGCATGATTTACTCAGGAGCTACAGTAAACATCATGTCAATGTTCATGATGAAAGAATTGGGCATGTGGGTGAATACAACATATAGGAAATATTATGCAATAGACAACAGGTATGTACCAGTTGTTGGAATCATATGGGACGTAGAGTTAAAGTTGGTTGCATACCCTAAAGCATCTTACAAAACTGATATCATCATTGTGGATACTCCTCCCTATTATGGAATGTTGTTATCCAAGCAATGGACTATTGCAATAGGGGAAATTTTCAACTAGACCTATCATATGCAACAATACTAGTAAATGAAAGAGGTCAAGCTATATAGGGAGCCAAGATCTAAACAAGTTATAGAGCATTTTGATCCAAATCAAATAAATTGCTTTTGTGATGTAGACCTAGGAAAATTTGAAATTGAAAAATTACAACTAGAATTGTAAAATACAAATCCAATCAATAGGGAATCTCAGCTTGATGAAAATGTTATATGGAAAATGTACTTTGATGGTGCATGCAGTAAAGGTAGGAATGTAGCAGGAATAGTATCATACATTCCAGACTACATGAACATCCTTCTTTTTCATAATGTACAAATATAATATGTCTTATACATTCTCATACAAGGTTATTGGGTTGATCAAGTCCAATAATAATATAAAAATTAACACAAAAGATGATATTCATGCATTCCAGACTACATGAACATCCTTCTTTCCATAATGTACAAATAGAATATTTTTCTTATACAATAAGGGAAATGTACGAGGTTATTGGGTTGATTAGGTCCAATAATAATGTACAAATTAACACAAAATGTGATACAAATAATCTCACAATACATCTTAAATAGCAATAGAGTAATAGAAAAAAATTTCCACCTACAAAGTACTTCATAAATAAATATTAGTTTTAATCTTCCTTTAAGAAACTAGGTTAAATATGTCACAATATACTTCTTGGATGAAGATTTGTTCAATTATATTTTTAGATGAAGTTTTGGCTTATAAAAATGCGGATACCTTACATTAAAAACCATGTTGTAAACCAAATAGTAAAGTGGAACACAAATTGTATTGGGGATCTCATCATAAAATTAAATATTAAGGGTACATGAGAGGAAATAGTATGTCATTCCATAAATACATCCCTAGACTTTGACACCTACTCATATATGATATTATTAGATTGTGTATGAAAAAATAATTAGTATAAATTTATAATTTTAATTCTCTTAGAGGTTGTCTCCCCCCTGTAAAATTCAACATGTCCCCATGTCTCATCCTAAGAAGCATTTTTCATTCCATCCAATGCATTTAAACAACACAACATTTTCAAGGTTTAAGATGTAGAAATAGCATGCCCCTATGGGTTTATATCCTATGTATATGTTATTCTCAACAATTCATTCCAAATATATTGTCATTTCTCTAAATTTAAAATTTGAATCCAAAGACTTGTGGGTTATGGGCCCACAATGTAACTTATGTTTAAACAAATCTAGATGTTAGTCTTGGATAGAAATAGCGGGCATAGTAAAATCACTTTATCATATGCATTCTTAACCAAATGAAAATTAATATGGATAGACAAACCTCACCTATTACAAATACTATTTTAGTAATTTTATTTTGAAGACAACTTCCTTGTATACAAGAGTACTAGAGATATGAACAAATTTGAATTCAATACTTCTAAAGCGTTTTGAGATGTTGTGATGTATTAATTGGTCTAGAGCTTCATGAATTATTGGACTTACATGAGTGAATCATCAATGAGACTTATACGAAGTGAATCATTAAGGTTACCTTTATAAGGAAGCTAAAGCTAAGTTGAATTATGAAAACATTCATGTAAAGGTAGTCATAATGGAGAATAATAAATTTTATGGGTATATGAATTGCTATACTAAAATATCTTATTGTGAGAATCCAAAACAGCTTAAGGATTTTTTACGAAGATAAAAAAAATAATAACTTTACCAATGTAGAAATTAGGGTCAAGTGGTTCACCTAAAAATATTATCTAGTAAAGAGCTCCAATGAGTTTCTATGAACATATTTCGACCAACAGGAGAATCTGTCGCGACTTGAACCTGCGACCAACATGCCAGCTTACTAACCACCTGTCACTTAAATGTGTTAAATATTCGACTTATTTATAAATTCAAAAAGAAAAATTGTTTATTGTACTGGACAAGAGCGGCCCAGTTTGTGACACGAAGCTTAATGATGGATGTTTCTCTTATCAGTTATGTCTTCTACAATCGTCTCCTCATACAGAACATCGCCAAAGGCCTTAATCATTCTAACTTAAAAAGTTAAATCTTTGTCGTCATTATATAGTAAATTGTTTCTATGAATGCATTCCTTGGTCATGGGAAATACAGTGCTTTGCTTCTCGACTAAACCTATCCAACGTTTCCTATGCTTTACAATTGAATAAATCACCCCCAGTTACAGTTCATATCGATATGGCTAGCACATCGACTAACACTAAGTGCAGGGTTATTTTTTGTCTCAAGGCTACTAGATACCTAATTTTTATGAGATATGACTTGAGAGGCATCTAGTCTATAACTATATATATATATATATATAATTTCTTTATCCAAAATTGGTTTGTATGACAAGAATATCATTTTATTTCAATCCTTCATTCAAACCAATCAATATGACCTCGAATCCTTTTAGATAATACTATTGATAGGTGAGTGTCTCATATTAATCATTCATGGTTCATCACTTAATGAAGAACATGAGGAGGACGAGAAAGAAAGGTTGGAGAAAGATATGCCAAAATTGTGATATTTCTCTAATAGGTGGCGTGGGTTCAATAGGCATCCAAGATTGTGGTATTCAACCTCAAGAACAACTCCCAATGAATAGGCACTGAGTATTTAGGCTTGACATGTATGATAGGAGTTTGTTTAACTTAATATCATAAAAAATATATACCCTTGTGTTTTTGGTTGCAACTGAGGTCCTGTGCTCTCTAAAATATAGACAACATCGATAATGAGTTTGCAGAAGTGTAAGAAAAAGAATTGCTCCATTCAAAAATTTTGACTCCAAGAAACATACATAAACCCTTTTCGTGGCTTGGAGCCTGGAAGCAAGTCCCTAGTGGTGTTATACAATAAATTTTAAAAATTCAGCCTTGCTATGTTTAATAGCTTTACCACAAGCCCAAAAAAATGGTTTCTTGTAATGTGTTTAGAAATACCGGATCGGATCTTTCCGTAAAGAGACATGACCAATGATGTAGAGGTCTGAACCCTTCAAAATAAGACAATTGTTTCTTAATGAAGAGGCTTATAAACTATATACAATGGCTCAAAATCTTGGACACAAGTATCATGAACTTCACCTAAACTCCATTACAGCCTATGATGAGATATGCCATCTAGTTTTAAATTATAATAGTGTCAAATTTAAAAGTGTAGGCTAGTGGCTATGAAGTTTTAAGAAATTAAAGCACACAAAATTGTTATAACAAAAGTGTAAGTCTTTCAAAATATTTAATTTTTTCAAAAGAAAAAATGTAAGATGTGGAAAACTTTTTATAGATTTGAGAATCAATTCATGTTGAAATTTGATCTAATAAGTGTTTCATTATTTCAGACTTGTTAAAAAAATAACTCTATTCCATTAGATGTTTAAAATAACTAAATGGTTCTTTATAAGAATATGTGTCAAAGTAGGCTAAAGAGCTTTCAATAATATAGTTGAGGTTTATGTAGTTTGTTAGATATTTTTTTTAACATATTTTTTGGGATTAGTGATAAAGGATACTTTCAACTTTCAAGTGCTAATTGTTTTTTGCATATTCTATATTAGATAATTTTGGTGAGGAATATAATAATGTTATTCTTTCATATCTTACTAAGAAAAAGTTATGTTTCAAAATTTTCAAAAACAGATATCACTCTAAAAAATTAAAAAAATAATTCAACCATTCTATGTGTTAGTCTAACTAACAAATATATCCAACATAGTAATAGTTAATAAAAAAATATACCTCATTCATTTTTTATGGAAAATTCTTCTACATTGTTAGTCACAACACAGGATGGCTGTACATTTTTTGGAGCTACATTTATTTTGACGTCCTCCTCCCTGGCTGTTATGATGGTAGTGATTAGTGGTTGCCGTTACATTACTGGCGTTACAACTAACCATGGAGGCAGAACTTGCTATTTGTTTTCCTTTTCATATTGGTAATCTTATGTTTATGTTTTTGTAGTATTAGAAATTAGAGTTCTGACTAAGAAGATAGGCGTGTTTTGCTATTTCCTGCACCCTGGTCTTCCATAGACTCACGTTGGCATCCTCCAAATCTCAGCTCAGATCAATAAGCAGGCGGAGAGCATACGACTTCTGCAGATGTGCACCATGCTTCATATAGTGATGCGTCGGCCTGAACCATTACTCATGAATAAAGATTAGCTCAAATCTAATGAAGTTAATTTTGAAAGATCTGTAACATCTTACTGATATTTGTTATTGGGTGTTTGAGGGTATCCAAACTCCCAAATAAACATCAACAAATGGGTTGTTTACTATGGTCCCTAGTTTTTCAACTTAATCTAATTTTTTTGGGGGGTTTTGTGCAGAAAGAATCCATTGTGGAAGTTGAAGCTGGGTCCGAAATCGCCAAAGAGGATCTCATAAAATTGGTGAGGCTTTGGAAATTTGTATACATATTTAGGAAGAAATAGGCTTACAGTTGGGTGAAAAACATGATTTTTTATGGTGGTAGATGAGTAATATAATTGAACCTATTTCATTTGTGGCAGGTTAATAATGATGAATTTTGGTATATGTTCAGAGTTATGATATTGAATGGAAAAAATCACATGCTTAAGAAAAAGCTCAACTATTGTTTTGAACATCTATCTCTTTTGGAGGGAAGAACATATCAGACTAAATCTACTGATGTCCAACTAACACATGCATGTCACATCTATCCTCACTTTTGTTGCAAGAACTTTTGCTGTATGAACTTTTTTTCCAGCTTGTGTTACAGAGGTCTTTCATTCCTAGGTTATCATCACTCTATTTTCTTTGATAATCATGATGAGGACCCAACAATTATTTTGGTGTTGATGTGGTTGTAGTGGGTGAGGATATTGACACTACTTGCATTAAAGGTCATGAACTAGATCAATTATCATTTTACTTATCTTGAAGATATAAATATTGCCAGTTCATTGTCTATAGGACTCAAAAGCTAGGAGCACACTCTTATTTTGTATGATGCCATGAATTAAAATGTTGATTTATTGTAAACAATAAAAATTAAATAGCATATTACTAAAAATTAAATAGCATATTACCATTTGTGTTTCCTTGATTTCAAGGATAGTTTTTATTTCCTCAATCAATATCAAGCATTTTCTCAGTTCGGAGTCCACAAGCTATTCTCAAAATCATTGTTATGTAATAGCAATATTAAATTTTGTCCATGCTTCAAAATCAATGCACTATAGTTAAAAAAGCTTCATGGTCATCATTTGGTAAACGAGATTATCTAGTACCTTTAGTTTGGATATACAAGGTCCATTTTGGAATTACACAATTCAATCCTTTAAATATTAAAACCATTTCTTTCCCATTGGGAGAGTTTTTTTATCTTTCTCCATTTAAAATAATAGAGTTGGGAGTATTTCATATATATAACTAATAATAGAGTTAGGAGGTTTTCTTCTCCTGATTTATAAATAGTTAGTGTTTTTAAAATTTAGAAAATTGAGTTTAAAAAAATATTCTAAATTTACTATTACATATAAAAGTAAGTTTTCTAAATTAACATAAGTTAGAATTTCTAAAATTTAAAAAATTAAGTATAAAAGAAGTATTCTAAAATCTACTATTTCATATGAAACCAAGTTTCTATCTTTTTAAAACAAGATATCTCTACACAATTTTTATATAGATTTATTTAAGTAATCTTCTCCAATAAAAAATAATAATTATTTATAAATATAAAATATTAAATATAAGTTAAATTACTAAATTTACTATTGCATATAAAAGTAAGTTTCTAAATTTTTTATATTTTCCTAAATTTATTATTGCATATAAAAGTAAGTTTCTAAATTTATATACTTTTTAAAAAATATTGAAAATCTTAAAAAAGGAAAATTATAAAAGAATGAAAACAAAAAATCTTTTTAAAAACTATAAATTAATGTATTTCAAATTAGAAAATTAAATAAAACGGAAATATCTTAAATTTACTATTACACATAAAAAGTATTAAATATTATTTTAAAAATGAAAACATTTCAAAAAGGAAAAATCATTCATATTCCACTTTATTCAAAATTAAATATATATATATATATAAAGAAATATTATAAATTTTAGACCCTACTAAAGATTTTATTGTTTAAAATTGGCTTATGATTATGAACATGATTTTATATTAATATGTTATTATACTTTAAACCAAACCCTATTAAATCCCAACTCTAATTGAACCCTAATTCTAGCCTAACCCTTATTGAATCCAACACCCAACCCTAATTAAGCTCTAACCATAATCCTAATTTAACTGTGACCATAATATATTAATATATTAGGGTTTAATTAGGGTTAGGTTTAGAGTATGGGTTTAAATATTAATATATATAAAATACGTCAACAGTTATCCTTCTCGCGGTGCCTATTTTCATCATTCTTAGTACAATAGGTGCCTCAATAATGATAACTATCGACGTATTTTATATATATTAATATATTTAATATATGTATGCTAGTTTTATTCTTAAAGTGTACATATATATCATAGTTCACTATGATTCTCTATATAAATGTCAAGTATAAGCCTTTTTAGCTCTAATACCAAATGTAATGTCACTTTCCTCCTAAAGTAGTTTAAGTGTCAATAGCAGATTTAATATAATAAATGTGAGGATTAAGGTAAAATTTACAAGATGCAATATTAGTAAAATGATGTGAATAACTAAAACAAATTAATCAATGTAATTATAATATGTAATGATTAGATAAGGATTCTAAAGTAAATAATTAACATAGTAAATTGAATATCACATCCATATAATTTACATAGATTAACTTCAAAATCATATACACAATATTCCCAATATGTTAAATCAATGGTTTTCAATACTTATTTGTAAATATATTTTGAGAAGCCATTATTCGGTACTTAAAGGAATGACTACAAATCTAAGCTCTTCATGACACAGAGGCACCCTTGGAGGAACCGGTTCTTGCACATAACACCAACCTACCTTAAAGGGCCATACGGTTAAACTACTTACCTCAAAGGGCCTTACAGTAAAACTACTTGCCTCAAAGGACCTTACAGTAAAACTACCTACCTCAAAGGGCCTTATAGTAAAACTATCTACCTCAAAGAGCCTTATAGTAAAACCCTAACTAGGACAATCCTGAGTGTACGTTGTACCCCAAGGTGGACACATGTTGTGTGCCCCTTCTCCAATTGCCCCCAATGCCAGCCAAAGATCCTAACCTTCACTCCTTTTTACCTTCTCAATTTCTCTTTTCCTTTTTCTCTTCTCTCCTTGAATGTTCTCCATGCTTGAATGCTTTTCTCCATGTTTCACATGAATGATTTATGTATCCTTTTAAGGGGTGGTTTCCAAACCATCACACCCTTTCACAAAAGGTTGTCTTTTAATAATTATTCTTCCTTTTTAAAGAGTGTTTATACATATTTTTATTAATCTCTCTTTTAACCAAAGGATCATAATATCCTTTATTTTATATCTCGCTTTTAATTTGAAAGTGTTATTCATAGATTTATCTTCTCTTGGGGAAAAAGTCACATAATAGATTATGCATCATGTCGTGGAAGATTGTGGTCATAGCTCTATCTAATAAGTCGCTTTGATGTTGTTGAGACCAAAAGGCATTACATTCCAACAATAAGTACCCTCAAGTAGAAGTCAAAGTTGTGTCACACTTTCGGCCAACTTATCAACATAATTTGATTTTAGTATTTCTAACTAAAAATCAAATTTGGTCAAACATATGATCTAATAAGATTCATTCTAGATAATTTAAATATGTCCACAACTTTTCCAACTAAAATTATTGGCTAAGTGCATATGTAGGACCACTTTGAGGTGAATTTACCAAAAAAAAAGAAATAATTCGAAAAACTTGATGTTTCAACAACTTCCACGCATGTAAATAACATTTTTTTTAATGTACAAAAATACCCATTTGTAGATCCATAAGTGTAATTTTTAAAAATATATATTTTAATAGTTTAATTATTATTTATATATTTTATATTTTATTTTCACTACAAGTAGGTTTTCATCTTAAAAATATTAGGTTGATTAGCATGGCAAAAAAATACTAAAATCTATTTAAAAAAATTTGAAAAAATAATGATGCACTAGAAAAAATAATCTATATCAAGATGGTATAATTTATTTTATATTTTAGATAAATAGTTAATATAAAAGTTGATGTCAAATGGAAACAACTATTTTTCAATACACG
The DNA here is from genome assembly GCA_007115665.2 of Sequoiadendron giganteum. NCBI lineage: Eukaryota > Viridiplantae > Streptophyta > Pinopsida > Cupressales > Cupressaceae > Sequoiadendron > Sequoiadendron giganteum. Next base: position 284,802,329 of record CM021105.1, read on the forward strand.
CACATTTTAATATTTATTTAAAAATATATATTTACCAAAACTGGAAAAAAAAATATATCCATGACTAAAGTTTCAAGTTTTAAATACACACAAAAAAATTGAAGGAGAATAAATTAAATTTACTATATAAAGATTGACTTCTCATTTTTTAGCATTTTATCAGCAACTAAATTATAGTGTCAATTTATAAAAATCTATAGGGTATGTGCAGGATCATGATGGGCCAAAAAGTGGCGATATGTAAGTGATATGGTGGCCCATGTGGCTCACGACTTTTTTTTAACCCAAAATTGATGCAATAAAAAGGGTTTTTAAAGCAGATTCTTAGATTTCCACCAATATAAATTATGCTTTACTTTGAATTTAATAAATAATTATTATTCATTTTCTATTTGAATTACGACTAAAGTCCTGATTGATAGGCTGATTGAAAAACATCTATAGCTTTCAAACGGTATCACATTTTTAAAATCCGAAACATGCGTTACATTTTATACTTCGCATACTATAGGATTAAAAAAAAAAAAATTCATGAAGTTCTAACCAAGTTAAGGTGGTCAGACATAAAAGTTTTTATATTTTTAAAAAGTTGTAATAAAAAAATCATAATTAATTATTTACTTGGAAAAAAATTACAAAAAATATGCATCACATTGGGACACGAGTCCTTTACTTATATCTAAAATATCATAAAAAATATTATCATTTTATTTTGGTTAGGGTGGTCAGACAAACACCTACTTCTTATTTTTTCCTTGAAATTTAAGTACTACTACATTGAAATTTCAAATTTTCACCAAATAGTTAAAAAAAAAAAAAAAACCTAGTAGTTTAGAAACTACACTCAATTTGCTACAAATTCTATTCTTACATATTTTTGAAATAATATAGATAACTTATTCAATTTTTTACGTCAAGTTGCCTAACTCTAATTTTCTAAATTTTCATCACCACTTAAGGGCCTGTTTTTTCCATGATAATCCTGTACATACCCTATATTCAAACAGTTTTTTTAATTTTTTCAAAAGAAAAATACAAATGTAAAATGTACTATTTTAAAAATACACAATTTATTAGTTTACATCATTTCAAAATTCAAAACATGTATGCCACTTTTAGTGATTCAAGTTTAAAAGTTGGATAAGTGTTCATTGTTTCCTTTATAAAGTGTGACACAACTTTGTACTTTTACCCCCCAAGGATATGTGAAAGTTGTTTTATGTTGATCCTAAAGAACAATTTTTATTTGGTTATAACCAAAAAATCCATCCATTAGTGACAAAATCTCATATCCCTCTATCAGATCCACTATGATATCAATGTTTGGTGAGGGGAAATCATCCTTAGGGGCATGCTTTGTTCAAGTCTCTAAAATCAATACATATTCAAATTTCCCTGGCTAGAGGTAATTGGTACTAAGTTTGATATCTGTTCAAATAGTCTATGGGTTTGATAAAGCCAACATCTAACAATTTTTTTAGCTCAACTTTGACCAGAAAAGTGATCTCAATTGTTGATAACTTTAAGAACAACCCCCCCCCATCCCCCTGAAGGTGTAAACTCCTAGTGAATCTTGTATACTTCCCGATAAAAATATTAATTATATTGGTGAATTTTTTTCATTTTTTGAGAAAAAAAATCAATTGGCGAATATTTTGTAATCGCTAGAAGTTTGTGGAAAATCTTAGCGAATTGCAATTTTTTAAATACCAATAAATATTTTCATTAGTGATTAAAACCTATTTTCATACCAATAAAATATTTCCATTAGCAAATTAAATATGTTTTCAAACAAACAAAATATTTCTATTGGCGAATTAAACCAGTACTCAAACAAATAAAATATTTTTGTTGGCGATTCAAAAGTGTTTTCAAACCCAAAAAAATATTTTCATTGGTGAATTAAACCTATTTTCAAATGAATAAAAAAAAACATTGGCAAATTAAACATAATCTCAAACCAATAAAAAAATTCATTTGCAAAATAAACTGGTATGCCAATAAAAAATCATAGCGTGGGTGGAAAAATTATCAAATGCTACATATTGTTCTATTCTGAGAAAAAATTTCCACATCCAAATTCCTTCATAAAGTGTCTAGAATGGGGACAAGTGTCAACATATTTATTATGTCTGAAGCCAGATGTCAGCGCAAATCAATATAACCCACAATCATTTGATGAATTTTTGATGGACAAATGTAGTTGCATTCCATAAGTAAATGTCTGAAGCACAAGACTTTCTTATTCAAACCTCTGGAATAACTAGAATCGTTAGATTTCCAAAAATCAATGGTTGACATTTTATTACTTATTAAATCACTTAAAATCATGACACCCAAAATAATATTTTATCATTGACTAGATACTAGCAGTTGAAGGTCGCTTAAGTTATCACTTAAGCCTTTGGAGTCATCATGGTGACCGACCCCTCAACCTAGGAAATTATCGGTTTAGAGGAGTATCAAAGAATTTAATATGTCCTAAGTCAGGTGACAAATATTTTGTCACAAAAATAATAGTTGAGATCAGCGATTAATGATTGGGCAGCTCTTACGCACCCACACTGCTGAGAAGGTGATTTTATCAGTTTTCTATGGTAATGAGAGATTGTGACTGTAGTGTATAAAATTGTATGCTCTTAAAAGTGAGGTAATTTCACATTTAATTTGGACCTATTTTGGCACCCTTGTATTAATTATCCTTCCAATTATCATTTATAGGCCCCTAAGACCATTATTTCGGATCTTGAGGCTCATTTCACTCAAAAATCCCAGAAAATACCAAAAACCCACCTCAAAAAGCTAAGGTGGGACTCATTTTCCACCTTGGGCGAATGAGTCCCCTTAGGTGGGACCCATTCACTAAGGGTGGCGAATGAGTCACAATTGGGGTCTTTTTTAATTTTGTCCGAGAAATCCACCAATTTAATTAAAAATTTTGGTGGATGTCGGCCTTTGAGATCTAAATAATGGTCAATTAGGTGTTGATGCCTATAAAAGAAAGTTTCCAAGTCATTTTTATTATCTCTAAGCATTTTTGAGCAAGAATTTTCAAGAGCAAATTCAAGAGTCAAGTGTTGAGAATCTTTCACAAGAGCATTCAAGTTTCAAGAGCAAGTGAAGTTGAAGCTTTGGAACAACATTAAATCATTTTTTCAGGTCCTTAAGCTCACTGTCATTCAAGAACTAGCATTGTCAAGCGTTGATCATGGTTGTCTATAGTGAATCATGATGGATTCTAGGTTGGGGGGATGCAACTAGCCATCAAGCCAAGCCTAAAGACTTGTTTCCTAAGTGATTTCATCCTCCATTATCACTCTACATTCAATATAAGGAAGGTACATGTATCATTAAGATTCATTTAGGGTGATTATAAATCACCAAAAGTGATTCATTCATCTCTATATTTCCATTATTGCATCATATTCTTGCATATTAGAGTAGGATTGCATTGTGTTTCAAATTTATTAGTCTTATACACACTTAAGGCTAGGGTTTTCATGCACATTTCATTATTTTTATCAAAGTTTAATTACCAAACTAGGGGTTTGACCAAGGCAAACCCCCCATTAGCAAATCAAGTTGAATTCTATTTTGCAGGCATTTTTCGTAGATTGGGATCCGAAACTCAAATTGGAAGGAAAGGGCAGGTGTTGAAGAGCAAATCAAAACTTTCAATTTCCAAAAAAGTGAAACGGTACTTATTCACCAAGATTGGTTCATATGAGTCCCACTATAGTTGTTTGCTAGATCTATTTATAGATTCTGATACCCTTTTTCTTGAAACAAACTCCTTTGCAAAAACCTGGATCTAGGACTGATTCGCCCAAGTTGGCGAATGAGTCCCAGTTGGTCAAAATGTTAAAATTTCTAAAATTTTAGAGTTGTTTACAGTCATGTCAAGGTTTCTAGGTGCACATTACTTATTTTTTTTCTTTTTTGTTCTGTTTTGCTTGCATTTCTAAGGCATTTTCTAAGTCATTACATTAAATTAGGATTTTATCTTACAACTTACATTGCATTGTCTTTTCCAAGTCTAAACTTGGTGGTGAACCCGTCATTAGATCTCATTCAGCCCCTAGGATAATCCCGTCGCAAGATTTCAATCTCCTTTGCATTAAAATCTCAAGGATTTATTCTTGAGTGAAGAGTGTGAAGATTATTTCTCTCCTTTTAGGTCCTAAACCCTAAAGGTGAAAGAGATTCGTAAAACAATATTCACCTATTCATTTTGATGAACCTACATTTAGAATACTTTCTTTGCTCATTTGGAGTCCATCATCATCCTAGGTTTGGTTTGCATTGGTTAATTCACATTCTAGGGTTTCAAGTTTTGCATTAGTGAAATCTCATTTAGCTTGCATTTTTGCATTTAATTTCACTAAAAATCAATCAAAATCTACATTTGCATCTCAAATCTAGGTCATACAACATAAAAAACATAAAAAGAAACCAAAAAAATATTTTAAAATTTTGAGAAAAATCCCTACTGGGACACATTCGCCACGTGAGGCGAATCAACCCCAGTACAAATTTTGAATTATTATTTACAGAGTTAAATTTCCATCTTTCAAGCTTCTTTTTGTTGTCATTGCTTTTCTATTTGAGTTCAGTTGCTTTCTGTTATATTGCAATCATTAGAAATAACATCATTTACATTCATTCAAATTGTGGATAGAATTAGCCTTTTTCATTTTTCATTTTCAGCATTTAGATTAGACTACATTAGACAGAGATTCAAAAGAAAATCCAAAAACAAAGACCTAAACACCTAAACCACTTGGAGAAAGTATAGTTATTTGAAAATGTCAAATCTCTCTTTCCAAGTTAACCTAACCCTCAAGCCTTAAATAGTAGTGATGACTTTGACATGTTAGATGAATCCCTTGAGGACTTCATCTCACAAGGTTCATCCTCTAAGTCTTGTTATGAAAAACCAAAACCAAGAGAATTTAACGTGATTCAACCTCAACTCATCCTTTACCCACCTTCGCACAAACCACAACTTAAAAATAAGCCTGAGTTTATCCTTTATCCACCTAAGAATAATGTCTTGCAGCAACCAAGTCATAATACTATTGCTCATACATACAACCCTAGAAATAATTTGCAACTGCAACAACCAACTCTGACACCCTTACCTTTGCCTAATCCCATATTTCTCGGCACTCCTCTTTTAACTTTGCATAGTGGGAAGGAGTATAACCTCATTGAAAAAATCAAGAATACTCCTACAAAGATATCCTTATGGGACTTAATTCAAAATTCACCTAATTACCACACTATGCTTCAAAAAATTTTACAACAAATAATGCTTCCTCCTTATACAAATACAAATGTTGTAGCAACTCTCATACAAGGAATGAATATAGTTAATGTAGACATAAACTTTTATCAACATGAGCTACCTCCTTTGGAATTAAGAAAGAAAAATGATGCCTTCATGATAATAGCCCAATTCAATAGAATAGGTATAAAAAGGACTCATGTTGATAATGGTTCAGGCATTAACAAGTGTAGTGTGAACCTCTTAGATAGATTTTGTTCCAACAAATCAAATATGGAACTTGAATTTGTATCGATTTGAGGATTTGACAATGTAGGAAAGCAACTGATCAATGTGATTACTTTACCTATTACAGTTAGAAAGGCTACCTTACAAACTCTTATTCATGTTATGCCTCATGACCTTTCATGCAATCTTCTACTTAGAAGACCATGGATTCATGAGATGCATGCGATGCCTTCAACCCTTCATCTGATCATGAAATATGTCTATGAAAACAAGGTATACCAAGTCGACATAGACCCTACTTTCTTGAAAGTTTCTTGGAAGTCGAAAACGGAAAAACAAGTCTTCTTAGTACATTGATTCCAACATCCAACATAGCACCTTTAAAAGAAGACAAACAAGAAAGGGAAACAATGTTAAAATTGTTAGACGATGATTGGGTTTCCTTGGAGTTCACACCCTCGTTTATGGGAGAATACATAATCACAAGAAAACAAGATGAAAAGTAAAAGAAACCAATGGTCATGTCAACTCAAAACTTGGAAGAAAAATTAAAAAAGCACCTAACATATCCACTCTTGAAGAAGATACAAGCTACATGAAAAACTTTGGTGAGAGATTATCAATAGCCACCAAACCCAAAATAAATAGAAAGACTTTGTGGGAGAGGTTATGAACTTGTGAAATAATTGGGTTACAATGGTAAAGGATGTGGAAAGAAAGAACAAGACATTCAAATTCTTATAGAGCCTAACACACAAAAGACAAAGACTGTTTTGGGGTATTGTCCTAAAATTACCCAAGCAACAAAGAGACCATCAGTAAACATCAACACTATCATGTGCAAACCAAAAATCAACCTCACTCTGAAACATCCTGAATTGCTTGATATGGATTCTGAACCATCATGGCAGTGCTTTGAAAATAATGAAGCCTTAAAGCAAATGTTAGGAGTTTATGACAAGCCACCTACTACTCCTATAAAAAGGAAGGTCACATGCGCTATGATTAAGACCAAGCAAAAATATACAAAAGATGAAAGTAATGACATGGACATAAGTACAGAAGAATACGATGGTGAATTTCCAAAGCCAAGTGCATGCCCTCTAGGAGATACAATTGACATACCAATGGACATCAATGAAAAGGAGAAATTCATTAAGATAGGGAAGTGCCTTGATGATGAAGAACAAGAGGATCACACAATGTTATTCCATGACTTTCCTGAGCTTTTTTCTTGGAAATATTCAGACATGCCAGGAATTGATGCTAAGATAGTGACGCACAACATAGTCCTTCCTGAAAATGCTAAGCCCGTTCAAAAAAAAGATAAGAAAGATGAATCCTAAGATAGCCTTGCTTGTTAAAGGGGAACTTGAAAAACTCCTTGACGCTGGTTTCATAAGACCTATAGATTATTCTCCTTTGATCTCAAATATTTTTGTAGTCATAAAACCTGGCATTCATATTAGGATGTGTACAATTTTTTGTGATTTGAATAAGGCATCTTTAAAAGACATTTTTCCCCTTCCTAATATTGATATGATAGTAGACTCGACTATAGGACATGCTTTTTTGTCATTCATGGATGGATTTTCTGGATACAATCAAATCTTCATCAACCCTCAAGACCAGTATAAATTAGCATTCACAATATTTTTGGGAATTTTTTGCTGGGTCATGATGCCTTTTGGATTGAAGAATGCGAGTGCAGCATATCAACGAGTGATGACATTGATATTTCATTATTACATACATAATATTTTGGAAGACTCTGTTGATGAAATTCTAACCAAATCATTAACAAGACAAGAAAATGTGAATTTCCTTAAAAAATATTTGATTGGATGCACAAATACAACGTGCAATTGAATCCAAAAATGTGTGTCTTTGGTGTAGATAGCATATTTTTTTTTGGTTTTGTCGTATCTCATAGAGGCATCGAGGTGGACACAAATAAAATTGATGCTATATTCAACATGCCACCTCCTAAAAACTTATCTCAATTGTGCATGTTACAAGGAAGAATTCAATCCATTTGTCATTTTGTCGCATCATTAGCATTTAGCTGATCGAACGTTACCATTTACACATCTCCTCAAAAAGGATGTGTACTTTAACTGGAATGAGGATTGTAAATAGGATTTTGAGATTTTGAAGAAATATCTTGCAACTCCACTTATTTTACAACCCACTATACAAAAGAAACCATTCATACTTTATATAGTTGCATCGGCCCATGCCCTTGCAACATTGTTGGCTCAACAAGATGAAAATGGTAAAGAGCATGTGGTCTATTACAGTAGTTGAACCTTGATAGATTATGAGAAATGATACACAATATAAAAAAAATTTTGGCTCTTGTATAATTCTACTAGTGATTTGAGACATTACTTATTTAATGCCAAAATAAAAGTAATGATGAAATTTGATCCTCTCAAACATCTTTTCAAAAAAAAGATTCATTAAGATGTTTAGCTAAATGGGTGATGTTGTTGACTGAGTTTGACCTTAAGTTTCTTTCACAAAAATGAATTAAGGGTCAAGCCTTGACTGACCAATTAGTTGATTCTCCTTCTCCTTTGGTAGTGCCTAGCAATGACTCTTTCCCCAACGATAATGTGCTAGTAGTAAAATATCATACGTGGGAACTATACTTTGATGGATCTAGGTGTAGAACAGGCTCTGACATTGGGGTTATAATAATTCCACCTGCAGGAAAGCCTATTCCCTTGTCATATCAGCTAAAATTCCTATGTACAAACAAAACTATTGAGTATGAAGCATTTCTCATTGGGTTATGTGTTGCTTTAATCATGGGTGCAAAAGACATTAAGATCTTTGGTGATTCACAATTAGTAATCAAGCAAATAAATGGGACATATCAAGCAAAGCATGACAAATTATCAAAATACAAGGCTCTCACAATGAACTTGTTAGAGAAGTTTGAATCATTTGCCATTGATAACATCCCATGAAAAGATAATCGACATGCGGATGCAATGACAAGTGCAACTTCTCTTATATCACCACAAGATCCTTTAAAGGATTTCACATTTATGGCTCACCCAATCATGCAACCATCAATCGAGGGTAAAATTGAATAAGTATTAGCAACAACCAAGGAAGACTTGAGTGAATGGTATGATACAATATTTAACTATTTGAAAAATGGTACCATTCTTGAGCTAATAACAAAGAACACCTAAATTCGCTTGCAAAAATTAGCAACCAAGTACATCATCCTCGCCAATGCATTGTATAGAAGATCCTTTAATGGAATTTTTCTTAGATGTATTAAAGAATCTAAAATCCCCATAGCACTCAAAGAGGCTCATGTGGGTGCTTGTGGAGGTCATTTTGGAGGGAGATCCTTAGTGCAAAAACTCATTCACATGGGATATTAATGGAGACATATGGAGAAAGATTGCTTTGTGTATGTTAAGACATGTCACAAATGTCAGGAACATAGAAATTTGATTCATGCTCCTGCTTTTGAGCTTCGAGCCCAAATTCCTATTTGGCCATTCTCAATGTGGGGATTGGATCTAATTGGAAAAATATCACCACCTTCATCTACTAGACATACATTTATAATAACAACAATAGATTATTTCACAAAATGGGTAGAAGCTATTCCTCTTTGATCCACAACTGCTGATGTAATTTGTTGTTTCATATTGGAACACATTATGGCTCACTTCAAACTTCCTTTTGTGTTAGTTTCTGATAATGGGACACCATTTAAGAATAATGACATGAAGAAATTCCTCAACACATTTAATATCCAACATTGATTTTCAACACCTTACTACCCACAATCTAATGGTCAAGTTGAATCAACTAATAAAACTCTTGATAAAATCCTAAGGAAGACAATAAATAAACATAACATGGATTGGCATACACAACTGGCATACACATTACAGGCTTACCATACTAGCATCAGAACATCCACTAGAACAACACCCTATAACCTTGTCTATGGTATCGAGGAAATTATGCCCTTGGAGTTAGAAATCCCCACATTAAGGATTGCTTTTCAAGGGCTTGATGACAATACTTATAAAGAACAATGATTGTACCAGCTTGAGATGCTTGATGAGTAGACCATTAACGCTCTTGAGAATCTCCAAGCTTATGCTAAACAATTACAACACAGTCATAATAATCATGTCATCCCTTGGGTATTCAAGAAAGGTGATGTAGTCTTGTATGAAAATCAACGAAACATTAATGTTGACCTGACTGAAAAAGGAAAATTCAGTCCTAATTGGTTAGGATCTTACATAATTAATGAAATTTATGGGTTTGGTGCATACATGTTAACAAAAATGGATGGCACACCTCTCAAAGTCCCTATTAATGTCGCACATTTGTGCCGATATTATGTCTAATCCCTTTGAATAGTATGAATGATAGAGTAGTGATGTTAGAGTTAGTGGATAATATTCTACTTGCTCGCATTGCTTCATTCTTGATAGACAGTTATTTGTGTGTCTTGAATACTAAGGTGATTATTTAATTACTTTAGGTTTCATACTATTCACCTTCATCATGTATGTTGTGTTAGATTAGATCCTTATATGCATAGCTGCATTTAATTTAGCAAAAAATACTTAATCATAATGTTGCATCTAAGAGATACTAACTATATAAGTTTTAATTAGATCACATAAGGAATGTCAAATCATGGAGACATTCATTAAATAATCTTAAAAAGGTTATTTCATTAATCAAATTTCCATTTAACATTCAACACATAAATAAAAGTAATAAAACATTGAATTTTCACATATATATCAATTTTTTGTGTACATATCATCAAAATATATATACAATTTCACTAAGGTTTGTGAGTTCCAAATCCCTCGGGAGTTGGTGCTCGCATCTTTCTGGTAGCAGTCTATCAGGAGATGGTAGTGTGTGACCGTGATCATGATCTGCTAAATGTACTAAGAGAAAATTGTAAGCCTCGTATCTATCCTAGGGCCTTTGAATGCTCCCCTACTATTTGATCTCTCTTTGCTTAAAGCCTAACTACCTCTGACTCTAGTCTCTCAAAATCTGCCAGAGTCTAAGACAACTGAGCCTCTAGGGTAGGATCGGCTCAATGGATGCGCCTCCTTAGACTCTCATACACTGCCCGCAACTTGGTGTATGGTTTGAATGCCTCTAGGTCCTGATCCATGATGGGTGGGGGCACATAGTATGAGTCTATGGAATCCTCACCAACTGATGGGGGAACTATCTCCACAACCACCTATCAATAGAGATCCTGAAAATCTCTCACAAATCCTGTAAGATAGAAATATAGATATAATCGGTACACATCATGATATATATATAAAACATAAGCATAATCATAAAGCATAATAGAAAATAAATATCATCACCTATCTCTCTGGCCGGTTGTGTGAAATCAACCTCATCATGTGCAAGGGGCATGGAAAATGTGCTAGCCTCTCCATGACTATGGGTATTGGTGCCTACTGCAGCTGCTTCTCATGATCTAGTCATACGAATGGGAGAGGGATCTCCCTGCTCATGACCTGCTAGATCCTCATATGCTACATCACCACTCTCACTCATGGGTTGCTCCTCATCCTTGTCCTCGTCCTCATCTCCTTCATCTTGGCTATCATAGTCAAGATTTGTAGTCTCATCGTACTCCTCATCTATGACATCTATAAATATGTCTGTAGCCTTGTAGCGTGTCTCCTTGGCCCTATCCTCTAACTCATCTCCCTCATTTGGGAGTGGTCCTACATCCCCTATCAGCTCCTCCATCAAAAATATGAGAGTTGTTCATGATAATTTCCACCACTCCTCATAGTCATTTATGGCACCGACATCATTTGCATTAGAGACTAGAGGCATATTGTAATCTGAGTACTCAAAGTCACTATAGACAACATCCTCTACAGTGAACCGTACAAAATCACCGAGTCTTTGGGCACTCCATACTGATCGCCTGAAGAAGGGTCATACTCGAGGTTCTATCTGGACCTACCCAAACTGTCGCATGACACAATCATAATAGAAAGGACACACTACGCAATCGTGTTTGCCAATCAAAAATCTATCAAGCTATAATCTCCTCATCTATTGAGTGTGATCTAGCCACTAAAGCACAAGTTGTAAAGGTCTCCAAAGGATCTCATCCTCCTCCAGTCGGTCAAATTAGACTCTCCAGAAGTGTAAATTACCATACTACCAAAACCATCATAGAGGATAGCTAAAGGTCTTAGGATACCCCAAGGCTATTGGACATGGGAAGTCGGTAGGTCTGGTACAAGTAATGTGCTTAAGGAACCACACCTACAAAATCATACATTGTACCATACTTTCAACCTCCCGAAAGACAAATCGACCAACATCATAATATAAGTGTTCTAGGATGTTGCACCCCCAGGCGTATACTATCTTGTGCTATGCCATCTCTCATATTAGGTGTATTAGTCCTCCCTCCAAATTTTCTCCTTGGTTGTCAGGGATGAGTACTAATGCCACTATCAACATCACAATCCATCTAACCAATGGGGCCCGTGAATATAATAGCATCGCTAGATCAATCTGTGGATTTACTCTCTCATCATTTACTGGCCCACCAGGTAGAATTGCATGTCATATTTCATCTCATGAAAGGTTCGCTCTACGAAAAAATGTACTCACTCACCTTGACTAGGAAATTAGAATATGTGGTGCACGTCCTCCAATGTGATCATCATCTCACCAGTCGGTAGATGGAATGTGCATGTATCAACATCCCAACGCTTTGCTAATGGCATCATCATAGCATCATGGTACCTCATGGGAGGCATGAGGTACACCCAGTATAATCCTACAGCTTGTAACAACTCTATGTCCTCCACTGAAAGAGTGGGAGCTAAATCTCTGAGAAGGCTGATCTGCTTACCACCCAGATGCTAGTATGAATGGGTGGGAACCTAACAAAAAAGAAAAAATATGTCCTATAAGCAGTCTAAACTCCCAGATTTTTACATTAAAAATCATAAAAGTGTAGTAAATTTGTTCTAGTGTGCTTTCCTAGAGGCCCTAGACACTTTAGACCCCTTTTGGGACACTTCCCAAAGAAATGAGACACTTTTCAAAAAAGTGGGACACTTCGCAAACAAAAGGGACACTTTACGAAAAAATGGGACACTTTGTGAAAAAAGGGGACACTTTGTGATTTCTTTTTCCAAGGCCCTAAATTAACCTAGACATGCATAAAAGTCATAAAATAATTGTGTAAGGACAAAGCTAAGGTAGAAAAATCAACTCACCTCAAGTTGATGCTCGCCGTGTGCCACTTGGTCCCGTAGCATGTCCAATTTCACAGGCCTGTAATCTCATCTGCTACGCATCTTTCACTATTCTTCAATCACTTTCAAGCTACAAAAAGGTAACTAAAAAAATAGTAAGAATATACTTCACCTTTTTTCTCGTATGTAAGTTGAAATTAGGGTTAAAAAGTAAATTTCATTTAGATCAACATAACAGGTGCTAGAGAACTTTATTTTTTATGCCATTTTTTGCATTGGAATCATGATTTTACTCCTGACATCATCAACTATGTATCATTATATGGCATGGTACTTGGAAGTGCCCTATGATATGACTTATCCTATTTGATGTGGCTAGATTTCTACCTTGATTCCACCTTTGTAAAACAAGCAGAATTAAGGGGGGCATACATCTACCCTCGAATGTGATTTCTAGATAGAGTTTTGATAAGATGATTTTTTTTGGACAACTAATTGATTCATGTTGTAGGATGTGGTTCCTTTAACATTTTGGTTTTGTAGATGACTAGAATGGGGGCCTTGTTCTCCTGTATCATGATTGAGCTTATATGTGTATCCTTCTATAAAATAGAGGTCATTATTGGATTCCTTTTGCTTTCATATGCACGTAGAGTTGTATGGGTGCTAAAGTGGGGGCTAAATGTAGTGTAGAAAATTGTACGCTCTTAAAAGCGAGGCAATTTCACACTTAATTTGGACCTATTTTGGCACCCTTACATTAATTATCCTTCCAATCATCATTTAGAGGCCCTTAAGACCCATAATTTCTAATCTCGAGGGTTATTTCACTCAAAATTCCCATAAAATCACTCAAAATCCTCAAAAATACCGAGAACCCACCTCAAAAAGCTAAGGTGCGACTCATTCGCCACCTTGGGCGAATGACTCCCCTTAGGTGGGACCCATTCGCCAAGGGTGGTGAATGAGTCCCATTTGGGGTCTTTTTCAATTTTGAGTGGGAAGTTCACCAATTTAATTCAATTTTTTGGTGGATGTTGGCCTTTGAGATCTAAATAATGGTCAATTAGGTGTTGATGCCTATAAAAGAAAGTTTCCAAGTCATTTTTATTATCTCTAAGAATTTTTTAGCAATCATTTTCAAGAGAGAATTCAAGAGTCAAGTGTTGAAAATCTTTCACAAGAGCATTCAAGTTTCAAGAGCAAGTGGCATTGAAGCTTTGAAGCAGCATTAAAGTGTTTTTGTAGGTTTTCAAGCTCACTTTCATTCAAGATCTAGCATTGTCAAAGGTTGATCATGGTTGTCTATGGTGAATCATGATGGATTCTAGGTTGGGGAGATACAACTAGCCATCAAGCCAAGCCTAAAGACTTGTTTTATAAGCAATTCCATCCTCCATTATCACTCTACATTCAGCCTAAGGAAGTTACAAGCATCATTAGGATTCATTTGGGGTGATTAGAAACCACCACAAGTGAGTCAATCATCTCTATATTTCCATTATTGCATCATATTCTTGCATATTAGAATAGGATTGCATCATGTTTCATATTTCTTAGTGTTAGACACACTTAAGGCTAGGGTTTTCATGCACATTTCATTATTTTTATCAAGGTTTAATTACCAAACTAGGGGTTTAACCAAGGCAAACCCCCCATTAACAAATCAAGTTGAATTATGTTTTGCAGGTGTTTTTCGTAGATTCGGATCCAAAAATCAAATTGGAAGGAAAGGGTAGGTGTTGGAGAGTAGACGAGAACTTTCAATTTCTAAAAAAATAGAACGGGACTGATTCACCAAGAGTGGCAAATGAGTTCCACTGTAGTTGTTTACCAGATCTATTTGTATATTTTGATACCCTTTTTCCCAAAATAGACTGTTGTGCAAAAACCTGGATCTGGGATTGATTCGCCTAGGTTGGCGAATGAGTCCTAGTTAGTCAAAAAGTCAAAATTTCTAGAATTTTAGAGTTCTTTTTAGTCACTTCAAGGTTTCCAGGTGCACATTACTTATTTGCTTTTTTGTTTTGTTTTGCTTACATTTCTATGGCATTTTCTAAGTCATTGTATTAAATTAGGGTTTTGTCTTACAACTTGCATTGCATTGTCTTTTCCAAGTCTAAACTTGGTGGTGAACCCCTCATTAGATCTCATTCAACCCCTAGGGAAATCCCTTCAGAAGATTTCAATCTCCTTTGCATTGAAATCTCAAGGGTTTGTTCTTGAGTGAAGAGGATGAAGATTGTTTCTCTCCTTTTAGGTCCTAAACCCCAAAGGTGAAACAGAGACCTAAAACAATATTCTCCTATTCAGTGACATCTGTCCTTGGTGGGACTGAGCTTCAGCTTGTGGTTAATGTTCTAAAAGGAATCAATGATCAACGCTAAGTTCATCAAAGATCAGCAGCTTTCGCAAGATGGATGACTATAGTTGCATTCCAGAAGCAAATGTCTAAAGCACTAGACTTGTGAATTCAAACCTCTAGAATAATGCCAAAATCGTTGGATTTTAAAATATCAATGGTTGAAATTTTATTATTTTTTAAATCACTTAAAGTCATGACTCATTGTTTTTGAAATAATATTGTCACATCAAGTGGTGAATCAAATGTTCAAGTGTTGAGTATTTGATGTCATTGTCTTCATTCTAAATTTTATATATACTTCACCAACTTGATGTTCTTCATATCATTTATAATATATTTGGCTTTGCTTTATTTCTTCTTTATTCTCAATTTATCTGTGTTATTATGGAGTCTTCATGGCGCGCCATGCTACCCAAAAATTTTAAGGAGAAAAGAAGCAACGATGCCTATGATAGACGAAAGTTGGGTATGGATTTTAGTATTCCTTATGTGTAGGTTGAGGATGCTATAAGAATAATTATGGGTAGGGAATGGCTTCAGAACAACCCCCACTCTCTAATTTTTGAGGCAGCTTCTTCTTTCTTGTCCAATTGCATGGATATTTTGTTCGATAAATATTTGGTGAAGACATTGACAATATGTTATTTGCAGCCTTTCATTTACTCTCTCTCTGTTGGAGTTGAAACTTGATCTTTAAAATTTTAAAATTGGGTTAAAGCCTGTTGGTGGAATATTCCCCAAACTTAAATTATTTGCTTCTATAGTGCATATTCTTGTTGTGGTTAATATGAGGTGAGGTCATCAACTAGGTGTTTGGAGTTTTGGAGGAAGGATTTGGGTGATTCCATTTTCTTATATGTTGTTACTTCAATTCGATTCACATCCTACTCAAACACCTAGTTGACGACCTCTGCTATTGTTACAAATATTTTTAGTAATGAATTATGTCTATATTTTATTATATAGCTCTTGTAATATGTATTTTATGGTTGGTATTTTGTCACGGTTAGTGGATTTTTGGCCAGGCTAGCTATGTACTTCATGGCTACTTAAATTAAAATAATTTTTGTGGCTCAATTCTTGTAAATCCTTTTTGCTTTGTTCAATATAAAAATGTGGCTTTTAAGTTTGAAAAGATATATATTTTTTGTATGATTCAATTTCAACATATAGTTATGATCATAACTAAGTGAAATTTATTGCGACTTATTAGTGGGAATTGATAATGATTAAGCTACAACATGCCATTTAATTCTCTCTTTTCAATGCCTTGAAGTACTCTACCTTTCATTTAATTCTCAATATTTTTATCGATTTTTGCATATCCACTAGATAGTCTTTTATTGAAGAAAATTTGGTTGGGGTACTACAAATTAATGCCATATGTACCTGAGAAATCTTTAAAAGATTCAAAATTAAGTTTCTCTTCTAATATGAAGGGAGCGAAATGTTTGATTTGATAACTTGATACTGAAAAATGGAAGAAAGTATCCAAAATGAGGTACGTGCTTTCTTTTTATCAATTTTCACATATCCATCGGATTGTCTTTCTTTGAAGAAAGTGTGGTTGTGGTATCGTGGAGTAATGCCATATGTACATCCAAAGTGATCGATTGGATAGCTTGATATTGAAAAATGCATGATGTACTATAGATCATGATGTCATTGATCTAGTGATCAATTGAAATAAGATTTTTAATGATTTCATAATGTTTGAGTGGTGATTTTGACAGCTTGTTAGGTTGAGGAACAGTTTGCATGTAGCTAGACATCAATCAAAATAAAAATTATAAATGTAAAAATTAAGTTACATGAATAAGTTGGTTTTTTGGTTTGCATGATTATCATTATACCCAATCTCACATGACTCGCGAGTAAATAGGGAGCAGGCTAGTAGTGGTGGCTGATAAATAGGGATAGTGAGCACAATCGAAATCATTTGTAGAAGGCTAAAGGTTTTACTGTTGAGTGTAATGTTCTGAATTGTCACAAGGGTTTTCATTTTGCAAGGTTAATAATGAAGAAGATGATGTGGTATTATTGGGGATACTCTAAATTCTCTTACCTCAAGTTATGTAGTTACAGAGTAAAAGACCAATTTCCTTCAAGTTTAGAATGGGTGGAATTGGAAAGAAGTTGATTTGGTTGACCTCACTTCCGAGACAAGTTTTGAATCAGGATGGGGATCTCTAATGGAGATAAGTTCTTTCATAGAGAGTACACCCACATAATTATTTTAATATTTTTTGCATTCAAATTCAATGACTTCTCATACTCCATTCTGATAGAGGCCCTGGAAGAGGAACTGTGGACTTTCAGACTCATTGTGTGCTATCCTGATGGATGAAAGATGCATGCAGAAGGTGGGAGAAGATTTACTACCCCTCATCTTTTGCATGACTCTAGTTCTAAAATAGGATAGGTAAATTTTTTATCTTCACAACTCCCATTTCCCTAGCATAATAGGCAAGCCCTATGGATTTTCGAAGTCATTTGTTTAATAATATGGTCTAGATCCCATAACCGCCACTACCAGCTTAGAATCAATTGTGCCATTTTGGGTTGTTCTAGTGCATCAGATTGAGCATATTATTAATGTATAACAATATTTGAGATACCATGATCCAAACCATGGTTGGCAAGCCCCGTGGTTTGAGAATATGGGGTGCTGCCACAATAGTGGTTTACACTTTTTGGGAGATCCTGATTTTTGTTGAAATCACATATTTTAGAAAATATAATGATTTAAGCCTTGAAAAGTTCCATTTAAAGGATTCCAATTGACTAGGGTTTGATCAAACCACCTTAGACCAAGCCTCCTTGGATAGAACCCCACTAGTTTTAAACCATACCTATAACATAGTCTCCTTTACACCTATCAAAATGCTAATAAAAAACCACTTTCGATTTACCTTTTGGGGGATCAAATGAATTAATTTAAAATTTATTTTTTGTAAGTATGTAGTACTTATTATAAGCTTCCAAAAAAGTATAATTTTAATTTAATTTAATTTGATTATTATATTTATCTTTATTTCTTGTGAATGTAGGTTTTTCATCGAAAATCAAGCTCTTTGTTCCGCACATGTGGAAAAATAGCAGATTATGATTTTTTTTTTTTGAAAATATGTTCAGGTTGGGTATTGATGTCCTTGATCCATTAAAAAAAATTAAATTTCGATACATACAGAAAAATTTATGTTGTATACAATCTGCCTATGTCTGAATTGTAATGGGTTTGACTTCGAAACTTGATTAAGGAAAACATATTTATTAAAACACTATGAAACCAAATGAACTGGTTAGATATGATAGTTACAAATCTAAATTTGAAAAAAAAAATAGAATTCTATCCTTCATACAAATTTTTTTATGTTGTATACGGTGAGCATCACTCCTTAAAAATGTTGTTTACTGATAAAAACTAGTTTTCAAAGGAGATGAACAAAATAAAGTGCAATCTGATTCCAATTTTTTTAAAATTATATATTTAGAATCTATAGACAAAACTTCACAAATCACTAGTTTGCATCATCTTCAAATTCCTCATGGTTTAGCCACTATAGGAGCTCGAAAGTGAAGATTTAGTCAAAAAAATTAGTTCAGTGTCCAGTTTGCCCAAAAATTGTAAGTCAGTATTGTGGGATCACCCTATGTTTTGTATTGTCACCAACAACAAAAGTAGCTAGTGGCCCAACAATTTGGAATCAATTATGTTTAATGTAAAGTGACATGTGTCATTTATACAAAACAAGAGCTTGCATGATCTACTCATCTTTAAAAAGTTATGCAATAATGTAACATTATAATTCAGTGGTAATAAAATAAATCATTGTGTTATTCTTCAGTATTAATTTATAGTAAATAATTATTTTGTGTTTACAGCGTCTATTCAAATCATACAAGTAATGTAAATGGAATAAAATAATAGAATGAAATATTTAATAAACTTAGAAAAATTATATTTTTTTCTTTTAAGAGATTAAGTATTATTTATTTATGAAATATTTGCATGTAGATTTAAAACATAAAGCAATACAAATGAAAAAAGAAAGTTGCCATCAAATTGGAAAAAAAAACTAAAAGTAATCACTCTTGCTAGGGTTTTCCAAAATTTTATTCATTTCTAATTTGTCATTGACTTGCTCCCCTGGTTTCTGGTATCATTATTTATTTTATCAAGTCCTTTGAAATGTTAAGTCACCAGCCCCTTGGCCTTGATGTCAATCAATGTCTTACTTTTAAAGGGATTCCGCGGGTCTGCAGGATGCTTCAAGTAGATCTATATGTGACTCATGGAACCACATAATGGACACGTGGACTCATCTCGATGAATCCATTAGGATTGTGTATCCTAGTGCCACTAAAGTTTAAAACAACTTTAAAACACATGTTTATTGTTTATATTATAAATTACTCAACCATTCGATGAAAATTTGATGGATGGATGTAGTTGCATTCTAGAATGAAATGCACAAAGTGCTAGGCTTGTGAACTCAAACCTTCAGAATCACCCTATAACTGTTAGATTTACAAAGATTAATGGTTGAGAATTTATTTCTAAATGTCATTACAAAAATGCAATGTACTAATTGTGCAGTCTGGTGGCAACACGTTGACATTTCATTCACTTTAATATTTGAAAAAAAAACTGAACTTTCTACTATTAAGTGATTTTATTTTTAAGTGAGAGTCAGCACACAAGCAGATTTCAAATTTCTCATTGTAGTGCACCAGGGAGATTCTAGGTTCCAACAAAGCCATTCCATGCCTTTCAATATTAATCTTTTCAAGAATCAGAATCTAGGTGAGTGAAAGATAGAATTCCTATGGCTACATTTCTTGTTTCTTAAAATCTTATTTTGTCAAACTTTGAAGTTTGGGTTTAGGGCTAAGAGACTTAAGAAAAATTGAGGAATAAGAGGGAATTCATAATTTTACATTGTATAAGCATGTCTACCACCACTAGTAGACCAAATATTTTTTTGGGAAAGGTAGAGAAAAATCAAATAAAAATATAAATTATGCTAGATTGCTTAAAACCCCAGGTTTCACTTATCAATACCATGGTATTTATGATCCTGAAATCTATGGTAGGCTTACCTCAGAACTTAGATTTTCATCTAAGAATAAGGTTGCAAACCAAATGCAAAATAATAGTTTCAATGCACCATGGGTAACTGGATTAGGGCGCATGATGTTACATGAGGTTTTCCCTTGCCCATAATTTATCATGGTCTATGCCCACAATTATGATGATAACAAAAAAGTAATTGTTAATAAAGATAGAAAAGAAGAATTGTTATCCATTAATGCAAAAGAACTTGGAAAAGTGTTGGGGTTTACAACCAAAGAATTTGGAAATGTCCACATTGACCTATAAAATCTTGCTAGTTATTATGAAGTAGTGGATGAAAAGGAGAAAAATTATTTCCTAAATAAAATAGTTCAGGATACCAAAGAAGTTAGAAAAAAATTGAAAGGTAATCATAAGACTCCTTATTATTTTGATATTTTTAGACCATGGGTTTAAGATACCATTTTCATGCTAGCATTTTTCCTTGGATTGGATAACAATTGG
Organism: Sequoiadendron giganteum; assembly: GCA_007115665.2. NCBI lineage: Eukaryota > Viridiplantae > Streptophyta > Pinopsida > Cupressales > Cupressaceae > Sequoiadendron > Sequoiadendron giganteum. Next base: position 284,823,055 of record CM021105.1, read on the forward strand.
GAAGTGGGTGCAAGCCTCCTTGAAATGGTATATAATATCCATTATGTTGTTCCACTTCAACCTATCAAATATAACTTTATTGAGCACATTGTAGAATCCATGCATGAATAATTTTTAATGATTAAAGGAGGTCCACACTCAAAGTCCAGTAAGATGTATTTAGGTTCACAGCCTACTTGTTCTATTTTTTCTATTCAAATTTAGTGTAATGTTTCAGACCAACAAGCTTCAAATTCAGCCCTATAGGAATGTTGAGGAAAAGAAAATGGCTCCAGTATATGATTGGATCACTAAGGTAATGATGCATTATTATCGAAGGAACTACAATCATTTTGTAGATGAATTTTTAGCTCCATTGCATCAAGCAATTACAAATATTCCAATGCCTAGATTTCCCGTGTCATGTAGAAATTGCATTCAAATACTCCAATGCCTAGATTTCCCGTGTCATGTAGAAATTGCATTCAAATACTCCAATGCCTAGATTTCCTTGGTACTTAATGGAAGAATATACTATGCTAAGATTTTATGGATCAGGAATAGAGTTGTACAAACTTCCAATACATGTGACAGAAAGGGATTTTGTCTTGGAATATGTAAGGTAGATGCAAAGTACTTATGAACTACACTTTGTGAATTAGTAGAAGAAGACCTTATTTCCTTCTTTACCTTTTTCATGTGGAGGGTTCACTTTTGAGAGAAAAGCATTTAAGGTTGTACATGATCTTTTATTTTATTTTTAATTTTGATGTTGTATGTCACTGGAAATATGATCCATGTAACACCATTAAATGAATGATTGTGTCTAATAAGAATGTTGCAAGTAGAATTCAACATGAAAGTAAACCCTTGCTTGAAAACTTGAGAAACAAGGATTCTTAGGATGAGGTGAAAATAGAAATGGAGAAAAGTGTTGTTGAGAAAGGTATTTCTTTTGAATAATTGTCAACATAAATTATGGCATTGCACCAAAAGACAATCAGGAGGTACAACATTTTTTATGAAAAATGTGATAAACCATCTAGTAGAGTAAAAATTTCATATTATCTAGATAAGGAAGTTACAGATAAAAATTGGTCATGATAAAAATTATTGCCTTTTGGTCTATGAGGAAGGAGCTAGGTGAACCAAGAACTCTTGCAGACTTGGAGATAATGAAGAAGATTATGAGTTTAGAAAATTGTGGAATATAAAGCATCCCAATGAACAAGAAGATCAAGAAACTGATGATGAATCTAATGATGACAGGGAAGAACAAAGCTATGAAAAAGTTGGTTTAAGTGAGTCCACAAAAGAAGCATATAATTTAGGAGCAACCATAACTGAAAAATGGGTTATGAAGGTGGTCCTTTGGGGTCCCAAGGACAAGGCCCTTGGATGGTAACTATGTGTGGAGAATATGTGTAAATGAAATAATAACAACACACCTTAATGAAACACTATTAGAGAATTCAAATGACAGATTTAATCTATTTGAAGCATAATAAAATCTCTAAAATCATTCCATTGCTCTCTAACTCCAAGGATATATTAAACCAAAGTGGCTCTCAGATTGTGTTCGTTGTGATTGTTAAAATGACAACCTAGAGAATGAGAATGATAAACTATATGATATGCTTTTATGAAATGATTGATAATGAAAGCTATATGATACTATGATACTGATAATGGTATGATATGATTATTGTAAACTAAGATGCAACTAATATGAAAATCATGATTGTAATCTAATATGATTGTTATATGATTCTAAATTGCTAATTGCTCAAATGTTGTATGCTAAAATGCTCTAATATGATTCCTGCAGAGTAAAATTGTATAAAATTGGGATCCATTTCCTATAGCAAGAGGTTTCTTTTATAGATTTTCAAAGACAAATCATGATGTGGCAGCAAGCAACGGTTCAGATTTGATCTGGATAAATCAATGGTAGAAGATGAAGAAGTTGGAGAAGAAGAAGGGAAATGAATTCTCTCAGCAAAACATTCTGCCAAGTGATCAGGAAGAAATTATGGAGGATTGAAGCCAACTATTTCCAACTGTTTAAAGTTTGTTCCAAAATTGGATGTTTTGATAAAACATAATTGCATACACTTGAAGCTTTCAACTTTATTGAGAGAAAAGTTGTAGACATGTGCTCAATTGGAAATTTGAGTTATTCAATTTTGGAGGGAAGATATATTATTAAATAGAACAATTGAAATTTTTTTATTTAATAAAAGGGGATGATAATTAATAAACTATGTGATTTTTTTTATTTAATTAAGATAGAAAAATTAGATAATTAAATAAAACAAACTATTGAATTTGTTTATTTAATTAAGATAGAAGAAAATAGAATGTGAATTATATAAATAAATATTTCTATTTATTTATAAATAGATGAATTAAAGGTTAATTAATCAAATAATTATATTTAATTAATAAGATTTATCTAGACCATTTTTTATGTGTATACATTTTGCCCCTCTTTGAAGTGATGTGTTTACACATTGCATCATGCATCAATTTTGCTGCCAATACTGACAAAAAATAATTGATATGCCCTAGGTGCTGGTTTTTTAGTGATAACGGATATATGCGCCCTCGGGAGATAAATCGATGAATTTTGATTTTTTAGGATTTTTTGAATTTTTTAAAATATTTTTTATGATTTTTGATGATGAGTTGATGGTGATTTGATTTTGAAGTAATTTATCTCCCGAAAAATGATGTTGAAATTGCCCCTGTGATGAATTAATGGATTAAGCACTTTTGGAAAATAAAATAAATCAACTCCCATAAAAATACCACTTAATTAGCCTTTAAAAGTTTAAAAAGGTGAGTTTGAATTTCATTTGTGCATTTTGATTTTGAAATTTGAGAGTGTTTGAGCAAATTTGTGCATTTGGAGCAAGATAGTGATTCCCTACCACACACATCAAGTTGAATGTGTGCAATGTCACAACCACCTAACAGTGTATGGACCTCCGATACGTACCTCAAAAAACCTTCTCGTAATTTGTGCAAAATGTTTTTCCCACATTTTTCCCATTTGAATTATGTTTTAGAGTTTCAACGCATTTATAGCCCGATGTAGCACTTTGCATGACTATTTTAGTGCATTTAGTAGGAATTAGCACATATGTTTAATTAGCGCGTAGGTAGGATTTTGTAGCACATAGATATTAGATTGTAGCGCATTGACTAAAATAGCGCATTGATATCTAAGATTAGCACATTCAATGAATGAAATAGTGCATTTAGGGTTTTAGTGCATTAATAGTTTGATTTAGTGCATTGATAGTCTGAAATGGCACATGCATCATATTGGCACATTGATAACCTGTTTAAGCGCATTGATCAATTTAAATAGTGCATTGACTTTTTTAGCACTTTGAAAGACTGCTTTAGTGCATTCAAGTCAAAAAGATGTAATTTTTAGTAAACTTCTTGATTTAAATGTTCTTCAATCACGTCAGCCTTTGATTTGATTTTGATTGATGATTTTGATAGATTTTGATGATTATTGATCTCATGATAGGTGAGATTCAATGATTGATTGATGATAATTGACCTCATGATAGGCGAGGAACAATTATAAATTGATTGATTAACCTCATTATAGGTGAGGTTGAATGATTGAGAAACCTCATGATAGGCGAGGTTGAATGATAGATAGATTGATTAGCCTCATGATAGGTGAGGTTGAATGATAGATTGATGGTCACAAGATTTGATCAAAGTCTCACCAAAGATGATTAGATTGATTGTCTGATTGATTTTGATTGATTGACAGATTTCTGATTTGCAATATTTTATGATGATAGGAGCCTTTGGAAAATCTATAGATTCGTGAGTGTTTTCCTAGGACATGGGATTTGATAGCCCAGTTGACGCAACCTGAGATAGGTGTTATTGTATGTTGCAAATTATCATCCTTGTTATATATGCCCCAGATTAGGATTAATAGGGGACTCTTGACAACCCTAACAAAGAGGTGGTATAGTGAGCATAACACCTTTCACTTTCCTACCGGTGAGATGCCAGTGACCCCAGAGGATGTGTACCACATTTTGAGGATACTTGTTGTTGGAGAGCTGGTATTATATGATCATATTGAGAAGGGAGGGATTGATTCTTTGTGCAGAGTATTCGAGGATGATTGGATATGTGGTTACAAGATTCCCTGGAGAGAGATGGTTGATGCATATGCAACACTACCATCTGTGCTTGTTGGATTCATTGGAGGTTTCCTATGTCCCAACCGTAAGTCAAAGGGTCTTTCAGTTAGATGGGGTCAGATCCTCAAGCAGATGATTTTATAGGGTACCAGATATGCTTGGGGTTGTTGTATGTTAGCCCATTTATACCATGATTTACATTAGGTGGTTTATCTTAGAGGATGCAATTTGTCAGTCGGATTCACTTTGTTACAGATATGGGCATGGGAGCATATAGCCATCATGCATCCCATTGCAGATAGACAGTAGCCCATTGGGATACCTTATCTGTCTGGCTACATAGGTCCAGTTGTTCAGCATAGGATGGGAAAATTGGAGTACTAGAGGCATATGTTGGATGATCTTGAGGTCATTTTATGGTGGCCCTACATTGGTTGTGAGCCTTGGGTAGAGGACGATATGGAGATACCGTATTTGTGCAAGTCTATGTACCTGATTGAGAGGACCTGGTTTGTTATTGAGAGATTTCTACTGAGGAGGGTGATGTGACAATATGGCCAGTTATAGGGCATTCCATAAGGTGTCGCTCATTATGCATGGTGACAGATTGATTCCTCAAAGCGGAGGTCCACCCTGTCATATGATGTTGCAGTTGAGGAGTACCAAGGCTTACAACTGATTATTTGGGATTATCATCTAGAGGTTGTTGATGCTCTGATGTATGAGGAGTATGCACAATATCTATTTTTACATCCATTCCCACAGATCTCTAGCCTAGCAGTGCCCCTGTTAGATGAGGAGGAGAGGGTAGTTGTACATGGTCACAGGTGGAGGAGGAGAGATGGAGGAGATGGGGAGGAGGAGATGGGGAGGAGGAGATGATAGAGGAGGAGGTAGAGAGTAGTGATGATGATGATGGAGATGATGGAGATGGGGGTGGTAGAGGTGGCGGTGGTGTAACATTTGATGTTAGAGACTTTTTTGTACCTCAACGAAGGAGATCTTTGGTGGCTACAACACAATAGCATGTGCAGATTGGACTACCCTCACAATAGAAGTAGACATAGATTGTTGCTTTACAAGTGCAGGTTCAAACACTACAGGTTCAATTAGCATATGTGCAGGCATTTTTAGCATAGGAATAGGCATAGGTGGCCATATTGACAATTGAGAGAGATACGACTAGATAGTAGGGTGAGTAGGCAATTGCCCTATCTAACAGATTACAAAGAGTGGTAGAGGGGACCACTATGGGTGATATGATGAGAGAGGTTACTTGGGTCACTCGAGAGGCCGAGTATTATCGTGGCCGATACCATGAGGTTGTTCTTGTAGAGCAGAGAGTGAGTTATGCAACGTCCAGATCAGCACACAACCACGCTTAGACCACTAGCATGGGCATGACACAACCACCATGCCAAGATCCTACCCCAGACCCAAGTACAGGAGGCCTAGTGAGACTAGCGAGGTCTAGGAGGAGCACCTCATAGCTCCATTTGATCGTACTTGATGTACTTTGATGATGTACACTCTGATTTTGACTCACTGCCATTTTGATGTTGTATCTCTTGACATTTATTCAGACATCATTGGATACTTGACATTATGATTTCTGAGATTTATATGATATGTTGCGGATTCTTGATCTATATGTGTTCTATATGATTTTATGATGGTTGAATATGATATATGCATTTAGTTTCCATTGTATATGCCATGTGATTCTTTTATGATGATGATGTTATGAATATGCACTGATGGAATTATTATGTTTGGATGCCATGGTAAAATGATGTTAATATGAATATGCCATGACATGAATGTGATAATGTGAATGATATGTGATGCGTGGATAATGAATTTATTTTATTTTTTATGAATGATGTGAATGTGATATGAAATGGATTTATAATGATGCAAATTATATGTAATGCAATTTTTTTTTGATATTTTCTAATTATATGTATGATCCAATGTATGGAAAATGTATGATATGATAATCTCAATGATAATGTCAATGATAATACCACTATATGCATCATTTTTTTTTGATATTTTTCTAATGCAATTATATGATGTGATGTATAAATGAATGAATGATGTGATAATGTAAATATATGATCAAATGTATATTGCCTTCTAATATGTGTCATGTAAATGATTATGCAACTATATGAAAATGATATGTTTTTGTTAATGTCAAGTATACTCAGTCCATTAAATGATAGAGATAACATTGTTTTTGAAATCTTTGCCAACATCGAAACAATCTACTATGTAGATGAAAAGCTAATATGAATTCAATCTAGTTTAAGTATGAAAATCTACATATGAAAAAAAACCCATCTTAACAATCCATTTAGTGTGCTTTTTATCATCATTGAGCCTTTGAAATGTTGAAAGTGAGTACAAGCATCGATGTTATAAGTTAGACCATGATGACCTGAGTACTACTTTCATGATTTTTGATATTACAAGTTAACACAAGCATCTAGGTATAATTAAACCGAGATGACCTAAGCATTTCTCGCGTAAAACAAACAAGAATCAATCATTTTCCTATACAAATTCCAAATGTCATCAGTGATACTTGGTAGAGAACATCTCACGAAAATTTGCACAGTATCAATGATTAACTCACATACAACAAACAAAGAAAAATAATAACTCCTTACTTGCTTCTCCAATTCAATACATCATCGAGTTGCTCCAAAGATATGATAAAAAAAATCAAAGTTCAACATTTGAACATTCAAGCTAAAGCGGTAAAATCATGATTCAAAAGAATATCATCCATTTAGATTTGATTTGATTGATTGATTCAAGTTGTTTGATTTGGATAGTTTGATGTTCTGATTGTTTGATGTTGAGTTTCCCTATGATCATTGTGTTTTCTACGTTTTTCATACTATTATTTTCCTATTTGTTTAAGCCCATAGTTTATTGCCCCTAGTGCATTTAAGATTTTTCCCCCAAGCTAGGGTGAGACACGACCACATTGTCAAGATATGTACATGATATTCTTTGATGGTAAATAGAATGATAGCAAAAGAAAAGGGCCAAGATGTGCTCAAATAGATGTAACAACTAGTCTGTCACAAATAACGTCTATTGCCAGGTTTTCACTACTTGTTTTTATAACACTTTTTCAGAGTTAATGATTTTGTTGTTGTTACCAAGATGTTTTTTGCCAGGTTTTCATCAAGGCAATGATTTTTTTATTTATTTTCCCTTCTTTTTTTTCTTTTTTTTTTTGTCACCAAGATGCCTATTTGCTAGGTTTTCATCAAGGTGACCAATTTTTTAGGACATTATCTAATTTTTTTTTTTGCAGAACTTTTTCCATGCACTAGATAATTCAAGTATAGAACTTTCTGAGGTGGATACAATTGATCTAGGTTCATCGAAAAAATCCCCTTTAGGTGTAGATAGCTGATAGGATCCCAATCCATAGACTGATATGATGGAAAAAGGACCTAGCCAATTTGGTTCAAACTTACCTTTCTTTTCATGATCCTGTTGATTGTGAGGGTTGTTCTTTAGTACCAAGTCACCAACTTGAAATGCTCTAGGTTTGACTTTGTGATTGTAACTCTTGGACATCCTCTGTTTATATGCTTTCAAATGGTCCACAACTTGTTGACAACACTCATCTAACAGTTCCAACTCATGAAGCCTAGACAATTGATAGTCCTCATCTGAAATGATCCCTTTTAGTGACACATGAAGTGATGGTATTTCAACCTCAATAGGTAGAATAGCCTTAGATCCATATAACAAGGCATATGGTGTAGCTCCTGTAGGTGTTTTAATGCTGGTTCGGTATGCCCACAAAGCAGGATTTATTTGGGCATGCCAATCATGTCCAACATCATTGACCATTTTCTCTAAGATTTTTAGAATAGTTTTGTTTGAGGCCTCTACCTAGCCATTTCCCTGAGGATAGTATGGTGTTGAAAAGCGATGTTGGATATGGAAATTTTCACATAATTCTTGGACATCCTAATTCTTAAAAGGTCTACCATTGTTGGTGATAATGGACTAAGGAACACCATACCGACAGATAAGGTAATTTAAGATAAAAGATGAAATTTGTTTTCCTATGACTGTGGTTAGGGGTACAACTTCAATCCACTTTGTAAAGTACTTCATGGTTGTAATGATAAATTTATGTCCATTGGATGAAGAAGGGTGAATTTTACCTACTAGATCCAGTCCCCACTGGAAAAAAGGCTATGTTGATGCAAAAGGTTGTAGTTCATGTGCTGGTGCATGTATAAGGTTGCCATGGATTTGAAATTTTTGGTATTTCCTTACATACTAAAAAGACTCCTCTATACTCGGCCAGTAATACCCCAAATGGAGGAGTTTCTTCACTAGAGTTAGACCAATCAAGTGAGTTCAACAAATACCTTCATGAATCTTAGGCAAGGCTATTTCAGATTTGTTACATTCTAGACACTGGAAGAGAGTACCATCAAGACCTCGATGGTAAAGTATGTCGACAGTCAAGGTATGTCGTGCGGCTTGGTGAATGAAGTTTCCTTTTTGGTTTCAAGAAAGATCACGAGGAAGGGTGTTGTCTTTCAGTTAAGTATAAATATTCACATAGATGGAGGTTTCAGGGTCAACAATATGGAATATTACATGGGATTCGAGATTTTTATAAGTAGGATTAGACACTTGTTCCACCATAAACTCGTAACATATTTTCTTTTTTAGTATATGCAAGAGAGAATCAATTATTGCCATTGCATCAGTAGCTTTTTTATCCACCCTTGGTATCTTTTCAAATTTGATCTTGACAAAGTACTTTTTGAAATCATCCACCATTTTCTTATATGGCAGCAACTTGTCATCCTTTGTCTGATAATCAGAATTTACCTGATTAATGACTTGTTGTGAATCTCCATAGACCTGTAGCTCTGTGATATTCCATTCAACTTCAACTTTGATGCCAATGATTAATGCCTTGTATTCAACTATATTATTTGTACAAGGAAAGTTGAGTCTGTAGGACTTTGGAATGGTATGTCCTTGAGGTGTGACAAATAAGATTCCAGCACTTGAACCATGTTGTGTGTAGGTTCCATCAAAATATAACATCCATTATTGTGGTATGATGGTAAGAACATCTACATTAGAAAATTCAATGCTCATTGGATGATCATCTTGTAGCGGTGCTTCAGCTAACTGATCAACAATCACTTGTCCCTTGATGGATTTTTGATCCACATACTGGATATCAAACTCTCTCAATATCATGACCCATTTGGTGATCCTTCCTATTAAAGCATCTTTGCTCAGTGGATCAATCTTAGATATGAGTTTAATTGTGTGAGTTAGCATATAATGGTGTAGCTGTTGAGTAGAAAATACTACCACCAAACAAGCTTTCCCAATTAAGGTGTAACTGATCTCACAACCATTCAAAGTTTTTTTGATATAATAAATATCTTGTTCCTTTCTTGCAGGATCTTCTTGTGCCAATAGAGCGCCCAATGAAATCTTAGTTGTTGCTATATAAAGTAATAATGGCTTTCCTTTTTCAGGCAACACCAATATTGGTGGAGACATCAAATATTGTTTTAGTTGACTGAAAGTAGTTTCACATTTTTCATCCCATTTGAAAGAGACATTTTTATGTAGCAAGTGATTGAATGGATGACTCTTGTCTGCTAGTTGAGAAATGAACCTTCAGATTGATTGAAGCCTTCCCTATAGATACCGTAGCTGACTAATGTTTCTAGGTGGTGACATCTCCATAATATCCTTGACCTTGGTGTGATCCACTTCAATACCTTTCTTAGAAACTATGTACCCTAGAAGCTTCACCGATGTTACACCAAACACACATTTCTTGGGATTTAATCTAACATTAAAATTTTCTAGATGAGTGAAAAATTTGTCTAGGATCTCAAGATGTCCCTCTCTGGTAAATGATTTTTCCAATAAATCATCCACATAATCCTCCATAAAAGTATGCATCATGTCGTGGAAGATGGTTGTCATTTCTCTTTGATATGTAGCACCTGTATTTTTCAACTCAAAAGGAATCATGTTCTAGAAAAATGCTCCCCATGGACATGTGAATGCTATTTTCTCTTGATCCTCTAGTGCTATCTTGATTTGATTATAACCTAAGAATCCATCCATAAGTGATAACATGGCTTGTCCAACTATCAAGTCTACAATAATATCAATGTTAGGCAATGGAAAATAGTCTTTTAGACATGCCTTGTTGAGGTCCCTAAAGTCTGTACATATCTTGATACTACCATCTGGCTTATAAATGGTACGATGTTTGATATCCACTCAAAATAATCAATTTGACGAATGAAACTAGCATCTAACAATTTCTTGAGTTTTGGCTTCACCAATAAGGCAATATGTGGATGCATTTTCCTTAGCTTTTGTTTGACTGGTTTCACCCCAGGAGGTAGAGATAAATGATGCATCATGAGATCTGGGTCTAAGCTTGTCATATCAAAGTAAGACCAAGAAAAGTTGATTTTTTGTTCTTCAAAGAACTTGGTGAACTCAGGCTTTTCCTGTTCAGTCATTGATGCTGCCAGATGTAATGTCTTTACTTTGTTTGCTGTGCCCACCTTGATAGACCAAGTTGGCTCAACCCACACTAATGATCTCTCATGATAATGTTTGGGAAGAGTGTCAAATCCCCCATCCTTCAATGCCTTAAAGAGGTTTTCACTATCAAATGCACTCTTTATTTTTACTTTTTCTAGATCTAACACTGCCATTAAATGGTTTTCACCATTAGATCTTTTTTTTATATTTTCATGTTTGTAGCTAGAAGATTTGACATCCCCTTGACTTGAAGCTTCGTTATGATTTTTATGGTTGGAACTTGTGTCAAGGTTGTTGGAACAAAGAAAGTTAACGATGGCATCATCATTCACAAAAATAGGAATGTTAGAAGGCTCAGTTTGTTCCCGGTCAATAAGCTCGGGGTGTAGTAAGGGTAAAAGATCATCGGGTTGATGAAGGTCAATAGAAATGAAAGTCTGAATAGAAATTCCATCAAATTTTTGGATAGGGATGTCGAGTGTTATGATGTTACTCTTCTCCAAGTCATCTATCTCACTCGAAGTTTGTTCATCCTTGCTTGAGTCATTGATATTATGTGATCCAAACACAAGGGGTCTAGTCCCTAAGCTTTGTCCCTCCTCATGTGTAGGTACATACCTTTGTATTACATCCATTTTTTTGTCTTAAAAGGATACTTCAGACAGTGAATCCCACTCATACTCATTAGATTCTATCCCATAATTTTCTTGTAACTGTAGGATTCGTTCACAAATTTTCTCTTTTATGTCTTCTTTGGTTTCTCTAGTATATCCCAATCCAATCTTGTCCTTTTCTTGGAGTGTAAGGGGTTGAATAGATTCTAAAATTTCCTCTTTCCTTTTATCGATAGGTCCTTGTCCTTCATACCCCATCTTCTCTAGGATTGTCTTTCCCTTTCCATATTTATCTGTTTGTATTTTAGGGGTTTCTAATGCAAATTTTTCCTTGTCTTTATAGAGCCAATTCAGGAAAGCCTTTTCTTCTGATTCCTCAACCAAAGTGCCAACCTTACAAATCTGCCATAAAAAATTGTGATAGATTGTGATAGATTTTTGCTTTGATGTTGATGGTTGTCCATAAGTTCTTGGTGAAGGCATCAATTGTGAAAGAAATAAATATTGTTGAATGGAATACTCTCCCATGCCTTTGTATGTTAACTGGATCTTTTCTTTGAATTGATTTGATAAAGAGTTTTCACTATTTGATGTAGTAGGATCAACAATACCATTGTTCTTTGGTTGGTCCTTCTTCTCAACCCAGGTTGACACAACATTTAGTTGCATCTCATTGTTTGATGAATTTGGAGTGTTAGCTTCCTTGTCATGAGGGACAAAAGTATCTTGAGCTGCATTAAGCATGTTACATTGTTGGGGATTATTTGAATCGGTGAGATGGTTATTTCTTGTCCATTGACTAGAAACTTCAAGCACTAATGGTAGGTGGATGAAACTGCTTGCATCTTGTGAATCCATGGACGTCCCAAAAGTATATTATATGTCAGGTATTTGTCCAACACTTGGAAAACTATGTCTTGCACAATTGGTCCTACTTGGATAGGTAAGACAATAAATCCTTTGGAAGATCTCTCTTCATCATCATATGCTTTTATTGTGATTTTCCTTCTTGAATCAATAGTATTCTTAGAGTATCCTAGTGCACGGGTCAATTTTAAAGTACATATATTCAATTCAGCTCCACCATCTATAAGAACACGCTTGACTCAGTTTTTGTGAATGAGAACCTGAATGTGGAGGGCAACATTATGTGGATGGTTTAGTGATACATCATCATGCTCAGAAAAGGATAGGCACTGAGGAGTGGTTAAGTGTCCCACCATAGTTTGGAATTGACAAACTTCCAAATTATTGGGTACTGTTGTGGCAACAAGAGCTTGTTCTAGGTTATCCTTGTGTGTTGGTGATATTTTCAAGAGTTCTAATAGTGATATTTGTTTTGGTATTTTCTTCAATTGATCGATTATGTTGTACTGATTTGTAGGGGCAATAGTTTTTTTGATTGTAGAAGGAGCATCATATGATTTATTAGTAGCTCCTTTCAGTATTACCTTAGCTTGTCCCCATGTTGTCACATTGGCTAGTTGATATTCTTGATTCTCTCTGATTTTCATTTGCAACAATGTTAGTGGTTTGATGATCCCCTGTAATGATGTTATTACTATCATTAATTTATGTATTTTGAGTTTGATAACTAGTTGCAATCATGTCATCAATACGATTATCAACAACAAAAAATTCATTTATTTTATTTTTAGTAGCAACATGGTCATGTTCATCATTGATTTGAGTGTTATTAGTTTGATCTTCAACTACCTCGATATGGATAATAGGGGAGTCATAAATGTAGTTTAAAATTTTGCCTTTACCATTTGAAGAAGATGATTCACCTTTGTCATAATTTGGTAAAGGATTCTTGAAATCCCCATGATCGTTGTTTGTTTGTGGTCCTTCAACAAATATTTTCTTGTTTTCAATCATATCTTGGATCAAATGTTTCAATTTCCAATAGTCGTTTGTTTTGTGACCTTTTCTTTTATGATAGTCACAATAATGTGTGTCATTCCACCAAAATGGTTTGACTTGTGGATCCCAATTTCGTGGATCTTGTAATGTTACAAGTTTGGCATCAATAAGTTCCTTTAATGCTAATTCCAATGATTGTCCTCAAGGCGTGAATTTCCTCCAATTTAATGGATTTTGGAATGGTAGTGACTTAGATCCAACATTGTTCAAATTGTTGTTTTGATTTTCATTTAGATTGCTACCTTGGTTCTTGTCTTGAGTTTTCTTTGTGGCAGCTTCTATTAAATTAAATATTGGTTTTGTGTTTTGAGTTTCAGTCACAACTTCATTGTTTCCAGCATTTCTATATTTTTTCCAAAACTTGGGTTTATCGTTGTTGTTGTTGTGATTAGAGGAATTGGCATTGTTTGATCCTTCATTGTATGTTTTTAGGACTCCTCTCTTGACCAAAGATTCTTCTATCTTGAGACCATTTTCGATCATTTTCTCGAATGTAGGTGGACATTGTAGTTCAAGTCTATAACTCATTTCATCATTTAAATTATCAATGAATAGTTCAATCTTTTCCTTTTTAGGTATGGAACGTGGATATATTGCAAACAACCTTCTCCATCTTTGCAAAAATGAGAGAAACATTTCACCTTTCTTTTGTTTAGTATTGCAAAAATCCTTCATTGTGATATCATGTTGTATATTGTAGGATTATTGAGTTATAAATTTGCTAACTAGATCTTCAAAGGATCTAATTCCTAGAGTTAATTTAGAGAACCACTCCATACATTGTCCACCTAAGCTTCATGGAAATATCCTCATTAAGTATGTCTCTTCATGGGAAAAATCTAAGATCATAGCTCAAAATTACTATACATGGTCAAGTGGATTTGTTTTTCCATTATATTTTTTTTACTTGGGGAATTCACAATGTTTTGGAAATGGAATCATGTTCACATTTTGAGCAAAAGGATATGGACAAATATCCTACAACAAGTATCTCTTAGTAGTTCCTGTTTGCATATCTTGGAATTGATGTTGTAAGGTTTGTAGTTGATGTTTCATTACATCTATTTCATCTGTATTTTGTGGTTTAGTCCCAACTCTTTTAGGTGTTCATGTTAGTATATTAATATCAAAGTCCTTTGGAACTTTAACACCTAGATCAACTAACATTAAAAGATACTTTTCCCCATCCTTTTCCAAAATTTTCTCCATAAAATTATGGAACTTGGGGTATTGTGTCATATTTTGTAGATCCTCTTCAGATATTTCATCATTATCATGTTGGTTGGATCTATTGAGTAGATTCTCCTCAATCTCAGACATGGCGTTTTGGATTAAATTTCTTTCTCTTGAAGTTTTAGTCTTTGTGACCTTGTTAAAACCGGCATACAAGTGTTATAATTGTCCACTAAACTTTTGATCTTAGTTTGAAACAATGTCAAGGATGTTAACTTGAGTCAAATAGAATGATAGATTATATTGATTAGACTAAGTTGAAAAGTATGATTATACAACTTCATTTCTTAAAGTAGGATGATTGATCCTGATAATGAAACTTGGATTTAAATCAAATGTGTTTGATTTAGACACTTTGAGATGGTAGATCTTAGATTAATTTGAAGAATTTCACTTGTAATGTTTAGTTTTTTGAAAGTTTAAGACTTTGGCTCAATTTGAGAAAGGATTTTGTTTTGATAAAAATCCAAATTCTGATGTTAAAATTCTAATAGACAGTGAAAATAGGTCTCTGGTTTTTACTTTTGTGGATGTGCTATAATAGTTCTCAGATGCACTAAAAGATTTGACAAATGTGCTAACAGATTAATTTGATGCGTTGTTAAACAGGTTGGATGCACTGTATTATTCCTCCTATGCACTAGACTTTTCTTCCTATGTGTTAGACTGTTCCTCCTATGCACTATATTGTTCCTCCTATGTGCTAAATGATGGGTCTATGCGTTGTTAAAAAAAAATGATGCACTATAATAGAGAGTGAATGCGCTATTCTAAAAGAAACTTCTGAGTGATGACCTTGTATCTGATTTGTTTATTTTTGGACTATGTAAATTGATTTCTTTGATTGGATTAATTATTTTGAAAATGATTTACACACACAACAACAAGTTTGTAAACAGTTGTTTCAATTCTATGCATTAAACATATAGTGTGTGTTCTAGAATCAGGTGTGATTCTTTCAATTTCCATTGGTATAACACAATAAAGATAGTTCAAGAACTTTTTTAATCTCAAAAGGTCACTAAAAATACCACAGCCCACATCTTAAAACTATGTTAGCTCACACAGTTGTGTCACCCCCTAGAGGAAGCCTATGTTTTTTCCTTTCTTGAATCTTAACCAAAGTCAAATCCTCCACTTTTTTCCAGGGTCTCTAATAGTTATATGGTGAGTGTCTTGGGGGTAGATTCTTCCCTCCCCTTGCACTATGATATAGAAAGTGTTCAAAAAATGACACGGTTGGATTCTAACTTAAAGTTCGTAGATAGGGTTTTTGTTCAGTGCGGCAATAGATAAACTCCCTCAGGAGACCTCCCAACCTTTAGAACAAAGGCTTTGGGGATGGTTATCTTGCACACTTCCGTCAAATTTCGGACTTTCCCCAAATTCAATATTCATTATAGTGTGTTGGAAAACCTAGCTTTGGTTGTTCCCACTTAGGTCGTTCTTGTAGGGTGAGTACTTTTTCCAACTACGGTAGGCCTTCTAAAGGTGTTATAAAAGCATGAAAAGTGAGTCTAGCATTTTGATCACCTAGTGAAGGGGAGAGCATATCCCTATCACTTCAACCATAGTAAACATAGGGTTCAATTATCCTTTTAATTAAGCTAGATGCCTAACTTAAATAAAGGAAAGCAATAATAAATTTAAAACCCTGCAAACACCATTAGTAATTTGTAGTATTTGTCTTTGACCAACGTAAATATTTCAAACAATTGTACCTGCAACACAAAAAATAGTTATTAATATCCAAAAGTTTTAATTTTCTATAAAAATAGTCAGATGTGCTAAAGTAATAAATGAATGCGTCGAAAGAATTATTAGATGTGTTATAACAGGTATTGAATGCACTGAAATAGTATTTGGATGTGCTGAAATATCTGTCAGATGCACCGTAAGAATTATCGGTCGTGCTAAAATAGAATCACGTCAAAATTTGTAATCACTTTCCAGAAAAATGTTAAAAATGTTGATTTTCCCCATTGTGGGCATTATTTTATGTGTGTGGAAAATATGTGTAATTTAAATAATAACAACACACCTTAATGAAACACTATTAGAGAATTCAAATGATACATTTAATCTATTTGAAGCATAATAAAATATGTAAAATCATTCCATTGCTCTCTAACTCCAAGGATTTATTAAACCAAAGTGGCTCTTAGATTGTGTGCACTGTGATTGTTAAAATGAAAACCTAGAGAATGAGAATGATAAACTATATGATATGCTATGATGAAATGATTGATAATGAAAGCTATATGATATTTTGATATTGATAATGATATGATATGATTATTGTAAACTAAGATGCAACTGATATGAAAATCATGATTGCAATATAATTTGATTGCTATATGATTCTAAATTGGTAATTGCTCAAATTTTGTATGCTAAAATTCTCTAATATGATTCTTGCAGAGTAAAATTGCATAAAATTGGGATTCATTTCCTGTAGCAAGAGGTTGCTTTAATAGATTTTCAAAGACAAATCATGATGTGGCAACAAGCAACGACTCAGATTTGATCTAGATAAATCAATGGTAGAAGATGAAGAAGTTGGAGAAGAAGAAGGGAAATGCATTCTCTCAGCAAAAAATTTTGCCAAGTGACCAGGAAGAAATTTATGGAAGATTGAAGCCAACTATTTCCAACTGTTTAAAATTTGTTCCAAAATTGGTTGTTTTGATAAAGCATAATTGAATACACTTGAAGCTTTCAACTTTATTGAGAGAAAATTTGTAGACATGTGCTCAATTGGAAATTTGAGTTATTCAATTTTGGAGGGAAGATATATTATTGGGTGAAGCCACAATAGTGGTTTACAATTCCATTGAGGAAGGAAAACTCACAAAAACTGACCCCATGGAAAAAAATATTGATTTTGGGGGTTCGAAAGAACTAGTTGGTTTGAACGAACCAAAAAAGGGTTCGCTCAAACCTGGGTTCGAGCAAACCCAAGTTTGAGTGAACCTCCCTTTGTCCTCTTTCTCCCCCTCAAGCACTTTGGAAGTCCATATTTTTATGCTTCGAAGCTCGGTTTGAGGATGAAAATGGAGGAGACTTCACAAACCCAACTGGAATCAGGTAGTCCTCAGAACGAGCTATCAAATGACTATAATTTTAATATGTTTTTCTTTTATTATGTATTTGTTTTTTTAGTTTTATTAAACATAGGTTTTTCATCAAAAATCGAGCTCTTTGTTTTTGAAAAGTTAAATAGCATTTACGGGGCATTGTACCCCTCACAACGAGCCACTAGGGCCAAAAAAGGACTAAACATAAACAGAAAACATTAACAGAAAAAAAACTAGAGACAGCCCAACGACAGCACACCAACAGCCGAAAAACAGCCGACAGACCAGCAACAGGAGCAGCTAACTGGCCTCATCCCAGTTCTTGATCAGAAGGTTGACCGCCTCATTGCCCACCCACTCCTTATTTTCCTGGCTATTATTCCCCTCCAATTCCTCTTTTATGACATTTGACAGTGCACTAGTAACAAAGTGGCTCAGTTTCATTATGAAGCGGGTCAAGCCCCTAAATCTTTTGTCTAGGGTGTTCAATCTCTTCGCCACCATGTCAGCATCTTCCCCAATATTTGCAGTCTCCTGAATCCCATTGGGCTCATTCACCAGCGGAGTGTCCAAGTCAGAACCACGGCCAGGAATCTTGCTTTCCATCAGAGTAGGTAGGGGCCTCTCCCCCATGTCATCAATCTCATCATCAGACTCTTCCTCCTTATAGCCCTTGTTGTCAGACTGCTCCACCTCTGAGTCCTCAATAATTAATCTCTTTTTGCTGTTCTTGGCCAGCCTCCCCAATCTCCTCCTAACACTTTCCCCTCCAGTCAGCTCCTTGATCCCCACAACCGTATCCCCTCTGGAATCTTTCCCAACTGCATTCTTGCCCTTGTCATCCTTAACATTCATAGCCTGCATGTGTTTCTCCTTACCTTTCTTCAACTTAGTGACATTATCCGCCATGCCAACCTGGGTGGCCTTTAGCTCACAGAGCCCTTCTGCCGCACTGGAATGAGCCATGCCTAACCCACCCTTAAGCTTTTTGGTGGACAACTTGGTTTTGACACTCCCCACATTGTCAGTCCAAGGAGGGCTCTTGGACTCAGCCGGGGAGATATGAATCGAAGAGATGGGTTCAATTTTCTCAACACAGATAGTGATGGCTTTAGGTAGGCAAAGAGCAAGATGGAAGTGGTACAAGTGAAGGATAAGCCCCTGATGGAGAGGGAGAGGTGGGAGATCATAGGGATTATGACAAGCCATCGCATTACATTTGTGCACCGAGCTTTCTAGGTCCATAAGAAGGAAAAACGGAAAGCTAAGCAACATTTTATGTCTGAGATGGTTAAGTAGAGGGAAATGATAGAAGAAACAATTTTTGTACCTACCTTCCAACATCACATATTTCATCAGAGCCATGTAGACCATGTCCCATGGCTTAGGGAGCTCAGCTCTTTCAAACCCCACCTGATTCTTGACCGGAGTCTCCTCACCTCTGAAGAATGCCTTAAGGCTTTCATGGTTTGGCTTTTTGGTGTGTTTAGGATATTTTTTCCCCTCACACCTCAAGCCCATAGCCTGCACAATGACATCCTCACTAACTTCAAATGAAATCCCCCCAACAGAAACCCTTCTGTCCTTCCAAGAACTAGCAAATTGACCCGAAAGAATAGGATCATGGCCGACCAGTCGTTCCATAAGCGGGGCAATTCCTCCCTCCACACAAATGTGTCAGACTAGAGGGTTGTTTTGGAATTCATCACAACTATCCGACTCCGTCCACACACGACCTCCACCCATTCTGTTGGCCTGCTCAGGAAAACCACAAAAATGCAAAAAACACGAGAGACAAACATTGCGAACAAATATCACAAAAGGATGTTTAATGCAGGGCTTATGGCTATTAATCCTCTCAAACCAATTACACGCGCAGAGGGGAAATATGCAACAGTGAGAAAATACATAACAATTAATAATTTTTTGATAACAGTGGAGGAGGCAAAAGTTGGCGGATAAGTAGGAAAGGCATGACCTCCCATGCAGGTAAACCAACAAGCTAAATTTAGTAACCCGCCATAAAAAGCCGAAGTAACTACTAGCTAAATTAGCCAATGTGAAGCCACTAGAACACAACCAATACTCATCATAGATAGTCCCATCATTATTAACACACTCACTTCTCCAAAAGTAATTAGGAGATAAATCAAGTAACCCCATTCCCCAAAATGTGATACTCACAGTACTGTCATTCACCCGAGAAGAAATCACGGCCTTCGAAATAACCCGCATCACGTCACCAAATCTAAGATTGATCACATCAATTAAGTTTCCTCCTTGCCATCTCATCATTATTTTATAAGCTATACCCTTTCTCCAATCCCAAAGAATCAACACGTGGGTGCTCGTTCCCCTACTCCACACTCGCACCTCTTTACCCGTATCACTCCACCTGTCCACCATACCAATATTGGCATTTATCCACCAACACACCCAAATTAACTAGTGGGCCCCCCAGTCAGTCCTCATCATCCAAAAGTTGCAAGTCATTATTAACCATGGAAGCCCTTTCCCACTCTATCAAATCTTGAATTTTTGATGACAGTCTTTCCTTTTTCCTCCAACATCTAGTTGAGACCCACCTCAAGCCAATATTCGCCAAGGCATCCGCCACACTATTTCCTTCTCTATAAATATGAGTCATTTTTTTATCTCTTAATTTGGACATAAAGAAGCTAACATCCATCAAAATTTCCTTGGTGTTCCAACCAATGAATCTATCCTTTTTCATAGCATCCGTCACCACCTTGGAATCTCCCTCAATATGGAGATTAACAATCCCTAGAGAAACAACAATTTTGAGTCCCATGAACAGCGCACAAGCCTCAGCAACAAGAGCCGGCTGAACCCTGATGCCACCAGCAAACCCTGCCACCATATTTCCCAAAGAATCTCTTATAATCCCACCTATACTTGCCCTTCCTAGCTTCCCTTTAGTAGCTCAATCAAAATTAATTTTAAACCATCCTAAATCCGGAGGCTCCCATTTGGTATTTCTCCTAGCTAAAAGTTTCCCATTGTCAAAGGCATTAGCATTTAAATCTTGGTGCCATTCCTTAGCCATTTTAATTTCAAAGTCCCTCGGCCCAAACTCTAAAAGTTTTCCATCAAAGAGAAAGATATTCTCCTCTATGAGCCAAACACCTCCTTGGGGCTCCGCTCAACATTCGTGAAGAGTCGGTTATTCCTCTTCTTCCATAAACACCAACCTATGATAGGGGGGGTCTGTCTCCAAATTTCACTAGCCAGAGGATGCAAAAAAGGCCCATTCTAGCCCAAAATAAATGAAACGAGGTCCTTGCTCATAACCCACTGAATCTCAAGTTTCTCAATAGCCATCCCCCAAACTTCAGCAGCATACGGGCAGTACAACAAGAGGTGATTGACAGTTTCTTCCCCCTCTTTGCATAGAAAACATCTATTGGGAAAGCACAATCCCCATATTCTTAAATTGTCCTAAGTCAGAATCCTATTGTGGCAAGCCGTCCACCAGAAGAAATTTATTTTAGGGATCATTCACTGATTCCAAACCCTCCTCCAGTGTTCCTCCACAGAACTATCATTAGTCAGCAGTCTGTAAGCGGATCTAACTGAGATGTCCCCCTATTTATCTAAAGCCCAAAAGAATTCATCATCTCTGTCATAGGAAGGAAATCTAAAACTGGAGAGTAACACCTGAATAGATCTAGCAAGACAACTAAGATCCGGCGAGTGGGGGCAACATAGGGATAGCTCTCTCCAAATCGAGCTATTTGTTCTGCACATGTGGAAAAATAATAGATTATAAAAAAAAATTTGAAAAATATGAGTGCACCAGATATTGATGTCCTTGATCCAAAAAAAAAATTTGAATTTCGATATATACAAAAAAAAGTTACACATTATACAGTTGCGCTATGTCTGAATTTTAATTGGTTTGACTTCAAAACTTGATTAGAGAAAAAATATTCAATAAAAAACTATCTAACCAAGTGGAAGCATGAGATATCGAAGTTACAAATCTAAATTCGAAAGAATTATAATTTCATCCTTCATGGAAAAAAAGTTGTGTTATACGGTGTGCATCACTTTTTAAAAATGTTGTTTTATGAAAAAAACCAATTTTCATGGGAGATGGAAAAAGAAGTGCAATCTAATTCCAAAAATTTTGAAAATAATATTTTTAGAATCTACAGACAAAGTGTGATGAGACTCTAGTTTGCATCATCTTCAAATTCCTCATAGTTCAACCGCTATACGTGCTCGAATGTGAATATTTAGTTAAAAATAATAATTTCAGTGTCGAGTTTAGCCAAAAATTATAAACCACTATTGTGGGATCACCCTATTAAATAAAACAATTGATTTTTTTTCTTATTTAATAAAAGGGGATGATAATTAAACAAACTATGTGATTTTGTTTATTTAATTAAGATAGAAAAATTAGATAATTAAATAAAACAAACTATTGAATTTGTTTATTTAATTAAGATAGAAGAAAATAGAATGTGAATTATATAAATAAATATTTCTATTTATTTATAAATAGATGAATTAAAGGTTAATTAGTCAAATAAATATATTTAATTAATTAGATTTATCTAGACCATTTTTATGTGTATACAATAATAGATGTAGAGCATCGAAAACCAGTTGATAAATATTTCCTTGGAACTCATAAAGTACACCAAGGGCATACAAGTACAACTAAAAAATATTCATTTTGTTAGAGCGTCAAATCTTAATCATCATGGTTAGATACAATCACAACTAGGACATGTCCATGGTGGAGAACCTAGTGCAACTGGAACTGCCACTGGTGGTGATGGTATGGTTATAGTAGTGTTCAACATGTGCTACAACAATAAATTACACACAAAAGGACAACAATACAAGATACCACACAAACACCAAGTGATCTAGGCATATAGAAGAGGGCAAGGATCTTGAAAGGTCCAAGTCCAACTACTAGTTCCACCACAAAGTAGTTATTTCCAGGAACTCCTCCAATTAGTGTGGCTGCAACAAAAATTTTATGTACTCCTATTCCTTCACCATTCAAGCATTCCATTATTCCTCTGTCCCTAGGTTTTGATTATATATTGATGAGTTTAAAAAGAAATTAGAATTGTATAAAAAAGAAAGGAAGCAACTGATAGAGACTACATTTGCTGTAACTTCATAGCCTACAACAACTATGGTATTACCCACATTTGACATAAATAAAGAAATCATGGAGTACATGTTTGTTGTTCCCATGGTTCGAAATAAACTAGCAAATCAGATGGATCAATCTAAATTTCAGGTGAGCAGTTTCCAATTGGATTTTTTCTGGATTCAAAAATACTTATAGAATTAATGTATTAAACAAGAATAATAAATTGGTGTACACATCATTTCTAAAGCAAGAGAGATGGAATAAAAAAGGTTGCAGACTCAAATAGAAAACTTAAGGAGGGCCTAGAAAATGAGAAAGCAAAGACTAAAGTAGAAGATAACAAGAGCAATGAATTAGAAAAAGAATAAAAAAATATCTCTACACCAACAAGAAAAGAGGATAAACAAATAGAGGTGGAATTGAATGAACTAAAGCAAAGGTTAGATGAGAAAGAAAATAAATATGATGAGGAAAAATCCACTTTAGAAAAATTAAGAAAAAGCATTGGGAAAGGAAATGAACAGTGGGAATAAAAATTGGAGAAAGAGAGAAAAATAAATGAAAGATTGGCCACATAGCTGATGGAAGCAAAAAGTGAAATAAACTCTTGTCAAAAAAAGTTAACTGCATTTTGTATAGAAACAATGAGGCCTATGAAACAAAATATCTGGGAGGAAATAATGCAAAGGATTGATCATTTGTGTGAATTATTTCAATTGATTGATGTTATCAAACTACATTATAAGAAGGTCAACAATTATTTAATAGACAACAAAAAAGTGTTGGCATTAGAGAAATCTATAAATCAAGTTCAACAAATAGTCTACAAAGCCAATGAAAATGAATTGAAATCAAAAGGGATTAATAATCGGCTTGTTGCCTCAATGATGTTGTCAACTATCATTCAAAAGTGTTTGAGAATGCGTGAAATGAAAAAATTTATGCATCTCGCTACAAAAAAGATGAAGAAGCTAGATGAAAAGGTAAAGAACTTGATAGAGCTTGGCTTGCCAGAGGATTTTGACACAAATGAGTGATTCATTGGAAATTATTATTTCAAAAAGAAGATGGAGAGTGCAAGGAAGATTGATTTGAACTTGTTTCCTCATAACCCAAATGAGGTGAACTATTTGGATTCCATCAAACCACTGATAACTTTGAATGCATTTTTGACTGAAACATTCAAGTCAGGTTCCAATTTCAATCATGAATTGTTAAAAAAAAATTAAGTCAAAAAACATCAGTTAGAACAAATGACAATCCCACCACCTGAACAGTGGAAGTTGCTACAAAAGGTGATAGAGTTATTTGATATGATAATGTGAGTTTCCAAGTTCTAACTCAGCTCTGTGTAGAGTTGTCTTTGAGCAAGATTTTGCATTGCATCTATGTATTCCTCTATTTGAAAATAAAGAAATAAAATCAAATTTAGTAATGTGTTGATGTTAAATTATCTATATTATTTATTTTTTCATTTCAACTACTAGATATAAATTAAATGATTTTTGATGTTCATTGTTGTATATGCTACTATTGTTAATATTTTATTAAGCATTGAGTTGAGTGATGAATCACTGAGTACATGTTTAAAACAATTAAAATATAAAATTATTAATTATATATTAAATTATTCAATTTGAGGAATAATTAAAAGGAATACAATATAAAATATCAACTATAGTTTGAAATATTAAATTCTTGGTAATCCTCAATTGGTTAAATTAGGGTTGTTAGGTCTACAACCTATGGATTTCTAAAACCCTATTATCCTAAAACCTTGGCATAAAATTCTTGGTAATCCTCAACTAGTTAAATTAGGGTTGTAAGGTTTGCAACCTAGAACTTTCTAAAACCCTATTATCCTATAACCTTGGCATAAATTTCTTGGTAATCCTCAACTAGTTAAATTAGGGTTGTTAGGTCTGCAACCTAGGACTTACTCAAACCCAATTATCCTAAAACCCTAACGTTCTTATGTTTTGTTGTTGACATTGTTCACTTTTTCATTGGTCTTTAAGTTATGACTTATGGGTATCGATGTCGTGAGTCCCACGTCCCCTTTTGCTAGGAAGTGCCCCTTTAATATCATATATAAAATCAAAATCAAAACCTTTACTTTTCTATAATTTTATTTTTTTATGTTCATTATGTGGCGGAAGAAAGGATTTTGTAAGTCAATAGGCCCATAGTGGAATTTCCTTTTCTTGGTTACAGAATCATAGAAGGACACTATGTGACAATATTGTCACATGGGACATGGGAGAATTATGTTGGATAGAGGGGACAGTTGCATCCTTTTCAAGAAAATAAATGATTTACTCTCATTGAAATTTTAAATTTGTACGTCGCTTTCCAGATGGATAACCCACGTTCAAAATTGATAAATAGGTAGATGAATGAACTGCACTCACACAAACAATAAGTAATGTCGAGTGTGAAAGATGATGGCTCATAATTTCCTTCATAAATTTTTAGTTCATTTGTTTGTCTGACATAGTAGCAAAAACCACAGAGGTGTGCCTATTCCATGTCAACTTGAGTTGAACTAAAAAAGGTATGCCCTTCTTGGAAAAATTCACCATTGTTATTCTTGAAGCTCATAATCAGGTCTACAAACTGTCTTGCAAAATACTATAGAAATCAATTTTAAATTATTTTGGAGGGGCCTGTTTAGAAAGAAAATATTTCATCACCAGTAACTTTAAACGCTGAGTTGGCCTTGGTACCTTATGTTGAAAGGTTGCTTAAATGTAATGAATTGGCTTTGAATTTGTCAGCTCAAAGGTTGAGGAAACGTAAATGGGTGATGGCTGATTCTTTTGATCTTGGATCCATAACATCCACATCTCATATCATTGGCCCTATTTTGTTAACATAGGATTCTAATTCTTCTAAAGGTTCTTTTCATAATAATGATATTATATATTCTAATATCAAGGGCTTTTTCTCAAAAAAGGGCAGGGTTTTCAAGTTGATAGTTAATTTTCCTAGTGATTGGTTGACTATCAGAGTCATTATAATTGAGGATTTATCCTTGGACCTATATACTCCAAGAATTACAATACAAAATTCTCATAAGTTGGATATTATTACTTACAAGCTATTATGGGGAGAAAATATGTTACTAAAATCTAAGAGTCTAAGTGAATATTTTGTTTCCTTTTCCCCTTTGTCCCTTGAAAAGTATGGTTTCAAATTTTCTAGCAGAGATTCTGAGATTGTTAGTTTGGATTTGCAAGAGATTTTTGGTTTGGGTGAGAATAAAAATCTTCAATATGGGGTGGGCAGTAGTTCAAAACTGGTTGGTAAAAATTTATTTGAGGATTTTTCAGAAGTATTGGCTCAAGAAGTTAGGAATTTTTTGTCAAATAAAGAGATTCCTAATTTGGGTGAGAATAACAATCTTCAATATGTAGTGGGTAGCAGTTCAAAATTGGTTGGTACAAATTTAATTGAGGAATTTTCAAAAGTGGTGGCTCAGGAATTTGGAGACTGTTTATCAGATAAAGGTGATAATATTTTTCCTCAACCTTTAAATGTTAATGCTCAAGACACTCAACATACAAAGGAAATTATTGATGAAGATCTCATTGAGAATCGTGATTTTGATTTTGATTTTTCAAAACAACTTTCTATTTTTCAAACACGTACTATATCTCTTGTTGTTAAGTCACTTGGAAAATGAGGAAGAAAATATAATGCAACGAAGATGTAGGAGGAGATTGTTGCAAGGGTTCAATTGATCTTAGATGGTAACATAAAGAAAATATTGAGGAGAGTAGGATACTCTCCTTGATCGTTATGAATATTTTCTGTTGGAATGTTAGGGGTATTAATTCCCCTACCAAAAGATCCCAAGTCAAACAAAAAATTATTTCTTCAGGGGCTGATATAGTTTTTTTACAAGAGACGAAGTTGTCTAATTAAGAAAGCTACAACAACATAGTTACCAAGTGGACTTTGTGGGAATCATGTAAAATTGATGCACAAGGAGCATCTGGGGTTTATTAGCTTTATGGAACAAAAGATCTATGCAGTTGGAATCTTATCTACTACCCCGCATTGGCAACTGTTTCGAGTCACTCATTTTGATTTAATTTTTTTCTTGGTTAATGTTTATGCTCCAAATTCAACATCAGGTAAGCAGATGCTTTGGAGGGAGTTGGATTTAATTTTTGAACCATGAGGAAATGAAAAAGTTGTTCTTGTGGGAGATTTTAATGCAATATTATATCTTCATGAAAAGAAAGGAGGAATTAGGCCCCCTCATAAAATAATGGTAGATTTCAACAATTTTGTACATAACAATGCACTAATGGATGTACAGCCAGACAAAGGTACATTCACATGGACCAATAAGATGGATTTTTTTCAAATTGTTGTAAGATTAGATAGATTTCTTATATCATCTAATTGGTTATTAGACAAATATGTACGAGAATCAAAAATCTTACCTTGGACAGGATTAGATCATTTTCCTACTTGCTTAAGTATTGAAGCTACTAATTCTCCCCAAAAGTGGAGGTCTTCCTTTAAATTCGTATCCATGTGGTTTAGGCATAATGAATTCTTTCCATTATTGAAAACATGGTGGTTGCAAGAACCATATGAATCAAGTTCTATCATGTATAGATTTTGTAAGAAAATGCAGCACTTGAAAGGGTAAATAAAACATTGGAACATTCACGTGTTTAAGAATATTTTCCACCAAAAGAATTTGATTTCAAAGCAATTAGAAATTTTGAATGAGCAAATTATAAGTCAAGGGTTAACAACACAAACGTTTGAGATTCAGAAAAGCCTACAAGCGAAATGGGAAGAATTAGTGTTGAGGGAAGAGATGTATTGGTGTCAAAAATCTAGAGAATTATGGCTTAGAGAAGGGGATAAGAACACTAAATTTTTTCATATGTCCGGGCCCAGGTTAAGAAAGCAAAGTCTACAATTTTTTTTATTCAAGAGAGTCATTTGCATAAGTGGCTAAACAATGAAGTGGACATTCAAAATGAAAGCATTAGGTTTTTTCTCAATTTTCTATCAACACCAGTTCAACATCAAGAACAAATCGATTTGGAAAGAGAGGATATATTGTAGGCAATACCTACTTTAATAAGTGATCATGATAATATAGAGCTCAATAAACCTTTTACATGGGATGAAGTGAAATTTGTTGCATTTTCACTTAAACTAGACAAGGCACTTGGCCTAGATGGATTTACAAAAATATTTTTTCCTAAAGTGTTGGGACTTTATAGGTTGTGATCTACATAAAGCTCTGGAGGAGTCTAGATCATCATGCTCCATGCTGAAGAAATTTAGTGTTACCCACATTGCATTGATTCTAAAGGTTAAGGAGCCAAAGTCGATTGGATTTTTTGGTTGTATTGTTGATATATTATTGTCATTGATGTCAACACTATTAGCATTTTAATCTTCTTAAGGCTATATATGTTGAGGAGATTGAGAAAATTGTAAAAAATATAGTGCAGGCAGCCAATGGAGCTGAGAAGGTCAAAATGTTGGAAATCTCTATGTATTGAAGATTTGAAGGTGCACTTCAAAGGGTTTGGTTTTAAACCTTTCTAGTATGTTGTCTGAAAGTTTCAGTGGTGCACTTGAATTTTTGTGGAAGTTATGATGATCTATGTGCCTATAGTTGTTCAGTCTCCGTAGATGGTGTTCTTGTTCAAAGCGGATGAAAGTATTGTAATCTCATCTGTTTCTCATGTGCCTATGACATTCATGGATTATTCTAGATTGTTCTCTATCCTTGGTGTACATCCGAAGTGATTGGAGTGCTTGTGATCAAAGATTTTTTTGATATGTGCCTAAGTGTTCATGTTCTTGGTCGACATTGTGGTGTTAGCGGGTTGCGGATTCATGAGGATTAATATTTTATTGTTTGGTGTGTTTGGAGATGTTTGTTTGGGTCCTCACTATGTTACGGTGACTTATGTTGGTACACATTGAAATTTATTCATGTATTAGGTTGATAGTTGTAATTTATTCCTTATTTGTGGCTGACTGAATAGTGGATGCAAATCCGCGTAGCGGATATATATACAAGATTTTTTTCCTCATTTAGGGGAGTGCTCAAGTGTACACATGATTTAAAAGTGTGAATAAAGGTCAAATCATTCAGTGTGCAGTGTGGAAGAGTTTGAAGAGGTTTTAGTGTGCCTAACTGGAACTGTAATTAAGATTTTGTAGAAGCTATTTTCTCATTTCAAATTCATTAGATGGATTTAATCTAATTATTGTATGTAAGGTAGTGAGCCTTCCCTTTGAGTAGTGTGCTCTAGGTAGTGTTCTTGAATGCAAGTGCATTCTCTTTTTATTCTTCATTATACTTCTAATAGGGTATAATCTTGTGGACTAACATCCACCATGGTTTTTCTCGTCAAAGGGTTTCCACATATAAAATCTTTGTGTGCATGTGTCTCTGATGTGTTGTTCTTATGCTTGCATTTTTAATTATCAAATATGAGATATAAGGATTGGTTAATGTTGTATAAGTTTGATTTTGGTAACAACTGATTCACCCCCCCTCTCAGTTGTCTATCCTTTTTTTTCCAACAATTGGTATAAGAGCTAGTTCCTTTGAAAGAATCCTAACAGCTTGAGGTGATCCGAGATGGCATCATTTAAAAAGGATAGTCCTAGATTCGATGGTACAAACTACTATCTATGGAAAGTCAGGATGGAATGCCATTTGAGGTGCATTAGTGAACCTTTCTGGTAGATGACATAAATTGCATATAATATTCCTCAAAATGGTCCCTCCTCTGAAGATGAGATCAAGCAAGAATAAATTAATATCAAGTTAGTAGAAACACTAGTGAGTGCTTTGACAAATTCAGAAATTAAAAATGTGATGGATTTGAATATTGCATATCAGATTTGGAAAAAGCTAGAAACATTGTATGAAGGAGATGCACTAGTAAAAAGTGCTAAGCTACAAAGTCTAAAAGGAAAATGGGAGAGCTTGAAGATGAGTGAAGATGAGAACATATTTTCCTTCTCACATAAGATAAATGAATTGGTGATGGAAATTAGATGTTCCGGTGGAACTATGAATGATGATGACATTTTGGTGAAGATACTTAGATTTATTCCCCATTCCTACAAGAAAAAAGCTCATGCTATTGATGAACTCAAAATAGTAAAAATATTACAAAAGACCCGTTGATTGGAAAACTTACTGCATTTGAATTGAGTGAATTTGGTGAGTTTGCTCCGAAGGCTGAATCTACTTTCAAGGCAACTGTATCCAAGAAAAAGAGATATGATTCAGGAGAGAGTTCCTAGAGAACATTCAGATATGAAGATGAGATGAAGCAAATTGAAGATGAAGAAAGGGAATTGGAAGAGCTTGAAGCATTGATTGTGAAAAGAGAATCAAGAGGTCATGGTAAGTACAAAGGAAAGTTACCTATTAAATGCTTTTCTTGCAGTAAGATAGGTCATTTTGCTTCTAGATTTCCTGAAAGAGTATCAAAATATAAGCCTAAGAATACTAGATTTCAAAGAAAATGCTATTATCCTGAAGAAGGTGTAACTGATGAAGAATCTGATAAAGAAACTGGAAATGAAGATGAATGGGTATTTATTGCTATCAAAGAAAATGGTCAGGTGTCCACTGAATCTACTAGTAATGTAAATGTTGAGAAAGCTCTTGCAACCAAAGTTGAAGAGAAAGATGAGTGGGTAACTGGCAGCGGATGCTCACATCATATGACTGATGACAAAAGAAAAAATTTTAAGCTTGGAAAACTATGATGGTGGTGTAGTGAGGTTCAGTGACAACACTTCTGGTGTGATTCGTGGTAGAGGCACTATTTCTTTTGGTGGTAAGCATAATACTAATGATTTTATTTATGTAGAAGGCCTAAAGCATAACTTGTTGAGTGTTGGATAAATGGTAGACAAAGGCTAAAATATTCAATTCAAGAATGGTAAGTGCATAATAATAGGAAGTTCAGGAAATATAATTGCTTCAGGAACAAAGACAGAAGGTAATATCTTTCATTTAAATACTGCTAGTCAAAGTTGTTTGATTGCTCAAATTGATGTAAGCTGCTTATGGCATAGGAGGTTATGTCATGTGAACTTTGATAACATTGTCAAGATAAGTTCTACTCAAGTATTCAGAGATTTACCTAAGTTAGTGAAGCCTACTAACACTATGTGCAAGGAATGTCAGATGGGAAAGCAAACAAGAAATTCCTTCCGGAGAAAATAGTACAACCCTAATGGAGTACTGGATTTGATACATACTAATCTATGTGGTCCTTCCATAATCAGAATCCTACAAGGTGAAAGGTACATTATGTTACTCATTGATGTTTTTTCTAGAATAATATGGGTCGCTTTCTTAAGAGAAAAACATGAAGCACTAGAAAAGTTAAAATTTTTTAAAGCTATGACATAGAATGAGAGGGGTCAAAAGATCAAATGTCTAAGGTCGGAAAAAGGTGGTGAATTTACTTCACGGGAATTCAATTCTTTTTGTGAAGAGCATGGTATTCAAAGACAGTTATCTGCTCCCTGGACCCCTCAACATAATGGAGTTGTTGAAAGAAAGAACATAACCATTCCAGACACTGGTAGAACCATGATTTTGGAAGCAAATGTTCCTCATTTCTACTAGAGAGAAGTTGTAAGTACTATTGTGTATACTATTAACAGGGTGAATGTCAACAGTAATTTTGGTAAGACACCTTTTAAGCTATGGTTCGGTTATAAGCCTGTTGTCAAATATTTCAAAAAAATTGGAAGCAAATGCTACATCAAGAGAGATGATGATATAGGAAATTTTGATGCTAGAAGTGATGAAGGAATATTTTTAGGTTACTCTACGAAGAGCAAAGCTTATTGGTGCTTCAATAAAAGGTTGAAGAAAATCGTTGAAAGTGAAAATGTTAAGGTTGATGAAGATATTGGTAAATCATCCAAAGTTAGTGATTATGATTTAGATGATCAACATGATGATGCTGAAAATGATGCTCAAACACATAATCAACTTTATATTGTTCTAGTGAATAAAGAAAATCAAGAAGCAAAAACAAGCGAAAGTGCAGAAGAAAGATCACAAGAAAAAGAGGTAAGAGAAAACTTCAAAACTCCTAAGTATGTGAGAAGAAATAATTTTGATAATCAAATCATAAGAGACAGAACCAAAGGTGTGCAAACTAGAAGAATAATTCTAGAAGAATATTGTCTAATTTCTAAAGCTGAACCTAGAAATATAAGTGAAGCATGCAAGGATGAACATTGGATGAAAGACATGAAAGAAGAACTTATGCAGATACAAAAGAATAATACATGGGATCTTGTTCCTATACCTCAAAACAAAAATGTGATTGGAACCAAGTGGGTGTTCTAGAATAAGCTAAATAAACAAGGTGATGTGGTTAGAAACAAATAAATATTGGTTTTCAAAGGTTACTCTCAATTGGAAGGTATTGATTTTGAAGAAACTTTTTCTCCTGTTGCTAGAATTGAGGTTGTTAGACTACTTCTTGCTTATGCTACTTTCAAGAACTACAAGGTTTATCAGATGGCTGTGAAGTCAACATTTTTGAATGGTGAACTAGAAGAAGAATTTTATGATGAACAACTAGATGGATTTCTATTGATTGATGAAAAGGACATGGTATGTCGATTGAAGAAAGCTCTGTATGGACTAAAGCAAGCTCCTAGATCTTGGTATGCTAGATTGGAAAATATTTATTGAAGCTTGGATTCAGTAAAGGTATTGTTGACAACAATTT
Source organism: Sequoiadendron giganteum (assembly GCA_007115665.2). NCBI lineage: Eukaryota > Viridiplantae > Streptophyta > Pinopsida > Cupressales > Cupressaceae > Sequoiadendron > Sequoiadendron giganteum. The sequence goes on from CM021105.1 coordinate 284,855,569, forward strand.
GTATTTCAAGTTAAATGAGAACAAAGAATTGATCATTGAAGTCTTTGTTGATGATATTATCTTTGAAGGAGATGATTTGTGTATGAAGTATGCTGATGAAATGAAAAGTGAATTTGAAATATCAATGATAGGACAGCTAAAATTATTTTTGGGATTGCAAATCACTCAGTTAGAAGATGGGATCTTTATATCTCAGTCCAAATATGTAAAAGAGTTACTAAAAAAGTTTGGCATGGAAGAAGCAAAGCATGTTGGTACACCTATGGTGACCGGATGTTAACTCACACAAAATGATGAATCCCCTAAAGCAAATCAAACAAGGTATAGATCGATGATTGGTGGTTGCTCTGCTTAACTCAGACAAGGCTAGATATAATGAATGGTGTGTGCATGGTTTCTTGATTTCAAGTTGATCCTAAAGAGTCCCATGTGATTGTTGTGAAAAGAATATTCAGATATCTGAAAGGGACAACTGATCTTGGTCTTTGGTATCCTAAGAATGATGATCTTACTCTTAGTGCTTTTACTAATGTTGATTGGGTAGGAGATATAGATGATAGGAAGAGTACCAGTGGCAGTGGATTATTCTTAGGTAAGAAGTTGGTATCTTGGTTAAGCAAAAAGAAAAACTCAGTTTCATTATCTACTGCTGAGGCAGAGTACATTGTTGTTGCAAATAGTTGTACCCAAGTATTATGGATGATGAAAATGTTGAGAGATGTTAGAATTGAGTATGAAGAACCCATTGCTATACTTTGTGGCAACTCAAGCACCATTAAAATTTCTAAGAATCAAGTATTGCATTCAAAGACAAAGCATATATCTATCAAGTATCACTTCTTGAGAGACAAAGTAAGTGACAAAGAATTCAAACTAGAGTACATACCTACCAAAGAGAAAATTGCAAATATATTTACAAAGCCATTGCCTAAGGATACTTTTGAGTACCTCAGAGGAAAGTTAGGATTAATTTCCCCTCCTAATCAAAACTAAGATGAAATTATTTGTATCAGTCTGTGAATTCATTACTATATCATATTCTAGATTGATTTTGTGGTGATTGCTACTCAGAGGGAGTAGTAAGATGTTTTCAAGATTGAAATTAGAGCATATGTATCTTTTCCATTGATGTCAAAGGGGGAGAGAAGAAATGTAAAAAATTGGGAAAGATAAAGGAAACAAAAAGTGCACAATCTCAAGGGGAGATTGTTGAAGAAGAGTTAGTTGGGTTGATGGTATTATTTTTCACATCATGTGTTGCCATCAATTCCAAAGGGGCAGATTGTTGGATGTTGTGGTTGTATTTCTGATATATTTTTGTCATTGATGTCAACACTATTAGCATTTTAATTTTCTTAAGGTTGTATATGTCGAGGAGATTGAGAAAATTGTAAATAATATAGTATAGATAGCTAGTGGAGCTGAGAAGGTCAAAATGTTGGAAAGCTCTGTGTATTGAAGATATGAAGGTGCACTTCAAAGGGTTTGGTGTTGAACCTTTTAGTATGTTTTTTGAAAGTTTTAGTGGTGTGCATGAAGTTTTGTGGAAGTTATGATGATCTATGTGCCTATAGTTATTTAGTCTCTATAGATGGTGTTCTTGGTTAAATCGAATGAAAGTATGGTAATCTCACGTGTTGCTCATGTGCCTATGATGTTCATGGATGAGTCTAGATTTTTCTCTATCCTTGGTGTACGTCCATAGTGATTGGAGTGTTAGTGATCAGATATTTTTCTGATATGTGCCCAAGTGTTCATGTTCTTGGCTGACATTTCAATGTTAGCATGTTGTGGATCCATGAGGATTAATATTTTATTGTTTGGCATGTTTGGAGATGTTTGTTTGGGTCCTCACTATGTTATGGCTGACTTATTTTGGTACAGATTGAAATTTATTCATGTCGCAAGGCCGACAATTGTAATTTATTCCTTATTTGTGGCTGATTGAATAGTGGATGCAAATCTGTGTAGCGGATATATATACAAGATTTTTTTACTCATTTAGGGGAGTGCTCAAGTGTACAAGTGATGTACAAGTGCGAATAAAGGTCAGATCATTCAGAGCAGAGTGTGGAAGAGTTTGAATGGGTTTTAGTGTGCCTAATTGGAACTGTAATCAGGCTTTTGTAGAAGCTATTTTCTTAGTTCAAATTCATCAGATGGATTTAATTTGATTACTATATGTAAGGTAGTGAGCCTTCCCTTTGAGAAGTGTGATCTAGGTAGTGTTCTTGAATGCAAGTGCATTCTCTTTTTATTCTTCATTATACTTCTAACAAGGTATAATCTTGTGGACTAACATCCACCATGGTTTTTCCCCTCACAGGGTTTCCACATATAAAATCTTTGTGTTCATGTGTCTCTGATGTGTTGTTCTTATGCTTGCATTGTTAATTATTAGATCTGTGATATAAGGATTGGTTAATGTTGTATAAGTTTGATTTTGGTAACAACTAATTCACCCCCCCCTCTTAGTTGTCTATCCTTTTTTTTCCAACAAAGTCCATGGAATTTCATCTTATTTCTCTTTGTAACACAATTTATAATACTTTCACTAACGTAATCTATCTCTAATTGGTACCTATCATTCGAAAATTGATTTTAGAAGAACAAGGTTGTTTTTAACCTGGTAGGAAAATAGTGGAAGGGGAACTTGTGGCTCATGAAGTCCTAAATTCTATTTCCATTCAAAAAATTCCCTCATTTATCATTAAGCTTGACATGATGAAAGCTTATGATAAAGTTGACTAGACTTTTCTGATGCAAGTATTAAAAAAGTTTGGTTTTCACAATAGATGGTGCAAATGGGTTCTTTCTTGCTTGAAAGGTGCTAAATTCTTAGTCCTAATTAATGTCACATCATCACATTTTCTTAACTCTACTCAAGGAGTGAGCCAAGGTGATCCATTATCTCCTTTTTTGTTCATAATATTAGCAGAAGCCCTTAGCAAGACAGTTCAAAGGTCACATGCTTAGGGACATTGGAAAGGAATTACAATTCCTTGCACTTCAATATTTGTAACTCATTCCTTGTTTGTAGATGACACATTGTTGTTTGGTAAAGCTTTATTTCATGAAGAAAAGTATATCAAATTTGTTTTGGACAAATATTCACTTGCTTCAGGTCAACATATAAATGCTCAAAAATCCAAGATATATACATTCAATGTCAAATCAAGTCTTCAACAAAAAATTGTCAATCTCCTGGGTTTTCAATTAGTAGAATTACCATGTAAGTATCTTGGCATCCCACTTTTTACTGGGGCTAATAGAATCTATATGAGAATTGAAAATTGGAAGGGTATATGGATTTCACTTTTAGGGCATATATTATTGATCAAATAAGTACTAACTTCCATTCCAAATTATTGTATGGGTTTCTTAAAAGCTCCAAAATTAGTGATTTTGGTAATTGAGAAGTTAGTCAGGGATTTTTTGTGGAAGGGGAATGTGGATAAAAAAAATAAGATATCACTTATATCTTTGGAAAACATTTCTGTAGATACTCTAAAAGGAGTTGGTGTTCATAATTTATTTGCAAGAAATGAAGCTTTGGGTGCAAAGCTAGTGTAAAGTCATGGAAGACAAGTATTTAGATAATTCAGATCCAAAGTGAATTTTTACATTATCAAATCTGCCACTTGGCTCATCAATGTGGAATTTCTTAATTTCTTGTAGAGAGGTTATCACTTTGTACCTTACATGGGAAATCCATAATGGTTATCAAGCAAAATTATAGGTTGATTCTTGGGGAGGGCATGTACCTTTAAGCACAGTTCAAAATTTGCATCTTTTTCAAAACATCCTTACCTCAAGTTGGGGTGAGAAAGTTATTGACTATTTTGAGAGAATAGATGAATGTTTGGGGAAAGTAAGGTGGAAAGACTTTTCTAACATTAATTGTCTTGTTGTTCAAAAATTTGATCTAAAGAGAGTATTAAGTGAGAAATTTTTATGTGTCAAGAGGTGAAGATAAATTGATATGGGCTCCATCAAGGTCTGGTCAGTATACAGTCAAAATGGGTTATAAGGTTGTAATGAGCAAAGGAGAAAGCATTCAGCCTCAAAGATCCTTATCCTTTTGTTGGAATTCAATAGTGTTTCCAAAGGTTGGTTGTTTTTCTTGGATTTCTATGAAAAAACATATTTTGACAAGTGATAGACTTGTAAAAGTTGGGATAGCATCTCAATTTAAATGTATCTTATGTGATATTGAGATGGAAGAAATTAATCATTTATTTATTCATTGTTCTTTTGCCTCTCAATGTTGGTCATTTATCAAAAACAAACTAAATTGGTATGCTCCTCTACCAAACAATTTTGTGGGATTTATTCTCAAGTTGGCCAGTATTGTACAAATCAACATTGTTTGCATGTATTTGGAGAATTGTTCCTTGAGTAGTTCTATGGACCATTTGGTGGGAACGAAATAGAAGGATATTTAGAAGTGAAAAAATGAAGTTGGAGAAAGTGTTGGAGAAAATGGAATTTTCAATATCAGAGATAACAAATGTGTATGTTCAAAAGGTAAAACACATTGCCTCATTATTTACAGATTGGGATTCTAAAATTTTGCAGAATTGGTCCAATATTGTGCTTCCTTTCAAAGGGAGCTTGCATCAAAATCCAAATCAGAAACTTGATAAAAGAAAAATATCTTGGATCCCACCTCCAAAATGATTTTACAAGTTAAAATTTGATGGCGCATCACATGGGAATCCAGGGATATCAGGGGTAGGTATTGTAATAAGGGATCATAAAGGCTCTGTCATTTCAGCTAAGTCAATAAATCTCTCGAAAGGAATTAATAATATTGCAGAATCAAAAGCTTTGCTTCTTGGTCTACAACTAGCATATGATTTGAAAATAAAAGAGTTGGAAATTGAAGGTGACTCCTTACTCATTGCGAATGGATGAAAGAGAAAAATGTGTTTTGTTGGAAAATCAGGTATGTATTACAACAGGTTTGGAAATTGATGGATAAGCTAAATATTTTGCAAATAAAGCATACGTATAGGGAGGGGAATAAGGTGGCAAATAAATTGGAAAATATTGGGTGTGATCAAGTTCAAGATGAGTTGTCCTATGAAAGCAGCATTCAAAATTCTTCACAAGTGTTAAAGGACATTATTCAAAATGAAACTATTGGTTATATGCAAATTTGACTTGTTCACAAGGTAGGGCTATAATATACAAAGGGAAATATTCACATGTGGGTCTCTTTTTAAATTCCACAATGAAAATCCAACATGGACAAGTCTAATGTCGATTTTGAATTGACTTAATATCTCAAGTAATTGCCAATGTAGCAAAGCCCGTCACCTCATATTTTAGATTTGTACACATGCCAAACTTTGTCTCATAATATTTTCTCATGGTAGTTCATGTCAATTTTTTATTCATGGTAGAGGTACATGCAACACATGGCTTCACCTCAAAGAAATTTTAGCATGCTTAAATTTCCTCTATCCACACATGTCAAAAGAGGCTTTCAATTTAATCTGGGTATACAAGTATATGTGATCTTGCACCACCAACAGTGCTTTCTGGCGGTTGGCTTTAAACTTGCATGCTTGACTCTAAACAAATGTCATCTCCAGTGTCAACATTGTAAAAATAGAGATATGTTGTAATAGTGTACCTATTTTCTTAATACTTGTTTTATTTTTGCAAGAATATCTTCATGAAAATGAGGCTTGTTGGAGTACTTCCAAAATTAAAGAAAAGTTGAAGCATGTGGCGGACTTCAAAGAAACTATGTATTAGGCATAAAGAATCTTGTTTCCTGATTAATTTGGCTTTAAAATAAACCTTCTTTCATTATTTTGCATAGTCAGCAAAATTGGAAGCAATCCTTTAAGTCATGGAGTGCTCCACAATAAATAATTATCCAATGCTTGCATGAGAAAAGAGGCATGAAGGTAATTGTGAGGCTGGTTGGTAGTCATCGGTTGGTAAAGATAAATGTAAGTTGCAGTTATTCCTTTGCACTGGGCTTTGCATTCCATTTTTACAAGGCAAGTGTAAGATTTTTTGTAGTGATCAAGTGCCACAGTGAAGGTTTATCCAATGAATTCATGATAAAAAAAGTGTGATGATAATTGTGCGGATAGTCTACATTCATCTATTGGTGAAGAAAAATGTAAGTTGAAGTTGAATTTTTGCACTAGGTTTTGCATGTCATGATTTATGTGCAAAGTAACTTTTGGAATTCACTTTGTTCTGGCTTGCCTCAAAATTACCTTTGTTTTTCACATTGCTAAATTTGGCTAAAAGTATAAAATAATGTAGTTAGTCATAAGGTTCAAAGTTTTTGTAACCAATTTAGCTTAGTGGAAGGTAGTTATAGTTCTCGTGTCTTGTGCTTTTTGTGTTCTCCAAAATTTGGGTGTGGTCATGTTTTAGTGCTCTTGTTTTCGAGTTCTCATATCCTTTTTTACCACACATCTTTGGGGTCTTGTTTTGGATATATTTTTTTGCAGTGCTATTTCCTAGTGCTCATTTCCTTGGTCAGCACACAACTCTATGTTTTAGATCAAGGAAGTTTGTTTCTAGCTTACTATTATGGAATTCATGCCTCCAAACTTCAGGGCTCCGTTTTCAGTGCAACATTGGGAGCTCCCATTTTCCAAAAGATTGAGCAAAGAATAATTGAGTCATGTGTTTAAAATTGATTATTCTTTTGTTCTCAAGTGTGTCAAAACTATCATTGGTGAAGAGATTCTACAACCTTCAACATAGAGATTAATATTCCCTACACATTTGGTCTCTATATTTGCATCCAATATTTTGGATTTCAACCCAAACTATCAATACATGTTGAAAGTTGTAAGTGCATTCATACAAGAAGTCTTCCTGCAAGACAATGCACTGCTAAGAAGCATTCAAGATTACAATTTTTGGAAGGGGGAGGTGCATATTGGTGGTATTTTTCCTAGGCACTACCTACATCACAAAAATAGTTTCAAAAATGTATACATTGGTATGACAATTTCCCTTGAATTTAATTCAACAAACTATCTATATAGGGAGTTCAATAGATATCATTGTGAGCTAGGAATGACATGGTAAGAAGTTTCAAAAGTAAGTATCATGCAATCTCATTTATACTTACACATCACTGTCACCGAGCTGCAATTGCAAGTGCTCCAACAAAGTCACAATAAAGAGAAGTGAAATCTGTAGAATCTTAGGCATCTCCAGCTAATCAAAATCCTCATCAACCCAATCAAAATCCTCCTCCAACTGTCCCATATTTGAATGTAACAACCACTGCATAGTCTACTCCACCAATCAAACAAAGCATGCAGAAGGATGGGAATGTTGACAGTTTTTCAGTTGGAATGATATAATGGCATCTTTAAGTATCTTCAATATGCTTCTTCATATGTCATATTTACTATAAGAAAAGTTAACTATTTTGTTTCTAAAAGTTCACATTTTGATGTTACAACATTAGTAGTATTAGGATTATCATTTTGGTGAACTAGATTCAAGGTGGATCTCATTTGAACCTTAAGTAGCTAAAAGCATACTTTGCAATCTATATTGTACTCTTTTTATAAGATAATATAAATAGTGGGCTAATGGCCTTTTAATTACAAAAAAAAGAAGTATTCTGGATCTATGAGTTGGTCAAACATCCAACCCTCTGGTTCCACATCTAAAAGACCCTTTGAGGATGATATTTTGGTCCATTGTCAAGTTCCTCAAAAAATCCTCAACATCAACATAACCTCGGCCCTAATGCAATAGAGGGGATGGTAGACATAGCAAAAATTGCAGAGATGTTGAGATGAAGTACCAGGATGAAATAGTCACTGGGTGGGAATTATTCCTACATTGGTATGGAAAAATAAACCACCATTCCCCTATCTCCAATGCATGGACCTATGATTTGGGGACGCTGGTTGTTCCTAATGTCTTTATAAATGTGGAACTCATCAGATGCCTTTCTTATGGGTATGATTAAAACATCAGAGTAATTAGGGCATTGGATGGAGAATTCATAATGGATATAACTAGGGAGTTTATTTGTGAGGTTTTAGAATCAATGTGTTCACAAATAAGGTTATAGACCTTTCTTCTTTCAGAAGAAAATACAAGCAAGAAAAAAATAGCTTTATATTGAAATGGCTCTCTAGGTTTAGACATAAAAGCTTCTATGGAAAGTTATTTAGAATTCCTGATATCGAACATGAGCCTTTTGATGTCAAGTATTTTGAAGACTATTTTAGAAGAACATATTGGGTATTATTCTAGGTGTTGGGACAAGATGCAGGCTCAAAAATGGAGACACCTCTTATGTATATGGTTGTTGATGTACAACACCCTTTTTTCAATAATGACTTTGACTATACCAACTTTTAGTTGATGTTATTCACAATCGGCCGGTGGACATTAAGAGAAGGAAAAGTGGTAAGGAGCTGGAGGTGAATTTCATGTGGTATTCTCTCCTTTTCCATATGCTTTTGTATAAAGGGAAAGATCATTTCAGTAGAGTTTCACAACTGAACATGAAAGATAAAGAGGGAAATGATCTCCTAGTGCAATGATGGACCCATATTTTGGACAAATATTGTAATAATTTTGACTATATTTTTTTTGAGAATTGCTTTGTAAGACAAGTCATGGCAAGGTTGGGTGAAAGTCTACCTAGAGTCAGATTGCACAAGGAAATTTTGGATTCCCTTAGGCCCAAAAAGAGGAAGCTGGAGATAGGAGTACAACATAAATAGGGAGTTTTTTACCTCAATGATAGCTCAATTGTTATTAGAATATATGGGTGCCCTAAAGGCCCCCATGTGCTACCCATATATGTGTCACCCAGGTTGGCATTCATGGAAATTATTTGGCAATTGAATGAGATTGATCACTTTCATTTAGGAAAACAAAAGAAAGGGTCTTTTTTCCCTTATGTTACTACCTTTTCAGATTTCACTTTTACTAGAGAGGGCTTAGATAGGCTGAAAGAAATGCTTGGGGAATAAAAGTTATCTTAGTTAAATGTGAGGGATTTCGACCTTGAAGGTTTCATACAGGAGGTCAGTAAAAGGCTCATAAGGTCCAATTTTCACCATCAGGTTGATTTAAACAAAGATGTCATAAGAAATTGCATGGATGAATCTGAGGTAAAAAACAAAAAGGTGAAAAGGTTTGCATTCAACAAGGTAGAGGCTACAAGGATAAAGAATGATAAGGATTATCATGGAGAATTTTCTGATATTCTTGACCCAATTGCCAAGATTGAGGTGGTCTTGAAGAATTTTAACAGAGTTGTAGGTAAGGCCCCTATCTTGGAAGAGAAACTAGCAAAGTGGCCTAGACTTGACCTTTCTATCAGAAGGCCCATGGACCTGTTATTAGAGAAAATGTGCAATCATACCCACCATAGGTCACTCCCTCTCCTTCCCCTGGCCATCAAAAAATAAATGTGGATTCTGGTTCTCCCCCAAGAGAGAAACCACATAACAGGATGAAAATTGAGAAATCACCATTGTTGGTTGAAAATCCCATCAATCTAGATGAAAGTGAAGATGTTCATATCACCATGGATGAAATTCAACAATATATTCCATCCCCCCAAGACCAAATATTGTTGGAATTCTTCAACAAAGTTTTAGGTTGGAGGTGGCTATTGGGAGAGATAACCTCAATGATGTGAGGGAATTGGCTTGTTTACAATTCATGTCTAATGATGATTTTATAAAATCCCAGGAGTTTAAAGAGTTTGTTTTGATATCAAAGAGGGAGGATTACCTTAAAAGACTTTAGTTAGCATGAGCAAATGTGCCTAGATAAAACTATGATGAATTAGTTGTAAAGGTAAGTGAAGAAATGAATTTTGAGTGCAAAAACATTATGCCTAATGAAGGGAGAAGAATGGTGGAAGATAGTGGATTGCTACTACTCCCTAAATGGGAAATTATTTCTGCAATTATCTTTGATACTATTAGGAAACAAGAAGGAGAAGTTGTCTCCACAAAAGAGGAAGCGGAGATGGCATTGTCAAGATTAGGGTTCGATGAATGATTCAAGAACTCTTGGAGGTCATAAGTTTTGGCCTAGGAGTCCAATTGAGCAATTTGTTCAATTTATTTTTTAATTTAGTTTGAAACTTTTGTATGTAATCAAATTAGTAATTTGACAATTAGTGTAATTTTAATTAGTTTCAAATAATTGGCAACTTTCATGGGCCATATAGATAAGCATGCAAAATTACCAAAAAAAGGGCAAGTTAAGAAAGCTATTAAAACCTGCCAAAAAAGGTAATTTTCGGATTTGGCTATTAAAATACCAACAAAGGTAATTTTCAAATTTTGTAAAAAATTGCCAAAAAAGGTGATTTTTAGATTTGTACTTAAAGGGATGTTTTTTTTCAGTTTTAGGAGGATGGAATGAGAAATAAAGAAGAATTTTCAGAAGTATTTTGAGCTTTTTTGTGTATTTTTTTTTAATTTAATAATTTTAATTTGTATGTTGTGAATTTTGGTTGCATCATCTAGTATCAGAGCATGAGTTCTTGAGTGTGCAGTCAGAACGCCGATTAGAGGCAGTTTTCATCAGGACCTAGGGGTGGAGAGTGTGGATTTTTTCTAGTAGATGAATGTGCAATTTGTAAGAGGAAGGATTTTTTTGAGCAAAAGCTCCTGTGGTTGTGAACAAATCACTGAGTGTGAGGTAGTTTGCAACAAAACCTAAAAGTGTTGAAGATTTGTAAATAGATCATGGAACATGAGGTAGTTTACATGTGAAGAACTTAAAGATTTGAAGATTTGTGTTAAGGATTTGTGAGGCCTTAAGGATGGAAAATTGGAAGAATAAATTTTTTTTTGTCATTGGATGGATTCTAAGGATCCTAAAACTTGAGAAAATCAGAGAGAGACATTAAGAAAAAATAAGAGTTAGAATGATAGAGTTGCAGAAGAAAGTAGATGAATTAAGAGAAGATATTGAAAGGAAGAAAAAAGAAAAGAGAAGAGTTGAAAGTAATTTTGATTGTAGGTAAGAAAGAAGATGCAACAGAGTGTCATGCATCTTGCACAAAAGAAGAAGAGGATGAGTATGAAGAAATTGATGAGATTGAATTTGAGACATGTCTTTTTGAAGAAATAATTGTGGAGAATGAGGAGGTTGTATGTACAAAAGAAGAGGTAGCACCAGAAGTTGGTATGCCAGACTTTGAGTGTCCAAAGTATGATGAGGTGATTGGTGAGGAAGGAGAATATTTTCTACTGAGAGATGAGATAAGGAAGATGGAAGAATTATTTGCAGCCAAAGAAAGTGTAGAAATTGTTGTTGCACTGATACAGCTTGAGAAGGTTGTAGAAAATAAAGAGGGTAAAGAAGATTTACTTTCAATAGAAGAAGAGTGGCTTGAAAAAATTGTCAATGGAGGTGAGAAGATAAATATTGCAGTGAAGGATGAAGAAGATGATGTAGGAGCAGTAAATAAAGAAGAGGTAAATTTATTTTTTTGTGAATTTTTTCTTGAAGTTGATTTATCTGAGCATGATAAGATTGGTGTAGAAGAGGATATTTTAGCAGCGAATGCATTGGTAGATAAAGGCACTACGGTTGAAAGTAAGGAAGGAGATAAGAAAGTGAATGTTGAGTTTCTTGGTGAATTTTGTTGGAATCAAGGAACACTAAGAGGGGGGTGAATCAATGTTCTGCAAAATTTAACTTTATTAATCTGATCCTTAAAGCACTTATAACATTCAACCAAAATAAATATGCATGATAAAAACCACAACACCATAACACAAGTATTTTTACGTGGAAACCCTGTTAGGGGAAAAACCACGATGGAAGGCCAATCCACAATATGAGTATACTAAAAAATAAGTGTTTACAAAATGGAAATGCACTTGCATTTAGGCACACTGCCTAGAGCTCACTGCTTAGAGATGAAGACTTGCTATCTTACAAAATATTCAGATTAAATCCATCTGAAATATGTGAACTGAGAGAATAGCATTTTCTAATGCTTGATTACAGTTCCGGTTAAGCACATTAGTCAATTTCTTGACCTTTTATTTGATTCTACTCTTTTTCTTTTCTCTGCTTCAATTCGCATCATAAATCCTTTTATGCACAAGTGAAACTATGCATAATAGCTCTATAATCCTTCTGATATTTTCAACTCACATCAACACACTTTGCATCTATATCAAAATCAAATAATCAATCACTTATATATATCCACAACTAAATATTTAATTGCTATAAGTCAGCTCCAACAAAATATGAAAATATTTACAAACTGTCAGCTCAATCCATAATTAATTCTCAATGCGCACCAACCAAAGTCGGCTAGAGCATAGTGATGACCAAAATCAATATGTTTGAACACAAAAACACTTAAACAATTACTCATCAAATATTCGCAATGGCTGCATCCACCAAGTTGGCCTTCATGCACTGTTAAACAAAAAATTAATCAACCGGATCTGCTAACTCACACATGGATTGATATGAAGCTCTAAGGTTCAAGAGAGACATAGATAATATACCAAACAACCTTCCCTAAGATCCAAAACTAGAAATAATAACAAAAAATTATATGTGAATTGATGAACACAATTCTATTGGATGCTCTGTTCTTGCTTGACAGTTAATCAAAACTTTGATCTTACTTCCGATATGATCAAATGACGGTGTGTGGATCAAATAAATGACTAGTATTTCCATCAATGACAACACCAAATGAAATTTTCAGTGTCTCTTTCCAACAATCTCCCCCTTTGGCATTGATGGCAACACTTAGTGAAAAATGACTAAGTGTCGGATTAGTACCAACATGACTTACACTGCCAAACTTCAAAATTTCAAAAACACAACTCCCCATGAGATGATTAAGGAATTTTTTCACTATCCCATTCTCCTCCTTTGACATCAATGGTAAAGGTAGGAATCCACATACCAAAAATCAAAAAACTTCTATGAACAAATTGCATATGTACAAATAGGTTTCTACAACTTACATAAACTTGAATAGATCTGTAAAATTGTTCTTTAAAAAGCTCAAACTCTTGTCCCAGCCTTTCTTGAGACTCTCCAAGATGATCATGTGCCCACAAAATAAGTAATATTGCATCTTTGTAGATTCAAGGTTTGTCGGATCATTGAACGCCATAGCATCTTGTGTTTCCTTCAATGCACTCAACATTGTTTCCATCTTAGGACCAATGAGTCCACTAAGCTCACAAACCCTTTCAACCATTTTACCTTCTTCATGCTTCAAAATTTTGATCTTGTCAAGTAGGGATATGACTTGACCTTCTTGCTTTCCAATAGAGATGGTTAGAGGATTGAATGCTTGAGTGATATCTACTAACTATTTCTCACATTCTCTCATTTTCTTTTCAAAGTCCTCAGTGAACTTAGATAAAGATAGACATGACTTATAAATATTAACACCTTAAGACAAAGCAATTTTAATATTCTTTACACAAGTAGCTAATAGATATTTATCATTAGCTATCATCCCTTTCAACCTATTGAACCTTTTAGTATCAAACTCCTTTTGTACCTTATCCTCAACTGACTTCTCAAGGGACTCAAAATGAGTACATACAGAATTAATAAGCTTATTTAGCTCATCAAAGGGAGAACCAGATGGATCCTTAGTATAAGAGGGTATGATCTTCTCCAAAATACCGGTGCAAGGTTCAGTAGCTCACTGTCTTCGATATGTGATTTTAGAATTTCTTCCCTTGCCTTGTTTTGAGAAAATGAAGCTACCTTCAGCTTCTGAATAGGGGATAAAGTGTCCAAATTGATAGGACCTTTTACTAGCTCACAATCAAACTCTTCATTTTTTTCTTCCAGAAACTCCATCATTGCCTTAGCAATGTCTCTTGCTTTCATAAGAATCACCTTCATTTCATCCTTCTTCTCTTCAGTTATTGATTCTTTCTTGGCTTCTAGAATCTCTTTTTCTTCAACCAACACAACTTTAGGAGCTTCAGTCTCCATAGGAATTTCAGCATCATGCATTTCAAGAGGATTTAGAGTGTCCTCAAATGTATCTTCTTTTCCCTCTTCTGCTACGGAACCAGGTGAAACATCTCCATCATGCACTTCTTCATAAACAACATCGATTATGCTCCTTAACAAAACTTCCTTTAGAATTTTTTCAGTTCCTTTTTCAACTTCTTTAGTCCGACCAATCATAAGCTTGTTTACTCTTGTTTTTCTTTTGAAATCCTTTTTAGCACCATTCAGAATCGACTTCATTTCCTCAAGAGACATCACCGGACATAAACTTGCAAGAATGCACTCTCTCAACTATTCATCTTCAGTTTTGGAATTCACTCTCCTCATTTCTAAAACTTCATATAGACTTTTGGGTAATACAGACATTAGTTCAATAAGAGCCTTATTGAAATTATTCAAGTATTTTATTGAAGCTTCCTTAAGAATTCTTTGACCGACACTCTCAAAGGTGGCATACCATTCATAAAGAGGCCTTATATTACCATCCTTAATCAGTGCTTTCTCCACTTCTTCTATAGACATACCTATTTTATCTATTTTCATCTTCTTCTTTCCTTTCTCTTCATTGGATGGCTTGTCCTTAGAGACTATTGTTTCCTTTGTTCCTTTTTGTTTGATTTCTCTTATCTCTACATCTTTAGAAGTAACAACATAAACTCTTGTTCTCTTGTCCTTCTTCCTTTTTCCTTCTCTCCTGGATGACTTGGCTTGAGCTTTCATAGGGCTTGGCTTCTTTGTAGGACCAGATGGGAGAGTAGAGCTTCTTGTATATCTAGTTTGAGAAAAGGATACTACTGGACTAGTAGATTCAGTTCTAGCTAGCTCTCCTGCTTCAACTTGTTCTCTCTTTCATCTAGCTTCTCTTGCAACTTCTGCAGATATACCCATGCCCTCTGCAAAGGCTTCCACTTCTCTTCTTACTATCCTAGCTATTATAGACTTCCTCAGTCGATTATGTACTTGTATATCCTTCTCTAAAAAAGTACCAAACCTTTCTTCTATCGAATCATGAGGATTACTGAACAAATGTTTAGCATACATTTCTAAAATATGTTCTTCAACCTCATAGCCCATAGGCATTATCTACACTCTTCTAATATTTGTAGCTTCCATCAAGAATTGATCAATGTCAACCATAAAATAGATAGTGTATTTGTACTTCTCCACAATAGACTTAGGAATTATTTCTCTTGCTTGCATCTCATTCTGAAATATTTTAAAATAACCCCAGATTGTAGTATTCCTTGTCTTGCTATCACCAAATTTGTGCAAGATATCTCTAATTTGAGTAGCTACAGTTTTATTACCTTGCCATTATACTTTTCCAAATCCTAGAACTTCATTCATAAAGTAACAGAACAAACACAACAACATATTACCATATTTGAAGGAATTTTTCTTATCTTTCTTGATTTTACCAAGATTCTCCATCAACTCGCTTCTAAGTAACTCACATAGATCATACTCTTCATTCTCCTTCACCATCTGATATGTTGCATAGATAGTTGTACCAGATACAAACTTATCTCGGCTAGAATGATAGATTTTGTAACCAATGACCATATATGCAAATTTGACATCCACTTCAACAATATCATCAATTGTCATAGCTCTTTTATCATACACTAAACCAGTTGCATCAGTAACTTTCTAATTCTTCGCAGACTTCAAGATCAGCAACCCAACAGAGGAATTTAAACCAGTAACAATGCTTATTGCTTCTTTTGTAATCTTAAAGGGTTGATTAAACCAAATAAATTTAGCATGAACTCGGCTCAAAATATACCGAACCCACTCACTTTCTTCAAACACGGGAAATTTTACAATCTGCGTGAATTTGTTCTCCTCTAGGGTTTTGAATTTAGGTCTAACATAGAAATCCTCTCCTATAATGTGATTGTTGTACAAATTCAATAACTGTGAGCTCCCTAACTCCTCAATGTTTTCATGAATGTATGCCCTGATATCTTCAATATGAAAGATGCCATATGGAACAGACAAAAATGCACCTAAGTGCTATGTCTCAATAGATTTGAAAGGATGCCACTTGAATTTTGGATGGGGTCTATCCTTGATATCAACTACCAATGGAGTATCCATTTTCAAAAATTCACAAGTTCACAAGTTTTCCCAATAAATACCTTTTCACTGGTTTGGGGTTTGATCATCGAATCGCCTTCACACTTGAATCTTCACCAAATTTTTCCAAAGTTCACTTTAGAGCTCTCCAAACTTCTTCTTCTCAAAGTGAAAAGTGACAAATAAAGAATACAAATGACCTTTTAATATTCACACACCTAACCTTTTGTCGCAATAAATGATTTTTCCCTAACTCATCTGAATGCCCTATTTTCATACTCTAAAAGATAACTCTTTTGTGGACCTTCAACTCTACAAAAATACTCTCTCCAACTATTTCAGTAGCATCTATGGATCATCAATGCAATCAATGCACTCATCCATCGGTACCAATTACAGACAAGTGGTTTGAAGGGTTTTCTTGAGAACTCCCCCTAGGCCAGAGGCCATGAACTAATTGTTGGAAACAAGCTAGACTGAGAGGGGGGAGTGAATCAATGTTGTGCAAAAATTAACTTTCTTAACCTTTATCTTCAAAGCATTAACAACATTCAACCATAATGCATAAACATGAAGCAAATGAACACAATACATGGATTTTTACGTGGAAACCCTGTTAGGGGAAAAATCATGGTGGATGGCCAATCCATAATTTAATCTAAGTATACTCAAATGAAGATTACAAAAAGGGGAATGCACTTGCATTCAGGCACATTTCCTAGAGCTCACTACTCAAAGGGAAGGATCATTGCCTTACAAAGAAAATCATATTAAAACCATCTGAGAGTTTGAACTGAGATAAATAACATCTAAAAATGCTTGATTATAGTTCTGGTGAAGCACAATATTCAATCTTCTATCCTATAGACTGATTTTACACTTCTATTATGTTCTACTCACACTCGCAACACAAATTCTCTATGCGCAAGTGAAACTGCACATTATTGCTCTTCTTCTCTACACTTATTCACAATTCGCATCTACACAACTCATACATCATCCAAAATGATACAAACGATCTTATATATATACCCACAACTTAAAATTCAATTACACTATGTTAGCTTCAATAGAACAAAGGAATATTTACATATGTCAGCTCAAATCATGAATAATATGTAATGCGTACCCACAACGGTCAACTGCAACTTGGTTAGGACACAAACAAATATGTACAAACACAAAAATACTTAACCAATTACTTTCAATACATCCACAACATGATATATTGACAATGTCGGCTTCAATATTGGTAAAACAAAATATTAGCTAACTGGATCTTCTAACTCACATAAAGATCTATACAAGCCACTGTGCTTCAATAGTAACAAAGATAATATACCAAAAAACATTTCCTAAGATGCACGACACAAACCAATAACATAAAATCTTCATACAGATCGATGAATGCTGAACTACCGGATACTCTGTTCTTCCTTGTTAATCTTGAATCTGTCTATCGGTATGATCGAATGATGATATGCGTATTTGATCATCGATTAGGGTTGCCATCAATGACAACACCAAATGATAGTATCAGTGTCTCTTGCCAACAATCTCCCCCTTTGGCTTTGATGGAAACACTAAGAGAAAAATGACTAAGTGTTGGATCAGTACCAAGATAAACTGCACTACCATCCCCAAAATTCCAAAAATACAATTCCCCCCCTTTGACATCAATGGCAAAGGCAGGAATCACATACCAAAAATGGATCAATCAAAAATGTTATACAAAAATGCTTCTTCTAACTTACATAAGCTAGAAAATGTCTACAAAATCTTTCTTCAATTGGATCAGATTTGTGTCCCAAACTCTTTTGAGACTCTCCATGATTGTTATGTGGCCACATATTAGGTAGGACTGTCTCTCTGTAGATTCCAAGTTGAATGGATCACCAACTGTCATAGTGTCCTCTTGTTCCTTTAGAGTGCTTGACATTATCTCAATTTTTGGACCAATTATGCTTCTGAGTTCGCATGTTCTCGCAACAATTTTATCATTCTCATGCTTCAAGCCATTTATTTTGTTAAGCAAAGACATCACTTCACCTTCTATCTTCCCAACACCATTGGTTAGAGGATCAAATGCTTCAGAAATAGAACTTAACTATTTTTCCAGATCTTTAACCTTTTTCTCATTAGCTTCAGTAAACTTTGAAAGACACAAACATGATTTGTAGATCTTACCACCTTTTGATAAAGCATTATGTGCATTAATTAAACATGTGGCCAAGACAATTTTATCTTTAGCAATCAATAATTTCAATCCACTAAATGTTTTGACATCAAATTCTTTGTGCACTTTCACCATAGCTGATTTTTTGAGTGACTCAAAGTGATTACTCATAGAGATGATAAGGTTTTCCAATTCTCCAGAGGAAGACCCAGTTGGATCTTTCACATGAGAGGGTATAATTTTCTCCAATACTTCAAATGCAAGATTTAACAGTTCACTATCTTCAATGTGTGACTTCAGTAGCTCTTCTCTGACTTGTACTTGAGAAAATGAAGCTACTTTCATCTTCTAGATTGGACTCAAGGTGTATAGTTTAATGGGACCTTCAATTAGTTCCAGATCCAACTCTTCTTTTTGTTTAACCAAGAATTTATTCACTACCTTAGTAGTGTCTCTTGCCTCTACTGGGATTAGTTTTACATCATCTTTCTTTTCTTCAATCATTGCTTCCTCAGTTGAAGGTTTTGATTTGTCTTCAAGGATCTCCACCTTTTCAATTGATACATTTTCAGGTATCTCAACTTCCATAGGAATTTATGTGTTGTCCTCTGCAAGAGGAATATGTAAATTCTCAGTTGTATCAAAATTTTCTTCTTTTGCTTCCTTTACCAGACTAGATGGGGTATCACCAACATGTGTTTCCTTAGCTACAACATCAATTCTCTAATTTAACAATATCTCCCTTAGGATTTGCTCAATTTCTTTTCTGACTTCATCAGTTAAACCGATCATTAGTTTATTTAGCCTTGGTTTTCTTTTAAATTTCCTTTTAGCTTTATTCAAGAGTGCCTATATGTCATCCATAGACATTACCAGACACAATTCTACAAGAATCCTTTCTCTCATATGTTCTTCTTATGTTTTAGCATTAAGTCTCCTCATTTCCAACATGTCATACAAACTTTTGGGCAGATTAGGCATAATTTCAATCAAGACTTTATTGAAAATATTCATGTGTTTTATTATCGCTTCTTCAAGAATTATTTTATCAGTTTCACGAAAAGACTCATACCATTTACAGAGAGGCTTGAGATTTCCATCTTTAATTAAATCCTTTTCAACTTCTCCAACCGACATACCTGAATTGTCAGTCTTTGTCTTCTTCTTTTCTTGAACATCTTCACTAGAGGGTTTTCCTTTCATATAGTTGCTGCCATGGTGCCTTGATGCTTGATTTTTTTGACACCTTCATCAAAATCAGTTTCCTCATCATCAAAAACCACTACATGGAATCTCTTTCTCTTATCTTTCTTCCTCTTACCTTCTTTTCCGGATCCCTTGGATTTAGTTTTTATAGGGATTGATTTAGTTGTAGGGACTGAATGGGATATCGAGCTTTTGGTTGTCCTCATTTGGGAAGATGGTGCTACCAGACCAGTTAACTGATTTTTTGCTACCTCCATAGCTGCTTGATTTTCTGCTTCAGCTTCTTCCCTCTTCTTTCTAGCCTCTTTTAATTTCTCTTTGGATACACCCAAACTCTCTGCAAGAACTTCTACCTCTTTTTTGACTCTTTTAGTTACCACGAGTTTCCTAAGCTCATTGTGAACCTATATGTCCTTTTCAGCATAGGTTCTGAACCTCTCTTCTACTAGATCCAGAGGTTTACTTAGCAAGTGTTGTTCATACATATCCAAAATGTTCTATTTAAATTCATACCCCATAGGCATGATCCAAATTGTTCTAGGATCAACAAATTCCATCATACATTGATCAACATCCACCATGAAGAAAATTGAATCCTTGTACTTCTCCACAATGGAGGTGGGAATCCTCTCCTTACCTTGCATCATAGTTTGAAAGCTTTTAAATTATCCCTAGATAGTAGCATTCTTTGTTTTAGAATCTGCATATTTGTGAAAAGGATCTCTAATATGAGCAGCTATGGGAATGTCCTTTTGCCAATGAATCTTTCCAAATCCAAGAACTTCACCCATGAAATAAAATAATAAACACAAAATAAAGTTACCGTATTTGAAATATTTTTTCTTATCTTTCTTAATCTTTTCAAGATTTTCCATCATTTGACTCCTCAGCAGTTCACAAAGATCATAATCTACATTTTCTTTCACCATCTGATATGCGACATAGATTGTTGTATCAGACACAAAGTTGTCTTGGTTAGAATGATAAATCTTGTAGCCAATAACCATAGACAAAAAATTGACATCTATATCAGCAATATCATCAACTATCATTTCTCTTTGGTTGTATTTGGAGCCTATAGCATCAGTGACCGTTTGATTTTTCACAGATTTTGGAATCGGTAACCCACTAGAAGAGTTTAAACCTGTTACAACACTGATAGCTTCCTTGGTGATTTTGAATGGCATGTTTAACCACATTAATTTTGCATGAACTCGACTTAGAATATAATGAACCCATTCTGACTCTTCAAATACAAGAAATTTGACAATATGTGTGAACTTCTTTGCTTCTAAGATTTTATGTTCCAATTTCACATGAAAATATTCACCTATGATGTGATTATTACACAAATTGAGAAATTTTGAACTTCCTATTTCTTCAACATTCACGTGGATATAAACCCTAATATCCTCCATATGTAATACTCCATGCGGAACAAATGAAAATGCTCCTAATGAATCGGTCTCCAAAGACTTGTAAGGATTCCATTTAAATTTGGAACGAGGTCTAATCCTTGACTTCGACTACTAGAGGATTTTTCATTTTGACCAAATCACAAATTCGTAGATTTTTTTGATAAATACCTTTTTCATCTAATCGGAATTTGATTTCCGAATCACTTCCACACCTGAATTTTTCCTAAATTCACCAAAGTTCTCCTTAGAGCTCTCTAGACTTCTTTTCTCCAGAATACAAAGTGACAAATGAGGAATAGAAATGACTTTTATATCACTTTCATATCTAACCCTTTTTGTCATAATTAATGAATTTTCCCTAATTCATTCGATTACCCTATTTTATGCATTGTGACAGATAAATCTTTTGCACACCTCCAAGATTGCATAATACCTTCTCTAAAATGTTCAACATCTGTAGAACATCCATGCACTTACTGAACTTATCCACATCTTGGTGGTAGTTACCAGTAGGGGGTTTAATATATTTTCTTGTCAGCTCCCCCTAGGCCAAAGGCCTGAGACTAGTTGCTAGATGAACTACCAAAGGCAGGTTCTGGTGTTGGTGCATTTTCTTCATTAGAGGAACTCTTCTTCACCCATTTCTTCTGCATTTTCTACTTGACCTCATCTGCAGTGACTTTGCCTTTTCCCTTAACATCTTTTTGTATGTTTCTCCTTTGATTTACTAGACCTCTTCTGTTCCAACAAAATGTTGCAATGTGACCAAATTTGTTGTAGTTGTAGCACACAAATTTTTTCTATCTAGACCAGTTGTTCCACTGATTTTCTTTTGATCTGCATTGGTTAGCAATATGCCCAAATCTATGGTATGTATAACATCTAACATTTCTATGAGAATCGTTCATCACATTTCTACATTCATTTGACTTGTGACCAATCTTATTGCAATTAAAACATTGACCTGAGAATGATGGACCACTTTGATTCATTCTACTTCTACATTGAGTAGCCATGTGTCCAAATTTATTGCAATTGAAATAGTATCCATTAAATCTCTGAGCATTAGGTTGCCTTACTGGATACCTTCCAAATTTTTTCAATTGATTTCCTTGCCTAAATCTCCTTTGCTCGGATTTGGAACTTTCTCCTTCTTCATATCCAAGATCTCGCTTGTCACCATGAGTCCTTTGATTTCTAATTAGTTCATCAAGCATGGTAGAGCTAGCTTTGAACTTCTCCTTGTACTCATTTGCAGTAGCAAGTTCATTTCTAAGATCATCCAACTACTTTTCAAGTGCCTCTTCATTGTTTTTATATTGTTCTAGTTCATCATCCAATCAATTGCATACTTCAGATTTTTCTTTTAGAGACTGTGCTAGGTTATCTTCATTAATCTTTCTATCTCCAACCTCTTTAGTCATTCTCATCATGATGGATTCCATTTCATGCTTCAGAACTATGTTTTCTTTGGTAAGCTTTTCACATTCTTCTGTCTTTTCTTTCAGAGCTTTACTGATTTGTTCATCTTCAATGCTCTTACTGTCAATCTACTTAATCTGATTACAGAGTTCCTTTCTCTTCTCTCTAGACTTATTGATCTTGTCTTTCAGAGACTCAATGAATTTTTCTACATCATTGAGGTTTGCTTGCAACTTCTGAACTTTAGCCTTTGATTGATCAAGATCATCTAGGGCCACCATAAGCTATTGTTCAAGACTACTTGAATCCATTGAAACTCCTTCCAAGATCTCCCCAAGTTGTTAGACTTTTTCTTCTAAGGAACAAGCTCTGATAACAATTGTTGGAAACAAGCTAGACTGAGAGGGGGGGTGAATCAATGTGCAAAAAATAACTTTCTTAACCTTTATCTTCAAAGCATTAACATTCAACCATAATGCATAAACATGAACAAAATGAACACAACACCATAACACATGGATTTTTACGTGGAAACCCTATTAGGGGTAAACCACGATGGATGGCCAATCCACAATTTAATCTGAGTATACTCAAATGAACATTACAAAAAGGGGAATGCACTTGCATTCAGGTGCACTGGCTAGAGCTCACTGCTTTACAAATAAAATCAGATTAAAACCATCTAAGAGTTTCAACTGAGATAAATAGAATCTACAAATTCCTAATTACAATTCTAATGAAGCACAATATTTGATCTTCTATCCTACAGACTGATTATGCACTTATGCTTTGTTCTACTCACACTCCCAACACAAATTCTCTATGCGCAAGTGAAACTGCACATTATCGCTCTTCTGCTCTGCACTTTTAGCAATTCACATCTACACAATTCATACATCATCCAAAATTATACAGACAATCTTATATATATCCACAACTTAGAATTCAATTACACTATGTTGGATTCAATAAAACAAAGGAATATTTACATTTGTCGGCTCAAATCATGAATAATATGTAATGCGTGTCCATAACGATCGGCCACAACTTGGCTAGGACCCAAACAAATATGTACAAACACAAAAATACTTAACCAATTACTTTCCATACATCCACGACATGATATATTGACGATGTTAGCTTCAATACTGGTAAAATAGAAAATTAGCTAACTGAATATTCTAACTCGCACAAAGATCGATACGAGCCACTACGCTTCAATAGTAACATAGACAATATACCAAAAAACATTTTCTAAGATGCGTGACACAAACCAATAATAAAAAAATTTCATACAGATCAATGAACGCTGAACTACTGGATACTTTGTTCTTCTTTGTCAATCTTCAATTTGTCTACCGGTATGATCGAATGACAATATGCATATTTGATCATCGATTAGGTTTTCCATCATTGACAACACCAAATGATAGTAGCAGTGTCTCTTGCCAACACTAATTCCCGGATGAATTACCAGAACTAGATTGTGGGGCTGGCTCATTTCTTGCAACAGAGGGACTCTTCTTCACCCATGTCTTCTTCATTTGATTCATGATCTCACCTGTAGTGACTTTCCCTTTTCCCTTTTCATTCTTCTGCATGTTTCTCCTTTGATTTATCAAACCCTTTCTACTTCTACAAAGTCTAGCAATGTGACCGGATTTGGTGTAATTGTAGCACACCACATTTCTTTGTCCAGATCAATTGTTCCGTTGATTTTCTCTTGATCTGCACTAATTAGCAATATGGCCAAATCTATTGCATGCATAACATCTAAAATCTCTATAAAATTTGTTTATCATATTTTTGCATTCATTTGACTTATGACCATACTTATTGCAATTGAAGCACTAACTAGAAAATGATGGACCACTTGAGTTCATTCTACTTTTACATTGAGTATCCATTTGACCAAATTTATTGCAACTAAAATAGTAACCATTGAACCTTTGAGAATTAGGTTGTCTTATCAGATACCTTCCAACTTTGTTCATCTAATTTCCTTGCCTAAATCTCCTTTGTCCAAATCTGGAACTTTCTCCTTCCTCATATCCAAGACCTCTCTTGTCACCTTCAATCCTCTAACTTTTAATCAGTTCATCAAGCTTAGTTGAGCTAATCTTGAACTTCTCCTTGTATTCATTTGCAGTAGCAAGTTCATCTCTAAGGGTAACAACCTATCTTCCAAGCTCTTCTTCATTTTTTCTGGATTGTTGTAATTCAAGCATCAGATTAACGAATCCATCATTAATTCTATTGCATTCTTCAAATTTCTTTTTCAAGGACTGAGCAAGGTTCTCTTCATTCTTCTTGTTGTCTTCAATCTCCTTGGTCATCCTTATTATAATAGATTCCATCTCATGCTTTAGGATTGTATTATCTCTAGTAAGCTTTTCACATTCTTCTATCTTTTCCCTCAAAACTTGACTCAGTTATTCATCTTCCATGCTTTTACTATCATTCTGCTTAATCTAATCACAAAGTTTCTTTCTCTTCTCCCTAGACTCATTGATTTTATCTTTCAATGACTCAATGAATTTCTCAGCATCCATGAGGTTTGCTTGCAATTTTCGAACTTCAGATTTTGATTGATCAAGATCATCTAGGGCCACCAAAATTTGTTGTTGAAGACTACTTGAATCCATTGAATTGCTTTCCCAGATCTTCCCCAAGCTGTTAAACTTCTTGCGAGGAACTAAGCTCTCTTATATTTTGATTTTTGTGAATTTTTTCTTGAAGATAATTTATTTGAGCATGATAAGATTGGTGGAGAAGAGGATATTGCAGCAGTGAATGCACTGGTAGATGAAGGTACTATGGTTGAAAGTAAGGAAGGAGATAAGAAAGTGAATGTTGAGTTTCTTGGTGAATTCTCATTTGCATTAGTTGATGACCTCTTATTTGATAAAGAGATTAGTATGATTGATGTGAGTACAAAGGATGCAGGTATTGCAGTTGAAATTTATCTTTTAGAAGGTAAGGAAAAAGAGGAACACAATGTTGAAACCAATATTGGTGATGTACAAATTATTGTAGCAATGATAGAGAAAGAGGTAATGGGTGAATTTCATTATTTTTCTAAAGAAAAGGAAACTAATGTTTATGATTTTCTAGAATTTAATAGCGTTTATTAGTGGGAGATGAACTATGTGAAAAGAGGGAGAAAGAGAGGAAGAATAAAAGCTGGAAGAGATATGAAATTGCAAGGAAAGTTGAGAAATAATGTTCAGGTAGATAAGACAGTTAGATGGATTCAGGATGAGCATGCCATCTACAAATGAGAATTGAAGAAGCTAAATAAAAACAAGTGGAAACCATTTAAAGACTATAACTTGCAAGAGATGCGTTTGTTTCAACCAGAGGAGAATGATGCAGGAACTCTTGTAGGTCATAAGTTTTGACCTAGGAGTCTAATTGAGCAATTTTTTCAATTTATTTTTTAATTTAGTTTGAAACTTTTGTATGTAATTAAATTAGTAATTTGACAATTAGTGTCATTTTAATTAGTTTCAAATAATTGGCAACTTTCATGGGCCATATAGATAAGCATGCAAAATTACCCAAAAAAAGGGCAAGTTAAAAAAAAAAGTTGTTAAAGCATGAAAAATTACCAAAAAATAGGCAAGTTAAGAAAGCTATTAAAAACTGCCAAAAAAGGTAATTTTTGGATTTGGCTAAAAATTGCCAAAAAAATTTTGGATTTGGCTAAAATTGCCAAAAGGTAATTTTGAATTTTGTAAAAATTGCCAAAAGGTAATTTATGAATTTTAAAATTGCCAAAAAAAGTAATTTTTGAATTTTGTAGAAAATTGCCAAAAAAGGTAATTTTTGAATTTTGTAAAAAATTGCCAAAAAAGGTGATTTTTAGATTTGTACTTAAAGGGATGTTTGTTTTCAGTTTGAGGAGAATGGAATGAGAAATATAGAAGAATTTTCAAAAGTATTTTCAGTTTTTCTATGTATTTTTTTAATTTAATAATTTTAATTTGTATGTTGTGAATTTTGGTTGCATCAACAAACATTGGGAAGCCCTTGCAATCTGGACCGGTGCCCCAACTACAAACTAGACTTTGATTATTGAAGCATTGAAGAGTAAGGGTATCAAAGAGAGCTTGATTGTAAAGAGGGTGTTTGACACCTCTACCCTATAAGTTGTTGTATTAGTGGTAGATGTTGCCAAGCTTAATGAAGCTAGTGTTTGAAGGTTGCAAGATAGACTTAATAAAGTGACCAAGGAACATAATGATCTCATGGAATCTTGCAACCAACAGTAGTTATTATTGGCTAAACAAAAATACCTTCTTGAAAGTGTGCAAGAAGCAGGCTCCTCTTCTACAGTCCCCCTGCTCATGTGATGATTGAAAACGTAGAGCTTAAAAAAAATATTCAAATCTTGGAAGAGTAGTTGAAGAATGCTCAGTAGAATCAAAAAAAGGAGAATGTGCACATTGCAATGTGCATCCTGGAGCATAGACTATCTAAAATCTTAAGAAGGCTGGAAAATACCCGTGTGTCATATCTGAATTTGAGAAATGTCATTACCAAAGTAACTGGGGATCAAGAGTGGCTCAAATATATATTTGAACAATGGATTCCTAGATTTTCATATTTGGAAGGTATGTATAAGGGATCTAAACACACATCTGATGCCCCACCTGGTATCTATCTTACTTTTGAGATTATCAAGATGGCACAAAATAATAAAGGGTATTTGGAAGGTATAATTAAAGTTGCATGAGAAAGAATGAACTCTTTCATAAATGTTGACAGAAGGGTTCTACCCCGCTTGTTAGAAGATAATGAGGAGTTGAATATCCTAGAGAGATGGAAGGATAGTTTCAATATTCCAATCCCCACACTCCTCCCTCTGATTTACAAAGACGACAATCTTGATTTAAATTAGCTTGATTCCTATTTAGACAAGATGGTTGATGCAAAAAAAAGATGGAAACTTTTTGTAGAGGGGCCAATGCTTTACTTGATGTCAAGTATCTTCAAAATTTGGAGAATTCAAAAAATATCTTAGCTCATGACTAGCCTTTTGAGGATATGGTTAAGGCACGAAATGAAAATTATAATTTTTTACCCGACCTATGAATGGATCCATGCTTTTATTCCTATGCTTCATGTCTAAAAATTTGGTTGTCAGAAAGTTTTGGGATGAGCTTCTTCACTTCTTTGCTTCTTGCTTTCCTTATGTTGTAAAAGGGAATCTCGAGCCTCATTTAAAATTTCAAAGCGTTATGATTTTTTGATCTTTCATCTCATTCTCTATAAACTATTTTTGCATAGTTTAAGCTATTTGATAACATATATAGGAAATGTTGTAATTTTTCTCTATAATAACAAAATATGACTCAAATACTTAAGTGTATTTCTTTAATTTTTAATATCAACCTATCTTGCTCTCTAGTATTGTATTCACTGTTATTTGACTCAAAATAATCAAGGGTTATTTATAAGTTTTCATATCACATCATGTGTTTATGTTATGGATGTTGAACTATTAGATTCTATTCAAGGAATGGATTAATATTCCTTTCAGTTATTTATCAAAGATTGTGTGAATGGAAATGCAATAGGAATTTATAAGTAGTGTGACAAGTGGTGTTCTTTGCTTGGTTTCTCATTGTAGGACAGTGAGGTTATAAGAAGTCATGACTATGAGTTGGTCTATTTTAGGAGCATATTTCATTTTCTGACTCAATTTTGGATAAGGCATTGATCAAAACAATTCATAAACTGTGAAAAATGATGCAAAATTACATATCAAATTCAATATCATGGAATACAATATAAAATATAAAATATCACAATTTCAACTATAGTTTGGAATATGATTCATGAAGTGCAATATAAAATAAAATATCATGAAGTGCAATGATTCACAATTTCATGGAATATAATATAAAATATCATGATTATCATCAACTACAGTTTGGAATATGATTCATGAAGTGCACCCAAATCAAGTTAGGGTCCTCAAACTAATGTTCAACTTGAGATAAAGTAAAAGAGTCATCTTGATTCTGAGTCTGGTCTTCATTTTCTTCACCCTACGTCTCAAATTCAACATTCATTGTGTCACTGTCATTTGTCCCACTACCAGTGCCACCACTACCAATGTTTGAAGTGTTGCACAATCGTCTTCTTTCGAATATGGACCTCCAGATTGTGAGGGCCCTTTCAAAAGGAATTTTTTTGACATTATACGCAATTCCTTTCACCCTCAAGCAATTTTCCAAATTCTTGTCTAGTTTGTTTCTTATCTTTGATTTCAAAAATTCCAATGAACTGAAAACTCTCCCATCCTTCACTGACCCCAATATCATTGTTTTGACATAAATCAGTAAGTTTGAAATATTTTGATATTGAACTACATAATATTTCACTCTGACCTAAGGTTGTCCAAGCCTTTTTTATTGATCTCAGTTCAAAGGGCTTCTCCATGGAATCAAATTGGTCCATCATACTTCTTGCAAAATGCTTACATTGTTTTCTAAGCTTATCTCCATTTATAATTCCTTATATTGTCTACTCATTGTATTTTACACTTTTTGAAAAGTGTTCGACCAAGATACTTACTTTATCATGAAAATAGCTCAGGCTATCTTAGTTGCCTTGAATCCAAAATTGAGGATACACAATAGTCATAGCTTCAATTATTTCTCCTTGTGGGAATCTATTATAAATATCTATGGAAAGAGATTTTGTAATTTCCTTCAAATTATCACTAATAGATTTAACAATGTCATTAAAAGATTCCTTTGTAACAGGGACTTCTTTGATAGAGCACCTGACAGTCATACAATGGTACATTGGTATCTAAAATCCATGCACATAGAAACATAAGCACCCACTCACATTAAATTATAAATAATTTTTCAAGATGATTCAAATCTGTAATTTTTTGCCAACTTAAAAAATTGGGCTTTCAAAAGTTATCTCTAGATATGGATTATTGAGGGTCATGCATGTCATTCTATAGAGTTTTGTATATTCATTGATATACATAGTTCTATCGATATTTCTTCAAAAGATTTTTCATTTCATCAAACATGGGGAGAAGACTAGCTAAATTCAAGAGTGTCCCTATATTGCTTAACCTATGTAAGAGGTCAAGGTCTTTGTCTACTGTGTTGTGATGCTTGTACATTACTCCAATCAAGGATCGATATTCTGAAAGAACTCATTGCATTGGTCCATGCAAGGAGATCCATCTGGTATCAACATCCTTGAGAAACTTGTTTCCTATTGTTTTTCCCTCAGCAAAATTTTGAAATTCCATGAAATGTTTGGGACTTCAGTATAAGTATGCATAGAGCTCACGGCTAGATTTTCAACTTTTGATACTATAGGATACTTTCTTACAATTATAAATTATGAATTCATTATGTGGGCCATGCAATGAATGCCAAGCATTTATGGTGCACAAGTAGTTTGCAACTTTATGCAAACACTGGTCCTATGACCTTGCATTACTGTAGCTCCATCAACTCCTACACACACCAAATTTTGGGCAATTGTCAAGTCATCCATACCTACAATTTCATTCAATTATTTCTTGACTAGTTCAAATAGATTTTTTGATGTTGAATTGTCCTTCATTTTTTTGAAAATAGAGAATATGAGCTTGGCGGACATGTTGTTTTACATATACACATGCATAGAGACCCAAGAAGTATTATCTACCATAGTAACTTCATCTAAAGATAATGCAATGAAGTTTGACTCTTTTACTTTCTCCTTTAAATCTTTCTTTTCCACTACAATAAGGCAACTTGCCCATTCCCATCTAGTGTTTACTGACCAATGTGTGCTAGGAAAGTGAGGAACACCTAAAAAAGAAAATAAATTAAAATATTTTGGGTAGTCTATCATAAGATGCCCTCTAGACAAAATATGAAAAATGACACTCACCTAAATAGTTTTTCCCAGTTGTGCTCCTTCCATTGCTTTTCCAAATTGAGCCTCAATTGTACATCCACATGCAACAAGATTTAAAATTCTTTTCTTATTCTCTTCATATTTTGTGGCGTACTTAACATGAAGACATTCTTCATTTGATTTCCATCATATTGTAGTGTAGAAAATTGAATGCTCTTGAAAGTGGTGCAATTTCACACTTAATTTGGACCTATTTTAGCACACTTACATTAAATACCCCTTTAATTCATCATTAGTAAGCCCCTAAGACCATTTTTTTTGGATCTCAAGGCTTTTTTCAGCTAAAAACATCAAAAAAATTAACACACCTCAAAAATCTAGGGTGGGCCTCATACACCACCTTGGGTGTATGAGTCCCCTAGGTGGAACCCATATGCCAAGGCTGGCATATGAGTCCCATTTGGGCTTTTTTATGGTTTGAGCAAGAAAAACAACTTTCTAATTCAAATTTTTGGTTGATGTTAGCTTTTGAGATCTGAATAATGGTAAATTAGGTGTTAATGTCTATATAAGAAAGCTTCTAAGTCATTATTCCATCTAAGAAAGCATTTTCAAGATCTGCATTCAAGAATTCTTTCACAAGAGAATTCAAAGTTTAAAAATCAGGCAAAGTTGAAATCTTGGAGTAGCATCAAAGTGTTTTTGTAGGTCTTCAAGCTCACTTTCATTCAAGATCTAGCATTGTCAAGGGTTGGTCATGGTTGTCGATGATGAATCATGATGGATTCTAGGTTGGGGAGATGCAACTAACCATCAAACCAAGCCTAATGACTTGTTTCCTAAGTGATTCCATCCTCCATTATCAATCTAATTTTATCCTAAGCAAGGTACAAGCATTATTAGGGCTCATTTGGGTGATTAGAGATTGCTGAAAAGTGAGTCATTCATCTTCATGTTTCATTCTTGCACATTAGAATGGGGTTGCATTACATTTTAGATTTCCTAATCTTAGACACACTTAAGTTTAGGGTTTACATTTCTATTTACATGCATATTTCATTGTTTCTATCAAGGTTTAACTACCAAACTAGGGGTTTGATCGAGGTAAACCCCCTATAAGAAAATCAAGTCTATTTTTTTTTGCAGGTCTTTTTGCAAATTTGGATCTGGAAATCAATTTGGGAGAGAAGAGAAGAAATTGGAGCATAGATCTAAACTTTGAATTCCTAAAAAACTGGAATGGGACTGATACACCAGAAGTGGCATATGATTCCCACTATATGAACTTTTCAAGATCTTTATAGTTTCAGATACCCTTTTTTGAGAAACCTATTCCTGCCCAAAAACCTAGATCTGGGACTGATACACCCAGACTAGTGTATGAGTCCTAGTATGCCAAAATTTTAGAATTTCCAACAATTCAGAGCTCATTCCAACCTTCTTCAGGTTTCCAAGTGCACACTTCTAAGATCTCACCTCTTTGTTATGATTTTCATGCACTTTTAGGTCATTTAGTGAAATATTGCATCATATTAGGGTTAAGCATTACATCTTGCATTTTGTTTATCTATCCAATCCCTAGATTGGTGGTGAATCCCTCACTAGTTTACAATCATCCCCTAAGACAACCCTATTGTAAGATCACTTTCCCCTTTCTTCATTGGATTGAGATCTTTAGGGTTATCCTTGAATGAGAGTGTTGATTTTTCTTGTTCTATCTCCCAAGCATATAATCCCAACAAAATTCACCCCCTTCATGTACTCTTGATTGTTCCTTTCCGTCTATGATTTGTTTTTCATAAAAAAAATTGATATGCTTTTCTATAGTGTCAAGCTTTAGCTGCAACTTCTTGTCTCTTTTACAGTTCCAACTACAAATCATACACTTGCATTTTTTTGGAGGTTCATCTATATTTTCTTTCTCCAGTACTTTAATGAATGGGTACTTTGACACCCAATCAAGCTGAAAATTCCCTTTCATTTCCCACTCGCGCTCCATTTTTTATTTCCTTTTCTTTTATTTCTACCAACATTATCTATGGCCCCAGAATTTCCATCCAAGTCAATTATCTCATTCTATCTAACCAAGGTATCCCTTGGAACATATTTTGTGGTATTGCCATCCTCATTTGACTCATTTAACTTAATGGCAATCCCAACTTCCAGTGGAGATGAGGTATTGTGAATTTCTTCTTCATTAATATTTGGTGGAAGAGTTAATTATGTAGCTCCATCTTGATCTGATGGATCAAAATCATTTCCAATTCCAAAGTAATACTATATGGTAACTCTACATTTTGGGTGTTTTGATGGCCTCCTAGTCCCTTCACCACCCTGAGGAGTCTTATCCTTGTTGGCCTTGTTGCTTGAAATATTGATCTCTCACTTCAAATAAAAGATGGAAAACAATGTCTTCTTGTTTAAGGATAGAGAATATAGATACCATTCCCTACTCAATATCATCTTTAAGATTGAAGCAAGAATGGAAAAGAGATAAAGAAATCTTATAAAACTATAAAGAAATGATCAATCACCTTTAAGTTTAGGTTTTCACTAACTTGCTATTCATTAATGTAGGAATTATTGTGTTGTAAGTTTGTAACTTTCCTATGATCAACTTCAAGGTTCCAAGTCCAACTTCTGAATTGAGAGCTCATAAGTTTAGAACTGAAAAAAATGTGTAAGAATAAATGATATTTTCAATTTTATTTATATCAATCCATATTTGGTGAATTCCACGGGATTTTTAAATGATATATTAAAAATTTGGCAAATCTCGCGTGATTATACAATGATACATTTAAGTGTTGGGAAAATCAAACCTCAATAAAACACATTCCTTGTAATTTTCAAGGTGATAATGGCCCTATGATTAGCATTGAGGTGTCACGGAAATTGGAAAAATGTGTCCTCAAATGTAATTATTTTTTTAATGTTATTGGCGAAATGGGTCCTCATAAGCAACTATTTGTAAATTTTAATTGGTGAAATGGGTCCTGATACACAATGTTGTTTTAATAGTATTGGTGAGTATGTAGATGATTTATTACATGCTTCCGAGATTCCAAGAAAAATATTAATCGTTCCATTCGAAACACGTAGTTTGTTATGGAAAATTTATTACTTAAATTTTCCTCATAAAATAAATTGATGGTGAATGGTCATGCATTGGACTGATAATTCATAAAATCTGGGTGATTTGGCCACCCTATTGGGTATGGTTAATTCACCAGTTTTGACTTGGCTGATATCTAATATTTGCCAATTGGTGAAGATTTGCCACTAAAAAATCCTTGGATCTGAGGATACATTTTTCTTAGCTTTTCTTTTACAAGATTTGCACCCAGATAGAGAGGTGAGTGATGGACTAATTCACGATCTAGCCTAGACATGTCAACATAAGATCAAGAAATTTTGACTTTTCTTTATAAGAAGAATTTGATGAAATTTATTTTCTTTGTCTTTGGCAGGGAATTTGTGAAGTGTATCATATTTGGATTTTTAGTTGTGTCGATATTAACTTCCTCTGACTTCTGTACCAAAAGTGGATATTTATCTTGACTAGTGGGGAGCATATCCAACCTTGCATCCTTGGGTGCCTTAGAGAGGTTTTCACCCTTGGATACATCCTTTATTTTTACTTTTTCTTGGTCTAAAGGCAACTTTCAGTTTTCACCTAGAGACCTATTTTTTTTTATTTTTTCACTTTTGCAACTAGAAGGCAGAGTAGACTCACCAAAGTAAGTAGCAAATTAGATTTCTATGGTAAATCTAGCATTATGGTCACCTAGGGTTATTCCCCCTCAAATTTCCATAAACCTGGCTATAGCTTCATCGTTTTTGAAGGTATCTAAGCTTGACATTCCTTGTTGATCCCCGTCTATAAGTTGTGCATGGACTAAGGGTAAGTTATCATTAGTATTTAAAAATGTCATGGATATGGTAGATAAGGTAAGGACTGAGGAATCATTGGGGTCCCAAAAGGTTTCAATCTAGGCATGGTGATTGGTATGTTTATTCTCACAATGGTTTGGGCTCCATTTCTTCTCATTAGGGTCAATCTTAGTACCATCACTAGAAGTCTTGAAATCATTAAAAGAATTAACATTTTCACCCAAATGTAACTTAGTACTAGGAGCATCTAATCTCAATGGTGGATACCCAAGCCCTTTATTCTTAGATGCCTAAAATAGATTATGTAATTCCTTTCTTTTGTAGTCCTAAACCATTGTGGCCATCAAAACCTTTATGTTTCATGAGAGTGAAGCCTTTACCATATTGTTTGACTAGAAATTAAATAGGCTTTACATCTTATTTTTATTTATAAAGCCAAGTAGAGATGTCCTCATCTATAGATTCCTTACCTAATTCACCCCACTTAGTGAAGGTAGTGGAAGGTTGATATTGAACAATGACCTTAGGGTATTTTTCAATCTGATGTGGTTTGCCATAATATTTAGGTGAAGTGAGCAACTTACCAATGTGAAATGAATTTTATATTCATCAAACCCTTTGTCTTGAACCTAGACCTTATTCTTGGGAAAAAGGCATGAATGAAATGGGAGATTTGGATAGAATGTAGGATCAATATAGTGGGATGAATTAGATGATGATGATTCTTTATTGATAGGTATTTTTTATTCAGGAGTCCCTTTCAAATTACTATAGTATTGATAGGATCTATGTGGGGTAACTGCACATTCAAGATTCTTACTTTTTATTGGTTATGGTTGATACATTATTGTTATCCTATTGGATATGGTTGATTATGTACTCATATGTGATAGTGTAGTTGGCATTATCTTTGGTATTAGTCCCTGAACTAGAGGCTTTCCCTTGTCCATAGTTTTGTAGAGGACCTTTAAATGTAGTATGATTAGTGTTAGAGGATCCAAATGGATTATCAATCATTGCATCTCCTTGATCTATGAGATCTTGGATGACGTTCTTAAGTTTGAGACACACAAATTTTTTATGTCCCTTGGTCCTATGGTATTCAAAAAATTCATTATTATTCTACCGAGTTGGTTTGAAAGGTCCCAATTCATAATGTGTTACTTCTAGAAGTTGGATGACATTAGATTTATAAGCTTCTTCAATTTTTATTCAATTGGTTCCCCTAGGGGAATTATGTTCATCTTAGATTATTGTTAGTCCTTGGAGGACCACATTGTGTGTTGTTCTAAACTACATTTTTCAATTGTTCATGACTTTGCAATTAGTTTTTATTTAATATTTACGTCTTTGATATGGAAGGTCCTTTGAGACTAACAATAGGTTGAGCCTTGTTTACCATTTTCACATCCATAATGTTGTCATTTGTTACATTTTTTATTTCATGAAAAAAATGTGGTTTTATCATTTAATGTGCTTGGAATGTTGTTGATCTCTTTGAAAAAAATTACAAGTCCTTTCACAATAAGGGCTTTCTCAATAAAGATACCCTTCTCAATGACTTCATCAAATGTGTTGGATCAGTAGACTTGAAGATGGAACATCAAATCTGAATTAAGGTTTTCTATGAAAATTTGAACCAATTTTTTTTGGTATATGAAAAAGACATTTACTTGCAAGATTTCTCCATCTTTGTAGAAATGAAGTGAAATATTCTTAATTTTTCTTATTGGTGTTACATAGGTGTATTATATATATCTCATGCTCAATGTTATAGGAGAAATATGAAATGAATTTATCAACTAGTTCATTCCAGGTCATTATGCCATGAGGTAAATGAGTGAACCATTTCAGAGCTTGTCCTCTAAGACTATGTGGGAAAAGTTGCATTAGATATGTATGATCATAAGTGAGATCTAGACGATCTATGTAAAATTCCCTGATATGATCTATGGGATCTCCTTTCCCCTTGTATCTGTCAAATTTGGTTATTTCAAAATTTTGGGGGAAAGATGGCATGTGTAAACTCCTATCAAAGGGGTAAGGACATATGTCATCCATTGTGTACATCTTTTTGAGTCTAGTAACCTGCAGATTGTCAAGTGTTGTTGCAAGCTTTGCAATTATTGAGCTAGTATCTCTAATGGTGGTGGTGATATAAGGATGATGTTTGTTTGGGTATTGTAGGTTTGATTTTGTGTAGGATCTATGACTGGGTTTATGTTTTGATAGTTTGGTGTTTTATTGAAATTTAGGATATTTTGGTTAAAGTGCTTGAGTAATTATGTGTCATAGGTTGTGTGGTCTAGTTAAAGTGGAATGTGAATGTCAGGTTTGGATTCGGTGCAAGTAAGTATGTGGATTGTTGGCTAGATGGTATGTTATGTTCAGTAATGTATCTATTTGTGGAAAAGGCACTTTTTTGTTGTTTACTACAATAATTCTTGCTAGGAAGAACGCCCATGTTGTGGCGATTCCACCTAGGAGGTAATGAGCTACTCCTACAGGACGTCCTTGGACAATACTCAAGGCTCTGGGCTAGATAGCAGGAGCAACTAATTTGGTTGAAGCTTTGATTTGATTTGATAAATGTTTGAGTTTGGGTCATGGGTATGTAGATGCTTGATTTTTTCCTTCTTGTTATAGTATTTTGTGGTAATGAAATATTTAGTGTTAGAGTGAAAGGTATTTCCTAATTATTTATTTATTAATTATTAGGTCTCTTTTCCTCTAATTACTTAAGCTTACTTAGTTCATGTTATTTTTATGTCTCATGGCATAGGATAAGGACACATGTCATGATTTTTTTAATCCTCGCGCAAGGTTTCTAGGTTAATTATCCTTTTATAAGGATTCTTTATTCAATAATCATTAAGATGCACATTCATAATGATTCATATTTTTTGGATCAATAGCTCTTGGCCTCCATAGATTAGCTATTCTCTCTTTCTATGACATGTGTTTAATTGCAGGTGATCCTTGGGAATTGTGGAGTTGATTTTCCCAACTTCAACATGGTATCAGAGCAAATTTATTGAAAAAATGTATTAAAATATTTATTTCTTTGTTCTTATTTTAAGTTAAAAAATAGATCAAAAAACTTATATTTTTTTAAAAATATATAAAAAATAAAGTAAAAAAGGGTAATAAAGGGGCGGCGAGGGCATAGCCCACTATGCTAGCCCCTAGGTGGGGCCCATGGGGCCACCACCGATGGTACCCCCATACCACCCATGTGGGGCAAGGCCCGAGGGGTCGTTGTCTTGCCACATGGTGGCAAGCAACGATACCCCTATGGGTACTATCCACTTTGATATAAGCCTTTTCTAATATAATTTTTTTAAACAACCAAAAAAAATATATAATAGTTTTTTTTTCATGTTATTTTAACTTTAAAAATAAAATATGCTTTTTTGCAATAATTTATTTTGCAAATAAATCTATCTAGAGGAGTTTTTATTCAAACTCTAAAGTTGGTAGACCTCTACATTTGGAGGTTTTTCTACTAAATTTGGTGGAGATGTTATTTTTTCCCAACCCGACCCCTCTCCATTAGGTTTTTCAATTTTGCACTCCATCTTCCAGAGGTAATATCTCAGCCATATGGTGGTCTTTTTCAATGCATTTTTTTAAAAATAGGGTGGAATTTTGTGCTCTTAATAATGGTGTAATTGATTTTCAGTTTTGGATTTTGGTTTTTCCAAAAAATAGTTTTCTCGGTGTTGTTGTTGTGTAGTTCTCATTTTGGAGACTTTGACATGCCATATCTTTTGCATCTAGACTCCTTTTTAGGTGCTTCTTTTTAAAGTGCATTATTTTTTGTGTAATTTTTCATGGTATTATTAGTTTCCTCATTTCATGTCAGAGAATTGTATTTTCAGAATGTGCTCTTTTTTTAACATTACGAGCTTCCATTGTAAGCACTTCTTATATGTAAACACATTGAAATAAAGTTCCTTATTATTATACATGTATTATTGGGATCTTGCACATCATATTATGTCTTATTGTACTTTCACTATGATATAAAGTGTCATGGGGGTAGTGTAGGCCTTTTTTTTAATATCACAACCTTTTTCAAGTGAGTGTCCCTTCCATGAAAAAAATAAATCACATTGATTCTTGCCTCATGTGTGTGTACCTTAGTTTTCACACCCTTTATATTTGTAGGTACTTTTTCAATTGCATATTTAGATGTTCTTGATTCTCTTTCATGCATTTCTTTCTAGCACATAGTTTCAATGGAGTTTTCATGGCTCTCCCTTGTCAACATTATGGGGAGGTTTCTACTATTGGTTCTAATGCTTC
Source organism: Sequoiadendron giganteum (assembly GCA_007115665.2). Classification (NCBI taxonomy): domain Eukaryota; kingdom Viridiplantae; phylum Streptophyta; class Pinopsida; order Cupressales; family Cupressaceae; genus Sequoiadendron; species Sequoiadendron giganteum. The sequence goes on from CM021105.1 coordinate 284,893,960, forward strand.
CTTGGTTTCATGTTGGAGTGAGCTATGTATCTAGTATTTTTTCCTATGTACTAGGTGGATGCAGTATACATTAGTGGATAGTTACTTGTGCATTTTGGTCAGATGGAGCATTTACCATATGAACACTCTTGCATTCCTATTTCTGGAGGTGACCTTCCATTTTCTTGATCAATTTTCTTCATACTTTTGGTACATGTTCCATCTATATCTTTGAGTTCTAGATTTTTTTACTTCTTTTACCATCTGATTTGAGTAGTGTCGATGGGGATACTCATGCAAATTATTGTCTACTTGATATTGATAATTATTTATTTCAGAGGAGGTCCTTCTTTCAACATTATAGTAGTCATTCTTCAATAGTGTTTGCAACTTCTTCAAGCTTCAATGGTGTTCCTCATGTTCATCGTTTGTTCCTACTCTTTTGGGATAATCTTGTTTGGAGGCTTTCCAGTCTTTCACTTTATTTTGGAGGATTTTCAATCCTTCACTCTATTTGGAGGCTTCTCCAGTCCTTCACTTGTATTTTCTCTTCTGGAGAGGAGTTTTCTCCCACTATATTTCTCTATTTTTCTCTGATTATGAGAGATTTGATTATTTTTACATGGGTGCCTCACTAGGCCTTGTTTGTCGAGACCCGCCATGCATTCATCTTTATAGTTTTGAGATATTCCCTAAGTTTCACTTAAAGGGGTGTTAGAGTAAAAGTTATTTCCTAATTAATTATTAGGAGCCTTTTCCTCTAATTATTTAAGCTTACTTAGGTCATGTTCTATTTATGTCTCATGTCATAGGATGAGGAAACATGTCATGATCTTGTTTTATCCTCACCTAGGGTTTCTAGGTTAATTATCCTTTTATAAGGATTATTTATTGTATAATCATTAAGATGCACATTCATAATGATTCATGATTTTTTGGATCAATAGCTCTTTGCCTCCATAGCTTTTATATTCTCTCTTTATGTGGCAGGTGTTTGGTTACAAGTGATCCTTAGGAGCTATGGAATTGATTTTTCCCAACTTGAATATTTAGAATTGTGACGACATTTGAGTTTGTGTATTGTGAAGTGTTGGTCATGTTTTTTTGTGACATGTGAAGTGAAATGTTTGGTTGTTGATTTTGGATGGGTTGGTTTTGGTTTGTGATTTTTTGTGTCACTGGTGTTGTATTTTTCTTGAATAGTTTGTCATTTGGGTATGCGGTGACATGTTGTAAAGTGGGTTTGTGAAATGTAGTTTGAATGATAGAGGTGTAGGTATGTTCAAGCTTGTTACATTATGAAATATTCTTCTAAGTGGCATACTTGTGCTTAGTTGTTGTGAAGTGAGATTTTTTGGTGGGGGTATCATATTAATGAAACCTATATTTTAGGATGCCACATTAGCTGTTATTTCCATAAGAGTAGAAATGTTAAAACCGATGGGAAGCCTAGATCCATTTTGTGCAAGAAATAAGAAATATTTTTTAGGATATGTGAACAAGAGTTCTTATCACTTTTCATATTCAAGGATCTTGTGAAGAATCATTAATTTCCTCCTAGGTTCAACATAATTCAATGTGAGTTTTTCATCAATAGGGGGTAGTGTAGCTCTCAGTTGTGGTGTTGGTTGTGAACTTGACGATGTCCTAAATTACATCATGCTAGTGGGATTAAAAGTAGGTTCAATGGTAGGATCCATTTATTTTCTCTTTATCTATAACCTTGTTTCAACCATGTAGAGGAGGAGATTTTCTACTCCAGTGAATTTTTCAGTGGCTAATATTTGCCAATTGGCTAATAGTTGAAATTTGGGAATCCAAATTTGGCTAATATTTTGAGCTACAACATGACTTGAATCACCAGATTTTTACAAATTTTTATTATAGTCTTATTTAAATCACCAAATAATTTATTTTATTAAAAAATTTAACTAAAAATTTTTCCACAATATTTGATACATGATTAGATCAAATTCGCCTAAATTTTATAGATTACAGTAGAAATCTATATTAATTCACCAATAGTATATCATAATTATTAGTTTCTTTAGGACCTATTTCTAATATTTAGTTTCTACCATTGATTTATAATATAATCTAATGGCCCTTGTTGTATTCCATGAGGTAAAATGTACCCATGATGTGTAATGCTCATGGGGCCCACAATTTTGCCTCTCATGAGCATTATAGATTGTCAGTAAATTTTACCTTACATAGTACAATGAGGGTCATTTGATCAATGATCTAAAAGTAATGTAAAAAATCACCAATAAAATTAATATTTTTTTGACAAAAAGGAAAGATTCGCCAATAGAAATTAATATTTTTAATTTGAAAGATTCGCCTAGATTTTATATCTTTTTTTGAGGGGGGTTTCTTAAAGTTATTAATGTTCTACTCCTAAGATAATGGGTTCTCAAGGAAAAAATGGTCCTCAAATACCTCAAAAGACATAGCTCAGGTGACAAGATAAAATGATGAAGAATGTATGTTTATATTTTATGCAGAATTAAAAGGTGAGAGTTCTAGAAATCAAAAGAGTGGGTCATAGAGGGCTTCTGGAAAAACTGATGATATCTCAACCAAGGATGACAATTCAGCATGGGTTCATCCCACAATAGTGTCTCCCAAACTTGGAACATCTTGATTTTTTCTTGAAATTACATATTTTTAGAAAAAAACTAATTATTTAAGCCTTGAGGGATTCCATCTAAATGGTTTTAATTGAAGAGGGTTAGATAAGACCCCCTTAGATCAAACCCCCTTGGATATAACCCCTCTAGTCTTAAAACATACCCACAATGGAGTCTCATTTGCACCTATCAAAATGTTGGAAAAAAATACTTTTTCTTTACCTTTTGAGTGTTGGTGTAGGTTTTTATTTTCCTAGTGAGTTAATTTATTTCCCTTAGTCAGGTTTTTCCTACACTTAATTAAGCTTTCTTAGGATAATAAAGTGAGTTTATTACTAGGAGATAAGTGTTTGGTGTCCCCTTCCTAAAAGGGTGGAACCACTTTCCACTTTTAGTGGCATTCTCCACTTTTGGTGGACCATCTCCACTTTTTATGGTTGATTCCTATTAGTTGGATTTTCCACCTACCTCCTCTCCTAAGTTCTATATAAACTCACTACCTAGCTTTTATTTGCATACTCTTGCATCTTCTTACAATATTTTATGTAGCTTTGTAGTGTATCTTTCAAATTGGAAGCTCTTAATGTAATATTGTCACATCGACATTGCATGATCTCTCGGAGTCTTGGTTTGCATTCTTATGTTTTTCTAGTTTATGTAACTTTGATTTTCTCTTAAAAGGTTTCTTGAGTTATTCAATCTATTTCAGATTTCTAACATGTTATTAGAGCTTTTGTTTTGAGAAATCTAAGTTCATAGATTCTTGATTGAGAGATTGAGCTTCTTGTAAAGATATTGTAAATTCTTGTATGCTCTTCTCTTGTGTTTTGAATAATCTGTAGAATCATAAAGGATTTGCAAAGACCTAATAACCTCTTCATAATGCATATGTGTTTTGTAATGTCTTCATGATTGTAACACTTTTGGATATACTGGTAGCATTTTTTACTATTCCAACACGTCCAGAAGGTTTGAGAAAGTCAGATTTGGCTTTTGTTTCATCCAAATTGGAGATCATTTGGCATAGTTACAAATGGGGGTTTGAAGCAAAACATTTTTTCTTGGAGCCGATTTCAGTTTTGCTTCAAAAATCCATCTTCCACTCATTGGTAAGAAAATTGACTACCATTTTTTGTTCTTGGGGTCAAAAAACTATCTCCATTGGATTTTTCATATATTGGGTAGATCTAGGAAAAATCGTTGTCCAAAAAGTGTCACACGTCCATTTTTCTACTAGCTGAAGTTTAAATAAACTTTATTTTATCATCTTCTACTTACTAGATCAAAAACAAATCTAGATTTTGTTCTTCATACCAAAATGTTTTTGGGTTTCTATTATTGTCTACACATAGTATATTTTTCATAAATCAAATCAGAAATAAAACTTTTTTTGCTAGAAAAAACCGTTTCTTGCAAGCTAAATTCGGTCAATTTTTAAAAAATCCATAACTTTTCACCACGGTGTCTGTTTTTGGAAAACGAGATATCGTTAGAAAGCTGGAGACAAGAAATTTACATCTAAAAAGGTGTTAAAAATATGTTTTCCATTTTTTTCCAAATATTGTAGGTTGAAGCTATTTAGTGCAAGTTTCTTAAAAAGGCCATAACTTTGGCCCCGATGCTCCATTTTTCGGAAACAAGTAGGCATTGAAAAGGTATTAGAGAGAGCTACATATCCAAAAGGATAATTATTTTAGATTTCTTTTAGGTTCATTTTGTATCAGAATTTTTAATTTTGGCTATTTTGAACCTATTGAGCATTGTATCTTGGAAAAGGTTTTTTAAACGCACTAAATTATAAAGTGCAAACCTTATAATATTTGGGGGGGTGATCTTGATACTAGTAAAAATGTTGGGAGTGTATTGATGTTCTTTATTGGTGTTATTTTGTAATCATTTGAGGATTGTATCATGGGTTTTTCTACTCATCTTTCTATGATAATTTTGGATAAGGCCAATTATGAGTCTTGGAAAAAAGGCATTCTAACCCATCTTAGATGACTAATACATTTTCCTTACCTTTATGGACCCATTCTTGAATGAGACAAACCTAGAAGGAAATCAATATGGGTTAATAGAATTGATCATATATTAGGAATCATTGGTTCTTATGTTGATACTTACAATATGTTGGCTATAGCAGACATTTAATTTCCCCGCACACTTTGGAACAAAATTTGAGAGATGTTTGGAGACCCTCATGTTTCTCCATTCTCAAATGAACCTGCTATAGATTGCCTCATTCCACTTGATGATGCAGATAATATACCCTTTGATGATGATACTTTGGAGGAGCTTAAGTATTATGCGCGTCTTGAACATTCAGATGACATAGATACTTCTCTTGCTTCTCATCCTCATGTTGAGATTACATCAACATCTCCTAATGCAGCTTCAGATTCTAGAGATGCTTCTTGAGACCCTCCATTGATTCATTACAACATGATCAATTATGTCTTCTGGATTCAATCCATTGGGACCAATTTATACCAGACATCTCTTGTTTGTTTGTAGAGTCCCTCATTTTGGATCTTGATGATACTATTGAGGACATACATCTTCTCTTTTAGGATCACTCTTTTTTCCTTACATCTACTATTGCTACTTTAGAATTTAGAATTTCTTCTTCGAAAGCTTCCAATGACTTCTTGCAGTAGGATATCTATAGTCTTCTTGATTCAACTTGAGATGATCTCTTCATAGGTATTTTAGACTTATTTCTGGAGACACATATTTCATATTTGGGAGACACTATTGAGTGTATTCATTTTCTCTTTGACAAAGTTGACTCTTCTTCAGATGTTATGAGGGAACACTTTGACCCTCTTGTTCATTCCCTACATGATCATTTAACATAGTTGGAAATGAGTGTGGATGCTTTGGAACATCATTTAGAGAAGTCATCTTTAGAGGAGGGTATGTGTAGGATCATGATGGGCCAAAAAGTGGCAATATGTAAGTGATATGATGGCCCATGTGGCTGATGACTTTTTTTTACCCAAAATTGATGAAACAAAAAGGGTTTTTAAAGGAGATTCTCAACTTTCCACCAATATAAATTATGCTTTACTTTGAATTTAATAAATAATTATTATTCATTTTCTATTTGAATTATGGCTAAAGTCCTAATTGATAGGTTGATTGAAAAACATCTATAGCTTTCAAACGGTATCACATTTTTTGAATCTAAAACATGTGTCACATTGTATTCTTTGCATACTATAGGATTAAAAAATAAATGAATTTCATTAATTTTTGACCATGTTAAGGTGGTTAGACATACGAGTTTTTATATTTTTTAAAAGTTGTAATAAAAAAATCATGATTAATTATTTACTTGGAAAAAAATTATAAAAAAATATGCATCACATCGGGACATGAGTCCTCTACTTATATCTAAAATCTTATAAAAAAATATTATCATTTTATTGTGGTTAGGGTGGTCAGACTGACACCTACTTTATATTTTTTCCCTAAAATTTAAGTACTACTCCATTGAAATTTTAAATTTTCACCAAATAGATTTAAATAAATAAATAAACCTAGTAGTTTAGAAACTACATTCAATTTGCTACAGATTCTATTCTTACATTTTTTGAAATAATATAGATAACTTATTCAAATTTTTACGTCAAGTTGCCTAACTCTGATTTTCTAAATTTTCATTGCCACTTAAGGGCCTATTTTTTTCATGATGATCATGCACATACCTAGGAGATACTTGAATCTTTTTATTATGCTCTACATCAGTCTCTAGGAGATTTTGATTTTTCATCTTCAATAGTGTGGCCTAGAACAGTTGATTTGATTGTGACAGCTTTTAACATCGACATGGGATACTTGAGCTAACTTCAGAGACTTCATACATATTGCACTTTCTTCCTAAATATTATTTTCAAGACTTGGGAGATAGCATGCATACACCTTTGATTGTGTTTCTTCCTAAGGGGAGGAATGTTGTTCGATGATTGTGGACCATCATATCCATACATTTTCAAGCATCTACCATTGGATATCTTTAGGGGGCTACTTAGTCCTTTTCTTCTCTCTCTATTAATGGGGGATTCTTCTTCTTTGGGGGGAATTTTATATGTACATGGGTACCTAACATGATCTCATTTGTCAAGACCCATCATCTTTTACATCCTCTTAAGCTATGCTTAAGGGGGGTATTGGTGTAGGTTTTTATTTTCCTAGTGGATTAATTTAGGGTAAGTGCAAAAATATGGGGGGTCATAAAGTGGTCAATTCCCTTTTTCAACCTAAAATAGAAAAAACGTGACTGTGATATAGTAAAACGTTCTCATGTTATGGGTTGGTAGTGACCGAGCCTAGGCTTGGTCATTACCAAGCCTAAAACATGAGCACATTATAATGCGCTCACATTATGGTTTGAATTTTTTGAAATGTGCATTTTTTAAATTAAAAAATGCATTGCCAAAACATGAGCACATTATAATGCACTCATATTTTTTGAATGCATTGACAAAACACGAGCTTGTTATAACACACTCATGTTTGTGTCTACATTGAAAAAAATTATTCTCTTTTTTCTCTTTCTTCTTTTTTTTCTCAGGAAAACTATATACATGAAATAAACATTTAAGATTTTTAAGATGAAAGTATAAGTTGACATTTAAATCTGGATATTTACTTTCTTATACTTTAATTTATATTTCATGTATATAGTTTTAGAATGGTTGAGAGTGGTTTTGGATCTCTAGGAGTTATAATGCAAATTCTAGTTTTTGGAAGATCTTAAAGAAATTTAGACTTAGTCAAATTTCAGTAATCAGCATGTCAAACTTCAATAATTAGAAGGTCAAATTCCAATTATCAACAAGTTGTTTTCTCTCTCTCCCTCCCTCCCTCTCTCTCTCCCTCCCTCCCTCTCTCTCTCTCTCTCTCACTCCCTCTCTCCCTCTCTACTCACTATCTCCCCTCTCCCTCTCTACCTACATCTCCATGTATCACTCCCTACCACACTCTATTTCTCTCTATCTCACCTCTCTCACCTGCCTCTCCCCCTCCATACTTCTCTCTCCCTCTCTTCTTTCCTATCTACTCTCTATCTCACAATCCATCTATCTACCTACTTCTCCATCCATCACACCCTACCACTCTCTCTCTCTACACCTCTCTATCTCACCTTTCTCTCCCTCCCTCCCTCATTCCCTCTCTACTTCTCTCTATCTCTCCTCTCTCTCTCTTTACCTCTCCTTACCTCTCTACTTATCTTTATCTCCTCTCTCCCTCTCTCTACCTACCTCTCCCTCCATCACACTCTTTGTTTCTCTCTATCTCACCTCTCTCTCCCTCCCTCTCCACTTATCTATATCTCCCCTCTCCATCCATCACTACCTACCACTCTCTCTCTATTTATCTCTATCTAACCTCTCTCTCACCTCCCATTCTCCATCCATACCTCTCTCTCTCTACCTACCTCTCCCTCCATCACTCCCTACCACTCTCTCTATTTCTCTCTATCTCACCTCCTTCTCTATCCCTATGTACTTATTTATCTCTCTCTTATTCCCTATCTACTCTCTATCTACCTACCTCTCCATCCATCACACCTTACCACTCTATCTCTCTACACCTCTCTATCTCACCTTTCTCGCCCTCCCTAACTCTCCCTCCCTGACTCCCTCTCTACTTATCTCTATCTCTCCTCTCTCTCTACATCTCTTTCCC